>ML688457.1:22087-89748 GCA_007922175.1 Pelusios castaneus
ATATCCATAGAAAATAATATCATAAATGCTTCCCTAAATCCAGACAGGGTCACACACAGGGCTCTGCCTTGCCTACCCCTTTGCCCCATTGTACATAGGGGTGCCCCCCCCGCCACTGTGGACCTGCCCAAGGTCCCCCTAGCCCTACAAAGTCAACCTAGAGCATCCAGTGTGGATGCTCTAGGTCGACTTTGTAAGTTCCCCTTTAAGTCAACTTTAATTGTAAGTGTAGACACACCAAGTAGACTTAACTAAGTCGACTTTAAGTTGACTTAATTAAGTCAACTTAGTTAAAGTCGACTTAAAAGTGCAAGTGTAGACATAGCCTATAGTAGTATAGCTAGAATAACAATAGCATCAATGCCACAATCAGTGACAAAGGTGACCAAGTCTTCTGACACTATGGCCACATCTACACTGATGGTGGCAAAGTCACTGTTATCAGACTGATATTTCCTGCTCGACTTAGCAGTCAGTTAGGACTCACTAAGTCGATTTAGAAAGTGACTTAATAAAATCACCCCTTCCAGTGCCATAGCACTGCATCAACAGAAATACATTTCCCATCGGCTCAGAGCAGTGAAGACACCAGTATGAAGGGGAGTTAGGTAGTCCATGGGAGTTACACAAGCTACTCTGCATAGCTTGTATAAATCCCGTCAACTGCTGCCAAATTTCACAAGCAGTGTAGACCTGTTGAATGACTTGCAGGAATAAAAGCGTTATAATCTCTGGCTACCTAATCAACACACATTGCATAAGCCTAAATCAGCCATATATGTATGAAGTATCTGATGAATATTTGTATTTTAACATTGAGCTAGAGAAGATGTATGAATCTTTTTAGATATATCAAACTGGGTCTAGAGTTTTGTTAAAGTCTGCAACTATAGTAGTAGGATGATGGCCCTTGTCATTTATACTCATTAAAATATACTAAAAGTTTTAGGAACAGCCTGATTTGGCCCATAGAGATTGTCAAAGAAGACTACAGAGTTTCCAGTTTTAGCCTTGACGTCAAGAAATCTAGCCTTACTGTTGGACCTTGTACTCAGAATATTAACATTCAACTTTTTATGTATTAGTAAAGCAACACCTCTCACTTTAGAATTAATACAGCTAGAATTTGAAGGCCTATGCAATCTTTATTCAGTTTAAAAGTTTCAAATTCTATCAGATGTCTCCTGCAGCATGGCAATGCCAACATTCTCTTTTTAAAAGCACTGGGTATTTTTTTTTTTAATTTTATTAGGGTTATTAAAGAAACTCATTTAATTGTCAGAGTCATTTTTGTTAACATATACTGGATAAAAAAATATAGTTGCTTTGTGAATAGATGAGAAATTGCAAATATTCCCGAGAAGCATACAATTATTGCATATCTAAGCAGAAAAGTTATATAATCCAAGAGTAGGGTGTCACTTCCCAATACATATTCTACAGGAGTGAGAATGAAATTCTCAGCATGGGAGGGCAATGGGAGGGGGCAAAAAATGTAATTAAACAAGTGAAAAAACTAAACAGAAAAGATTTTGGAGAAAGAAATATGCATAATGCACAGTACCATACAATCAGAAAGAATGTTTGTGTAGTCCAAAAATACACTTAACACGCCAGGAAGAAAGATCCTCCCCAAACCTTTGGGCCCCAAATTTTACAAGTATAGTAACCACCTATTCCCAGTACAACCTGGATACATTATTCCAAAAGTAAGCATCATCTTACAAAGAAGCAATAATGGTATAAATGCTTGATACATACATACACTAATCAAATGATAGGTTTTATTTTGATGCGCCTTTCAGGTGAGTGAAGGCAATATATAGTAAATTGATCATAAACCTTCAATACCAATAAGAAAGAAAAAAAGTAAAATAAATTAACTCATCAATATCAGCTAATGTCCATCAACTTGTTTAAACCAGCCATCATCAGATTTTTGGGAGCAATACACTACCGCCATATAGTTGAATTGTTCTGCACATACCTCCTCTTCTGACAGAGAGGTTTTCAGATTTTTAGGTTCTTTTCTTCTTCTTGTGGGGAACTGAATGATACTATCTTTTCACCATTCTTAGTATGGAGCAGTGCCACGTATTTAATAAAATACTTCAAGTCCATTCTCCTGGCCCATTGTTCTGCTCAGTTAAAAGCTATATTCTATGTAACCACATCAGAGGTATAATCTAGAAAGAGCAGTATTTTAATAGTTGATCCCCCCTTCCCCCCAATAAAATTTCCCCTCCCTCCCATTTCTGTGATATTAGATCCTTGGCAAAAATCAGGAACTTCACAATCAGTGTTCTAGGCTGGCCAACCTCTTGGAGCTGGCTTGGGGTGAGGACCTAGTGTACCCATTCTGTATTAAAACTAAAATCCACCAACAGATCAAAAAACCTAGTTAATACTTTAGAGACAAATTTAGAGGATTTGCCTTTCTCTATTTCCTCAAGGATACCCTCAACCTTAATTTTACACTGTTGTGAGTGGCTTATTGGATTAATTAGTCAGTCTCAATAGTTTTGATATCATTTCAGTTCTTCATAACCTGTAATTCATTCTCTCTGAAATCAACTTCCATGCCAGAAATTCTAAATTCTACTTTACCTATCAGGCTAGTTAGAGCACTCTGAATCTTAGTAATAATGGTCTGTAGGGTAGAAAATGAAGATTTATTTTCAAAGGTATCTTTGGTATTCTGTTTTAGTATATCCATCAGCTGCATTCCTCTGGCACAGGTATCATTTTGTCTGTAGAAGGCAGGGAGGCAGAACCCCTCTGTTTTTTCAGTGCTTCTAAATTTGGAGAGGAGTATTCAAAGGTAGATGGCATTTTGTGCATTTGAATAGTCAGACACAATATCTTGTGGTTGGATTCTGGTATTAAGAGGACAATGTTTGGGGATTCTCCATGGGCTGCTTCAGAGCTCAAGCAACTTTTATCCACCTTGGTTCCAGATTCCTCTAGTGTCCACATCCAGTCTTTTTATATCTTCTATGAGAACTGTATAGTTATAATACATTTAATTACATGAAACAGAACAAGAAGTGAAAATAAATGGATTTACAGGTAAACGTACACATAGGACCAGTATTGCTAAGGCTATGCATAATCATAAAAAAGTTGCTATAAATATTTGATGACAAATATTTAATGTAATAATATAATATGAATACAAGGTAAATACAATAAATATAATATGATGAAGCCCTCTAGGCCAGTGAAATTTACTCTGTAAAAATATTAGTCACCTCTAAACAATATCTAACAATATTTGATTTTGTCCTTTCAGCATGAATGACGGGTAAGGTGAGATCAGAATAACAACCCCTCTGTCACTCATGGTCCTTCCAAGCAGCTAAACCTGGATTCTTAACTTATTAAGCTCCAGGCCTCTGTGTAAAAGGAGAACAGTTTGTGAGAGCATAAAATAAATAATGTCTTCTTTCTTAAGCAACTTCTAATCAGATCCTGAACACATTGCTGAATTGCTGGGATTTCTGTTTCTTGATGCTACTTTGTGTTCTATAGTTTATATATATGCCTATAAATACTCTTTCTCCCTTCTAGCAAATAAGAGGACTAGCAGATTATAAGAATAACAAATGCTTTATTCGTGGGAAACACACAGGTAAAATAAAAAGAAGCGGGAAACGCAGAATCCAAAAACAAAAGGGAAAAGGTAGAGGAATCAGGGAAAATCAGTAAATGGCCAACAGAATACTCACATGGCAATAATTAATATGAAATGCCCACAAGCTTAGTAAAATAAGGAAATTCCCCCAAAGTCTCCACACAGGCCTTTACTGGTTGGTGGAGTTGGAGCTCAATACGGTGGGATGGTGTCCGTGGTTCATGTGCCAATATCTCTCCTTGGAGTGGAATAGGTCTTTGATGGATTCAAGCCCCAGTCATCCGTTGCTCCCAATTCTGGAGAGGCCCATCAGGCTCAAGTAACAGTCAGTCTTCATAGGTGCAGCAAAATCTTGCAGGGGTTCATGATGCTCTAGGTCAGTCTCAAGCCGTCTGACAGCTGTTCCCCTTTCTGCTGCAGGGAACAACTCCAGGGCTGCCTCTCTTCTGGCTGCTCTAACTCAGCTCCTTGCAGCCAGCTGTCTCCCCACAAACACCATCTGTGCCCCGGCTGAGCGCATATGTCCAGGCAATCCCAGCCATGTTAAGATTACCCAAGACCTACAATTAGTTGCTCTGTTTGTTAATCAGGCTCCTGGCCCAGCCCCCAATGATGTTTGACTCCACTCCACAGGGATAATGGTGTGTATGAACCCTAGATTTAGGCCTCCCATATCAGATCCCCTTAAATATCTGGCCAAAGATGATGGCATTGATCCTTACCTTATAGCTTTTAACTCAGTGGTTAGAAGAGCACTCAGCTAGGATGTGGGAAACTCAGTTTCAATTCCTCACTCTCTGCCTGAAGGGGGGAAGGATTTAAATAGGGGTCTCCCACATCTCAGGAGAGTGCTTGAACTACTGTGGAATACAACATTATATATTCTGAATTGGGGCTCTCTCAGTTTCTTCTGTTGAAATCATTCTACTGTTTACACATAAGTAAAGTGTACCTAGGGCAGGTGGACTAGAGCCTGGGTCTCTCACCTTCCTAACCACCAGCTTAGAGAGCCATTCTCTCTTTCTTTGGACCAGTAACTGTTCCACTGTGAATAAATACTTAGTCATTTGGCCTAACAGAGAGTGAGCCTAGGACAAACCCATTTCCCATTGACTAGGTAAGTGGCTTCCTGTCTAGCATGCTAGCTTTTGTGGATATCAGTCTTAAACTCTTTTCTCTCCCTAATCATTGTATAGGGAATCTTGGTGCTTAACTCAGGCTTTGTGGATCACAGATTTTCTCAATGCCTAAAAATTAGGCATTATGACACAAAGGCTATGTCTACACTGGCAAATTAGTTCGAATTAAGGAGGCTTAATTCGAACTAACTAAAGCCATGGTTACATTAGGCTTTAGTTTCTTCGAATTAAGGGCTTCCTTAATTCGAACTAATAAGTTCAAATAGGGCTTCTGAAGCAAGGCTTTAATTCGAACTAACTAGTTCGAATTAGCCAATGTGGCCATGTTAATTCGAACTAATTTCTTAGTTCGAACTAACCGGCCATTGAAATGAATGGGGATCGATAATTAAGCTAATTTGAACTAGTTAATTTGAATTAAAGCCTTACTGCTGAAGCCCTATTTGAACTTATTACTTAGAACTAACTAAAATTAGTTTGAATTAATTAGTTCGAACTAATTCGAACTAATTTTAGCAAGTGTAGACATAGCCAAAGAGTCATGCCTTTGTTGTGTCTGAAGTACAGTTGAGTCCAGAAATCTTTGTTTCAATCTCCCAGCCTCTGTGCTGCTATATGTGGGCATTACTTTTTTCAGGCACCCAGTATTTTGTATCAATTGACAATACTTGTTTGTTTTGTTATTTGGGGCAGTTGAGGGATGAGGAGGGTCTTATTTTACTAGTTTATTGGATTCTATGAATCTTACTCAAGCTGGTTGGTGTTGTGGGGCCTTACTCAAACTGTTGAGCATTTACTTAGTGCACACATACATATAATAAAGGGAATATTAGAATGGGTAAGTGGTTCATTAGCTGGCCCCAGTTAATTAATCCATGCCCTCTGCATCACAAAGCATACTTAAGCCAATTAAAGACCTTATTCTGATTTTTTAAAAATTGGACTTTAAAATGTTTAGAAATTATATTGCCATGATTATGGTATTTCTAAACAAGAAATGTATAGCTTGATTAGATTATGTTACTGCAAACAACATTTATTCTACTGGATATGACTTAATCACCATTAGTTTGCAAGGGGCTAATTTTTAAAATGTATGTGGAAAATTTGCTAATGAATTTTATGGTGTTTTGGGGGAAGTAATGGGGAACAGCTATGTTAGAATTTTCTAAATTCCCAATATGCACCTTAGGCCTTGTTTTATTATACAAAGAAAGGGTATATATAATTAATAAGTGGGTGTCACTCAAGATAACAAAAATGATAGTTAAAAGCATTAGAAAATTACACTTTGGGCTTTCAAAAATGAAAAATATCAGAGGAAAGAACATGATTTTAGGTTGCACATGGCCAGCATTCATTTCATTATTCACTAGCTTTAGCCACTCCACTAGAGTAATTACTGTCTTACTCAAAAATAATGAGCCTCGCCCCAGCAATCACACCTCCTATCTTCAGCTAGACTTCAAAAATAGAACAACAACACCAGGAGGAATATTTTTTTCATTATATCATACCCTTTTGTCTTTGTAAAAAACCCAGAAATGACAATTTAAAACAAAAAAGATAGGGATAAGAGGGAAAGGACATTGTTTTCAGGTTGATTGTACATAGCACAGATTCTCTTCTTTCTCTAGGATTTCCCAAAATTATAGAAAAAAAGAAAATCATTCAATAGGTTACTACAGGAAATTGGATTAGTAACAGGAGATATTTACTCTCTAGGTCCCTGTTTTGAACCTAGCCCAAGTCGCTAGTGATCAAAAGTACACCAAGGCTATATCTACACTGGCAATTAGTTCAAATTAAGGAGGCTTAATTCGAACTAACTAACGCCATGGCTACACTAGGCTTTAGTTAGTTCAAATTAAGGGCTTCCTTAATTCGAACTAACAAGTTTGAATAGGGTATTCGAACTAAAGGGTTAATTTAAACTAACTAGTTCGAATTAACCAATGTGGCCATGTTAATTCGAACTAATTTCTTAGTTCGAACTAACTGGCCATTGAAATGAATGGGGATCGCTAATTCGAACTAAGTTTTCCTAGTTCGAATTAAGCTAATTTGAACTAACTAAAATTAGTTCGAATTAGTTAGTTTGAACCAACTAATTCAAACTAATTTTAGCAAGTGTAGACATAGCCCAAGATTTTAAAAAATAGGACCCTTAAAGTTCTAAATCCATAAATTCCTGTGACCAATGGGACCAAATGGGAGATGCTAGGTGTCCCCAATGATGTTTTCTGCAATACGTTCAGGACTTTATGTTCTCACACTCACTAAGGTTGCATGCTAGTTTTGCTGATGATAAAGCTGTGTGACACACAACCCTGACTCCTTTTCCAGGAAATTCCTCCAGACTCTGCCAGTCTTAGCTTTGTCTTGCAAGTAACAATCAGTGAATCCTAATTCCTGAGTTCCCCAGAGATATCTCCGTCATGTCCCATTGCTTTCAGAGGAGGTCCACACAAATTATTAAGTTTTCTGCCTCCAAAGAGACAGTGTTCATATTAGCCTGCTAGTTTTGCTAAAGATTCACACTTCAATATAGCAGGATTGAGATGACTTATGATGAAATTAAGAAAAAGTTTATTAAATAAGAGATTTAAGTAATATTAATCAAAAATAAGAGGCAGGTGTGGTTATAAATAAAACAAAACACATTTGCTAGTGACTAAAAGTTAATTTTAGCAAATTAGAATCTTTGCCTAAGCAGTTCTCTTCCTTACCTCAAGTTACTAGCATTTCTAGCCCTCCACACTAGGGAATCCAACTTTCAAAAGCTCTTATGCTGTATCCCATGTCCTCTCCTTGATGAATAACTAAGGGGATCTTTCCCCTTCTTTTATAGTTTAGTATTTTGTAAATACATACTTTGAAAAGTAAATCCAGACAAAGTTCCTCTCCCCTGTAGCAGTCTCTAGCACTGGACCAACCTGTTGGGGCACCTCCTGGTGGTGACTCTGGGGTGATGACTACTTAAAAAAGTTGGATGTGCACAAGTCTATATGGGGCTAGATGAACTGCTTCCGAGGGTGCTGAGGGAGTTGGCCAATGTGATTGCAGAGCCACTGGCCATTAGCTTTGAAAACTTGTGGCGAATGGGGGAGGTCCCGGAGGATTGGAAAAAGGCAAATATAGTACCTATCTTCAAGAAAGGGAAGAAGGAGGATCTAGGGAACTAGAGACCGGTCAGCCTCACCTCAGTCCCTGGAAAAATCATGGAGCAGGTCCTCAAAGAATCCATCCTGAAACACTTGGAGGAAAATAGAGTGATCAGGAACAGCCAGCATGGAGTCACCAAGGGCAAATCATGCCCGACCAACCTGATTGCCTTCTATGATGAGATGACTGGATTTGTGGATGTGGGAAGAGCCGTTGACATGGTATACCTCAACTTTAGCAAGGCTTTTGATAGGGTTTCCCACAGCATTCTCATCAGCAAGTTAAGGAAGTATGGTTTGCATGAATGGACTGTAAAGTGGATAGAAAACTGGCTAGATCAATGGGCTCAGCAGGTAGGAAGGAAAGGCTCAATGTCTAGTCAGCAACCAGTAACGAGTGGAGTGCCCCAGGGGTCGATCCTGGGGCTGGTTCTGTTCAACATCTTCATTAATGATCTTGATGATGGGATAGACTGCGTGCTTAGTAAGTTCGCAGATGATACCAAGCTGCGAGGAATGGTAGATATGCTGGAGGGCAGGGACAGGATCCAAGGAGACTTAGACAAATTGGAACATTGGGCCAAAAGAAACCTCATGAAGTTCAACAAAGACAAATGCAAAGTCCTGCAATTAGGACGGAAAAATCCCATGTACTGCTACAGGCTGGGGACCGATCGGCTAAGTAGCAGCACTGTAGAAAAGAATCTGGGGGTTATGGTGGGCAGGAAGCTGGGTATGAGCTAACAGTGTGCTCTTGTTGCCAAAAAGGCCAATGGTATATTGAGCTGCATCAGTAGCAGTGTTGCCAGCAGATCGAGGGATGTGATTATTCCCCTCTATTCGGCACTTGTGAGGCCGCATCTGGAATACTGTGTCCAGTTTCGGGCTCCTCACTACAGAATGGATGTGGACAAATTAGAAAGAGTCCAGCGGAGGGGAACGAAAATGATTAGGGGGCTGGGGCACATGACTTATGAGGAGAGACTGAAGGAACTAGGCTTTATTTAGTCTGCAGAAGAGAAGACTGAAGGGGCATTTGATAGCAACCTTCCACTACTTGAAGGGGTGCTCCAAAGAGGAGGGAGCTAGGCTGTTCTCAGTAGTAACAGAGGACAGAACAAGAAGCAATAGTTTCAAGTTACAGCTGGGGAGGTCGAGGTTGGATATTAGGAAAAACTTTCTCTCTAGGATGGTGGTGAAGCATTGGAATGGGTTACCTAGGGAGGTTGTGGAATCTCCGTCTTTGTAGATATTTAAGATTCGGGTAGACAAAACCATGGCTGGGATGATTTAGTGGGAGTGGTCCTGATTTTAGCAGGGGGTTGGATTAGATGACCACATGTGGTCCCTTTCAGCCTTAAGATTCTATGAATGTTGTTCAAGTGCTCCCCCTGCTGGCTGGCTGTCCTCTGCTTCTCCACATGCTGGACTCTGACTCCGAGTCCTCTTCGGGGGTCTTAGCCCTCCAGCTAATCCCATAGTACACCTCTTCTGGGATACTACTAGGTCTTGTCCGCACACTTTGCAGCAGTGGCCAGGCCTAGTCCTCTGACCACTTCTCTGCGGTGATAATCCAGCTCACCCTCATCCAGCCCACTAGTAATATGTTCGATGGGCCAACAAGCCTGTGCCCCTGTGGGCACCCATGCCACTCCTGGCATGCTGGGGAAGCAGGGAGGGACTTGAGCCCACTCTGTACTTCATACCCTAGCCCAGGGACCCTAGACACCTCCTCCCATCAGTCTCTCCACAGCACTGAGAGTCGACTCCCCGGGCCACTTCTCTGGAGCCCCCCAGTCATACACCACACCTCACCACCCAAAGTTTATCTGCTGTCCCTCTGGGTCCCTTGCCTGGACCATTGCTCCAGCCACGGCTATCTCCTGGCTCTGGCCTGCTACACCAGAGTCCCAGCTGCCATCCCTCCTGGCCTCCTTGCCTCTGGACTGCTGCTCTGGAGCCTCTGTCCTTCTGGCTGCCTTCCTGGTGCCACTCAGCTCACAGTGCCTCCACTGTGAGCTCTCCCAGATGCTGGCTTCCTCAGCCAGCCAGGAGAAGAACTTTCCCCCTGGGCCTCCTAGGCCAGACTGACTAAGCTGCCCCTGCATCTCCCTCTTACACTGAGCTCCTGGCCCCTGATTGGCCCAGCAGCCCTCCCTCCTGATTGGCTGCTGCAGCCAGGCCCTCTTTTTAACACTTTAGGACCGTAGTGGTGCCACCACACCGTTACACCCGCTGCTCTTGGTTCTTCTGGGAGCAAGCAAAATCCCATTCTTTCACCCTCTGCCCAATTTTCTTTTTTCAGTAGCTTGATTGTTTTGCCTACCTGGGATACAAATGTACCTCTATTGTCCTTCGCTTGCAGAGCTTGACCCTGGCAGACTGGCAGATCTAAGAAAAAACTGTTGGAATTCATATGCAGCTTTGACACCATTAACTTGAGTTTGAACAGAGATTTCAGGTGATTTTTTAGGTATTTCCACCCATACCTCACTTTCAGCCTCCCCACTTTATCTATTGTTCCACACTATTTGAATCAAAACAACTTGTTTGATTTGCTGAAATAATCTGAACTGATCTTATGACTTACCTGCCATTGCATTTATTTTTCCCTCACATACTATAAATTTTCCATTTCTAGCATCTGACAAAGTGAGATTCACCCACAAAAGCTTGTGCGATAAATAAAATTGTTAGTCTTTAAAGTGCCACAGGACTCCTTGTTTGTTTTTAAGAAAAACCTGTTTATCTGGTGTACTCAGATTGTTTAGTAGGAACGTATTTTAAGAACAAATTTCTAGTACACTTATACAACTTTTTACATGATTACTGTACAAACATCCCACAATAATATTAATCTTCAATGTGTTTCTGGCTTATACAAAAGACCTAACTTGATACACTTTGATAGTATAATAAAGCTGATTCAATCAACTTGGTCAGTTGATTCAATTGCTTATTCTTTGGGGTTCAGACACTCTTGTCAAGCTTTCTAAAGTGGCTCATGACTAGGGCCCCACCAAGTTTCAAGGTCCATTTTGGTCAGTTTTCTGGTCATAGGATTTAAAAAACTGTAAATTTTGAAAGTTCAGATATTTAAAGCTGAAATTTCACAGTGTTGGGAGTTCCAACCCAAAAGGGAGTCATGGCGGAGTGGGGGGAAGGCGGGGCGGGGGGGGGGTGGAAGGCTATTGTAAGTGGGTCATGGTATCGTCTCCCTTACTTCTGTGATGCTGCTTATGGCAGCATTGACTTCAGAGCTAGGCAGCCACAGAGTGGTGGCTGCTGACCAAGTGTCCAGGTGATATGTTATGGGGTGGGGGAGTGTTGTCACTTTTGTGGGGGGCAGAGTGAATGGGGGACCCATCAGGAGGTGTGTCAGGGTCATACAGTCAGCCTGTAGTACAGGGTGGGCCTCCTTTGACGTCCTGCTCGGAGGATGCCCACTCCACTTTGCAGCCTTACTCTGTGGATCTTGCTGTCCTCTTGAAGAGAGTAGCTAAAAAGGGCCCAGCCCAGGTGGGTCATGGAAGAAAGTCTTTAGCCCCTGCACCGCAGGCAGGGTGGGACTGGCAAGGAAAGTCTCTAGGCCTTGAACTATTCCAGCCCAAGCACAGGAATCAAGCACCCACCACTCAGGGTGGCAACAAACCAAGGGAGGGTAGCAATATTTCAGGTAGTTGGAGGGGGACACAGGACCACCCAACTCCACTGCATCCCAGACCAAAGCCCTACCAGTGGCAGAGAGGTCTGCCACTGAGTCAGAGAGGTTCCAGCTGCAATGTGCTGACCCTGAGGTACTAAGCCTAGCTGGATGGTTGTCTGCTATCCCTCAGCCACTTCCTCCCACTCTAGACCCAGATACTTGGACCCCCATGACTTCCTCCAGGTCATTGGGGTGGTTGGCCCGTGGCAGCCCAACCAGGCCTTCACTGTTAACCGGGGATAGCGCCTGGAATCCCCCGGAATCGTCAGTGGGAGGCAGCTTCTCTAGATCACAGGGTCCTTTAGCAGAGGGCAGCTCCTCCAGATCATCTTCCCCAGGTAGATCCGGTAACTCCTCCCTGGTTTCTTCTGTAGGGAACTGTAGTGAATCTCCCCACTCAGGGTCTTCCCAGGGACTAGGTGGTTCATCTCTGAGAGTGTTGGAATCCTTCACGAGTGAGGGCTCCAGTAGCAAGCCAGCTACGCCTGAGTCCCTCAGGGGAGTATTCCACACTGAGCCTTCAGCCCTGCCCATTATACTTCCTCTTCCTTCCTGTCTCGATCCTTCTGCTTCAGGGTCTGGAGCCCGGTAGTTCCCTGATCTGTCCAGCAGGGGAAAGGCGGGACTTCTTTGGCATCCCACTCAGAGTGCAGCCAGTCCACTTTGCTACACAGCCCAAGACCCCTTTAACCTCCAAGCCTGGGCCTGGAGCTGTAGAGGGGCAGGGCTGGGGGCTCCTACTGTGTTCTGGACTCCAGCTGCTAGTCCTGGCTGAGCAGGGGAGGGAATGGGACAGACTTCCTGCTACCTTGCACAGGTCATTCCTGGGGCCAGGTAACACTCACCTCCAGGAGCCTCTCCTGGTTGCAAAAGACTCTGTGTTTGTCTCCCCTGCTTCCTTTCCCATGAAAGCTAGAGTCTGGCACATGGTAGGAACCTTCAGCTGTGGTGCCTCCACCCTCCTCTTCCCTACAATACCTAGATTTTACAGGGGAGACCAGATTTCTTTTGGGAAATCAGATTTCACAGTCGCTTGCATTTTTCATAACCATGTATTTGGTAGGGCCCTAAACCTGGGGTACAGGTGTTATAAATGAGATCAATGCACCCAACCCACAGAGTGTCTGGACACTTCTGAAAATCGAGTAGGTGCTTAATGTTAGATTTAGGCTCCTATTTTCGAAAATCTCAGTCTAGGTGGGTGTTCAGTAGCCTTGAATGAATTGAGTTGATGGTCCCAGTCCAATTCCTAGTGAACAAATGTCCATATTATAAACAAAATTTTTATAGGCAGCCCCTCTGGGGAGACTAGGAACTGCAATAGAAGTAAGTGGTGTGCTTCAACTTTCAAATGAATGTTATGATTTTTTATTCTTATAAAATATAGAATTGATATATTTTGATAGAATTTAGTGGTAATATTTGAAAACTTTAAGATTTTTCCTTCTAAGAATCAAACTAGTGCTCCCATAAATATCCTACAGGAAATTAGCTTAGGACAGGTATACACTAAACACTGCATCAGCACAGGTACACTTTCACCCTGATGTAAAGACATGCCTATCCCAACGAGAGAGTTCTCCAATTGATATAGTTAATCCACCAGCACAAGAGGTGGTAGTTATGTAGAAGGGAAAAGTTCTACAGAGGACGTAGAGCTGCCTACATGGGGGGCTAGGTGGGGCTTTTCACAACCCTGAGTGATGTAGAGATCTGTAGTGTTGATCTGGCCTGAAAAAATCTGTTTCTTATAAGAAAAATGACTAAAAAATGTAGAAAGCTTGAAATCCAGAGGCAATCCAAATCAATAGAAAAAACAATTTGTCTAATGTGGTTAGAATGCACTTGTGAAGATATAGATCCTGTTTATGCTTTACCAGACATTTTACTTCTTCTTAGGGTCATTCATTTGTCGTACACGGGCTGAGCTACAAATCAAGTTGAAGTAACAGACCCATTAAACATAGATGAAAGGTTAGTTCCAGAGTTAAAATAGCTGCCAGATGTCATGATGAATTCAAGATATCCTCATGATGGGCTTATACTGTTCCAAGATAATTCTCAAATGATATGAAGGATAAACCTATTCACAGTTGAGTCAGGATGTCTTCATGATATATTGCATATCAGAAAATGGCCCTTACAAACCCATTCACTTCTCTGAGGTCTTTGCTCTCCTCTCTGATCTCTCTTAACCCTCATAGCTGTGGCCATTTTTTAAAATCATTTTAAATGAGTTCACTACATAAGATTCAATTGGTGGTAGTTGAAGTCAGCAAAGTTCACGCGGGAAATGGCTAGTTCGGTTTGCCAAGGGACATGGTAGAGTGTCATTTGAAATCTTTCAAACAAGATCAGGTGTTTCTTTCTAAAGATATGCTTTAGTTTGACTACAAGTTATTGGGCATGATTCTGAAAACACAGGGTGAAAGGTTATGACCTGCATTATGTAGTCAGGCTAGGTGAATTGATAGTCCCTCTGGCTTTGAAATCTGCAAATCTATAAAACTAAAACCAACAAAATTTTAGCAGGGGCTCTCTAAACAAATTTCCACTTCAGTCACAATGACATTCACATTGGGAAAAATTGCTTCCCATGAAAAACACCATTACATTAAGTTCAATACCACCCAAAAATATTCATTAATTCAATATTCATTCCCCAATGTCTTCTGTCACATTCAGCAATTCCATACTCCTCTTGTCACCCAAATCCATCAGTCCTTCCATCCCCATCATTTTGGCCCATTATCCTTCCTCTCCCACCACATACCTCTTAGAGGTCACTGTGAGTGGCTCCTCTGTTTAATACCTGTTTCTGACAACAGCAACAATCATGGCAGGCAGGTTTTCTGCAGACTCTACATGCAGCATTGTTGAAAGACAGATGATCCTGAGTGCAGGAATAAAAGAGAGGGTAGTTGGAACTGGGGGGGGTGGGGATCAAATAATTGTTTTTTATTTCCTAACGAAGTCATAATACCTCAGGCGAGTGGGGAAGGAGGACACCGGGAGAAATTGCAAGGAGGAAGATGCGACAGGAGGGAGAATCGACAGGGCAAAGTAGGGCAGTGGGCCCGGTATCTTAGGTGCCTGTACACAAATGTGAGGAGCCTGGGAAACAAGAAGGAAGAATTGGTAGTACTGACACAGACAAAGAACTATGATATAATTGGAATAACAGAAACGTGGTGGGATAACTTGCATGACTGGAGCACTGCCATGGATGGATATAAATTGATCAGGAAGGACAGGCAGGGAAGAAGGGGAGGAGGAGTAGCGCTATATGTAAAAGAGCTGTATGACTGCTTGGAGCTCCACTATGAAAGTGGAAACAAGCTGGTTGAAAGATTGTGGGTTAAGTTTAGGGGAGAATGCAACAAGGAGGATGTCGTGGTGGGTGTCTGCTACAGACCGCCAGACCAGAAGGAGGAGGTGGATGAGGCATTCTATGGACAACTAACAGAAGTTTCCAGATCATCTCAGGCCCTGTTTCTTATGGGTGACTTCAATTATCCTGACATCTGCTGGGAAGATAATACAGCAGTGCACAGGCAATCCAGGAAGTTTTTGGAGAATATTGAGGACAACTTCCTAATACAAATGCTGGAGTAACCAACTGGAGGCCTTGCATCTCTAGAGCTATTGCTCACAAACAGAGAAGAATTGATTGGGGAAGTAGAAGTAAATGGCAACCTGGGCAGCAGCGACCATGAGATGGTAGAGTTCAGGATCCTGATCAATGGAAGGAAGGAAAGAAGCAGAACACACACCCTTGACTTCAGAAAAGCAGATTTTGGCTCCCTTAGGGAGCTGATGGGCAGGATCCCTTGGGAGGCTGATCTGAAGGGGAAAGGTGTTCAAGACAGCTGGCTGTATTTTAAAGAAACCCTGTTAAAGGCACAGGAAGATAACATTCCGATGTGCAGAAAGAACAGCAAATGTGGACAGCAACCAGCGTGGCTTAGCAGGGAACTCTGCGGGGAGCTGAAACATAAAAGGGAAGCTTACAAGAAGTGGAAGCTTGGACAGATGACAAGGGAGGCGTATAAAGATATTGCTTGGGACTGCAGGGATAAAATCAGAAAGGCCAAAGGACAATTGGAGTTGCAGCTAGCAAGAGATGTGAAGGATAACAGAAAGGGGTTCTATAAGTATGTCAGCAACAAGAAAAGGATCAGGGGTGGTGTAGGTCCCTTACTGAATGGGGCAGGCATCCTCGTGTTGGATGATGTGGAAAAGGCTGAAGTACTCAATGCTTTTTTTAATTCAGTCTTCACAGGGAGGGCCAGCTCCCAGGCTACTACACAGGGCAACGCAGAATGGAGAAAAGAGCGGCCCTTGTTGATGGAAAATCAGGTTAGGGAACACTTAATGAAATTGGATGTGCACAAGTCAATGGGGCCGGATGAACTGCATCTGAGGGTGCTGGAGGAGTTGGCGGAAGTGATTGCAGAGCTGCTGGCCATTATCTTTGAGAACTTGTGGCAAATGAGGGAGGTCCCGGAGGATTGGAAAAAGGCAAATATAGTACCTATCTTTAAGAAAGGGAAAAAGGAGGATCCGGGGAACTACAGACCGGTCAGCCTCACCTCAATCCCTGGGAAAATCATGGAGCAGGTCCTCAAAGAATCCATCAAGAAACACTTGGAGGAAAATAGAGTGATCAGGAACAGTCAAAATGGATTCACTAAGGGCAAATCGTGCCTGACCAACCTGATTTCCTTCTATGATGAGATGACTGGATTTGTGGATGCGGGAAAAGCCGTTGACGTGGTATACCTTAACTTTAGCAAGGCTTTTGATACGGTTTCCCACAGCATTCTCGTCGGCAAGTTAAGGAAGTATGGGTTGGACGAGTGGACTGTAAGGTGGATCGAAAACTGGCTAGATCAACGGGCTCAGCGGGTAGGAATCAATGGCTCGATTTCTGATTGGCAACCGGTAACGAGTGGAGTGCCCCAGGGGTCGGTCCTGGGGCCGGTTCTATTCAACATCTTAATTAATGATCTTGATGATGGAATAGACTGTGTGCTTAGTAAGTTCATGGATGACACCAAGTTCGGGGGAATGGTAGATACTCTGGAGGGCAGGGATAGGATCCAGGGAGACTTGGACAAATTGGAACACTGGGCCAAAAGAGACCTCATGAAGTTCAACAAAGACAAGTGCAAAGTCCTGCACTTAGGACGGAAAAATCCCATGCACTGGTACAGGCTGGGGACCAATCGGCTAAGTAGCAGCGCTGTAGAAAAGGACCTGGGGGTTATGGTGGACAGGAAGATGCATATGAGCCAACAGTGTGCCCTTGTTGCCAAAAAGGCCAATGGCATATTAGGCTGCATGAGTAGGAGTATTGCCAGCAGATCAAGGGATGTGATAATTCCCCTCTATTCGACACTGGTCAGGCCGCATCTGGAATACTGTGTCCAGTTTTGGGCTCCCCACTTCAGAAAGGATGTGGACAAATTAGAAAGAGTCCAGCGGAGGGCAACAAAAATGATTAGGGGGCTTATGACTTCTGAGGAGAGACTGAAGGAACTAGGCTTATTTAGTCTACAGAAGAGAAGACTGAGGGGAGATTTGATAGCAACCTTCAACTACTTGAAGGGGTGCTCCAAAGAGGAGGGAGCTAGGCTGTTCTCGAGGGTAACAGAGGACAGAACAAGGAGCAATGGTTTCAAATTACAGCTGGGGAGGTCAAGGTTGGATATTAGGAAAAACTTTCTCACTAGGAGGGTGGTGAAACATTGGAATGGGCTACCTAGGGAGGTGGTATAATCTCTATTATTAGAGATTTTTAAGGCCCTGGGTGGAGTGATTTAGTGGGAGTGGTCCTGCTTTTTAGCAGGGGGTTGGACTAGATGACCTCATGAGGTCCCTTCCAACCCTATTAGTCTATGATTCTATGATTCTATCCTGAGGTTTCTTACTCATGGTGGTTGGTTGACTAAGGAACAGGTCCTGTCTGGTGGTGGCGATGGTCCACTTTGTTTCTAGAGAGTGGTAGTCTCCACTGACATCTGATGTTCTTCCCTCTCTCTTATGTGTATTGGATAGGGGAGTGGAAGAAATGGAACTACAATTCCCCACCCCCCTGCCCTATATTGGACCATTTTTGCTCTGTGAGTTGGGGTGATGGGAGTAGGCAGTCAGGCCCCACCTTGTCACAGTCTCTTCCTCCAGTGGTGCTGTAATAGCAAAGGAATGATATGCTCCCTCCTTCATGCATTCCTAGAGACACTGATTGGGGATATAGAAGCAGTGTTTCTCATACAGCAGCTGCTGTGGCAGTCACAGATTTATCTGCCGTGTGACAGTTGCCTGAATGAACAGCAGATAGTCAGTTCCAACACCAGAGAGAACTGGAAATCTTAAGCGAGATAATCTTAGCCTATCTGGGAAGGCTGATGACTTCAACCTCACCTCCCATTAGATCCAGTTCTAAGGCACCATTATCATACTAACATGCACAGGCCTAGCCTGAAGATTCAGAGGAGCTAGTGAGGTGATTCTAAACTTAACTGGTTCGTTTTACATAAAATGAGTGTATCAGGGTGATCAGCTGTGGAAATACAGATCCGTCCATGGAGAAGACCAGTGCTACTGTATTATTGCCATGCACTATGGCTTTATTCTGCAGAGCTCCCTTTAAGGTATTCTTAATGTGTAAAGGTCTCCACAAAGAAATTAATAGAGTCTCATTTAGCCAAGGATGGGCTGCCCTTCTCACCCCGCCCCTGGCCTGCCATCTCCCACAAGTGAAGAATGGAGTTCATCTCCTCTCCTATTGGAAACTCTGTCATGGAGTTAGATATCCACACACAGGGAGGTTCCTTCTCTGCAGGGAGATCGAAGTCAGATGTGGCTCCATGTTTAGAAAAAATCCATGAAAAGCTAGCTATTGAAGCTAGCTATTTATAGAGTGATCACCTCAACATTTATTTGAGAGTCAGCCTCACCATTGCCAAATTCCTGAGCTTAAAATATAATTCATTAATTGTGTAACTTGCAAAAAGTGGGGGATCTTGCAAATGCTTGGGACCTGATTCTGGTCTGACCAATGTAAATCAATTGACTTCAGATGCATTAACCATGACTTGCATAAGTGTAAGTAAGAGGAGAATTGGGCACACATTTATTTTTCCAGGATTGCAATGACAAGAAAAGCAATTCAAAAATGGGGGAAGGGGAAGCTGAAAGATTAAAATATCCCTATATATGATAATCTATTCAGCCAGGTTAATAGTCACATACCCCCCACCCTCAAAATGAAAACAATTGTCTGAATAGAGGCTGAAGAGGGTAAGTCTATCTGTAGCCACTGAGCAAATATACAAGAGGAATAGAAGCAGTGCTCAGATTGATAGTTCTAACGATGGCTATGGTGACTCAGAACAATGCAGCCACAATGAATGAGAGAAAGACTGTGCTAGATGGAATGCTTTAAAAAGTTATAAGAATCAAAATGACTCTGCACTTTCATATTTTGGGCATGTTTAAGCTTTCATTCTATCCTTCCTTCTTTAACATCGACTAGCATAATCATTTCCTTGTTCCAAAGCATTAATATGTGTATTTTCCAGGATCACATCAGAGGATTGTTCACTAAAAGGAGGCTAAGACCAACAGAAAGAACCTCCTCAAGACCCTAAGCCTCCCTACTAAACTGAAAGCTCTGCTTTTGCTCAGATAAGAATTTTGTTTTACTCTGAGATAATTGAAATATAAATTAACTATACGAAGTGGCAATAATCCCTTCCTATCTGAGGGTAAAATCTCTCTTAGATTATAGCTTTATTTCACACGGAAGAAGTGTTCAGGGAAGATATGGTCATTGGATCTTCCTCTTAGTTTAACCCCTCCATATTTTTTCCATAGTTTAATCCTTTTCCTCATTTCAAACCTTTTCCTGCTATTGTGTTTTCCTCTAAAATTCTTGAGAACATCCCACTTTATTTTTCCTTCTCCATTTCCGTATTTGGTTTCAGGGTTGGGGTTGGGTCTCATAGTGATAACTGACTACTCTGTCTATTCTACTCACCCTTTAATCCTACTCCTCAACACACATTTTAATCTTTGCTGATTTGTGTCTTGATTTTGTTTCTCCTTGGCACTATGATAAACAATGACTGATGGCTTAGTCTTCTATCATTCTCTCTGATTAGTCTGTTGAAAGTAAATAGTCTTTGGAAAGTAGCAGAACTCCCATGACTTCATCTTTCCCAGAGGCCACATCTCATGATTACCACTACCTAATGCCAGAAAGAAAAGAGCAAAAAGCACCATCACTGCAGAGTTCATTTTATACACAGACTTAAAACCAAATTGACTGGGGATAAAGAGACCTGAAGTGCTTCTCTAAACAAGCCCCAGTGCTGCAGTGGTAGGGGTCATGGTTCCAGCACTTCTTTACACCTACCATTCTCCTGTTCACAACCTCCTCTCCCTACCATGTGTACAAATAAAAGAAACCCACCAAAGTACAGCAATAGGTGTCAGACTTCATTGTCGGGGCAATGAGCCTTTGCATTCATGAAATAAAAATTAGTTTTTGTACTTTGTTCTAGCATGAATGAAAAGCATCATCAGATGTCTTGGATGAATTCTCTTCAGATAATTCTGTACTGAGATCACATATAGTAAGCTGCAGTCAGGGGAGAATCAGATCCCATATTCATTTTTAAATCCAAATTTTTAATTTTTTATTACTTGTTTCATAGGGAAACAAGGAATTTTGATACCTGAAGATTGCATTTTACACTGAGGCACTGAATAAGATTAAATGCATTATTACATCTACAGATAGGATTTTGCTTTAGTTACTGTGTTCTCACACTGACAGAGTTTATAACCAGAGATGATGTAAAAGTTCAGAGATAGAAAGCAGTGTAGAAACTCAAGGGCAGATCTGCACTTAAAACACTGTAGTTGAAACAGTGCAGCTGACCCACTGCAGAGCAATGGTGTTATTCTGCTAACAGAATTTCTCCCATTGGCATAGTTAATACCCTCAGACGTGGTACCTATGTCAATAGGAGAAGCCCTCCTGTTGACACAGTGCTGTCTACACTGGGATTTAGGTTGGTACAACTATGTCTCTGAGGCCATGTCTACACTGGGGCAAGATTTAGAGTGGCCACTGAGATGCTGAATTAGTCAAAGTGGAGGAGTGTGTTCATACTACACTCCTTACTCTGGCTTCTTGCATCCTCATTGCTAGCTGTTCAGTCGAATGTAGAAGTGTTGTGCAACAAAGTGCTGTGTCTTATAGGCAGTTTGCTTGCCTTCCATGATGCCATGTGCCCCCTCCCCATCCTCCTTGCAAAAAAAGAGGAAACAATTTTGCACCGTTTTCTCTGAGGTAAGCATAGAGCCTGCTTATCTCTGCAATATTATGGATGCCGTTTCAAACACATCTCAGCTTATTTTGCAGTATTTCCAGCAGCACAGCAGTCTATGCAGTGCAGAAATGTGGGTGTTACTGAGGCCGCCCTGCTGAAAGCCATCGGCTGACATAATTCCCGCTTTCTGCAGGCAGTCTGTGGACCGCCATCTCGGGGCCTGTGAAACAAGCACAGAGTGGTGGGACCACATTGGGCTGACCAAGTGGGATAATGAGCAGTGGCTTACACAACTTCCATGTTGCCTGAAAAAGAAATGGAATTCAAACCTTCCCAGGGCTGCAAGTAGGGCAGGAGCTATTTGCTGATGACATGGTCAAGGTGAGGCAGTGCCGGAATGACAGAGTTTCAAGAAGAGGGAATTCTGGGATGGATCCCAGAGGCCAATAACCTTGCATTAAACTGCTCTCTGTCTACAGTGACGTTAAATTGTATTATTAAAATTGACCAAAATACTACGCCTTCTGTGGTGGTGGTGTTATGATGCCAACTTATAGCGTTAAGTTTGACTTCACAGCCACATGAGCGTGTACACGTTCACTAGAGGGTTGATGTAAGTGGCATTACGTTGACCTGAGCTCTCAGTGTGGAGCAGGCCTGAGGGATGTGGATTTTTCATACCTCTGAGCAACCTAATTATACCAAAAAGGAATCTGTGGCACTTATAAAGACTTACAAAAATCATGTGAAATTTGTTAGTCTTTAGAAGTGCCACCAGACTCCTTGTTTGTTTTGCTGAACTAAATTAACATGGCTACCCCTTTGGAACTAGTTATACCAATATAGTTTGTTATATAGATCTGACCAAAGTGATGTGCTCTATGACAGGAAACCAGTGATAGCAATTCATATTTCAGAAGACATTTTCATAAGTCAGAAAGGTGAACGATAGTAGAGCTCTGTTCTAACAGAAACATCAATTTATTACTTCTATGCTTGTGTGGATTTTACTGTGACTGCTGCTTAACTTGTGGATATGTTATTCTGTACCATAGCTTTTCAGATGCTCAGTGCCTTTCTTTTTCTACTTGTCCAATGTTACAAAACAGCACAAAAATTCCTTTCTTTTTGTTCCATCCCTTCACAGCTCTGAAAAGAAGCAAAACTTTGCACAGAATTAACCACAGAGGCAACCATCTATTTTTTCACATGAAAATGTAGGAAACAAAATATTTTTAGAGAAGACAAAAGGGGACCATCCAGCTTTCATTCTGATTTCCCATGTGGTAAGAAAGAGGAAAGTGAGAATGAATTTGTCAGAATGTTATGATCTCATTTTCTCAATGCTAGTTAAAAATTACGGGTGAAATAAAAATATAACAAAATTTAAAAAATACTGTAAAATATGCATTAAGTCATTTAAATTTAAAAACATAGATATAAACATTTTCTGCCATATTAAAACAAAACCTCCCAAATTATTGATCTTGCATTCAAAACATTGGACTAGGACTTAGGAGACTTGGAGTATGGTAGGAGAGTTCTTTATTCAATTAATTAGAACATCCAGGAGTTGACTATCAAGCAGAGAGGAAGGATGCTTCAATGAGTAGGGTTCTAGCCTAGATATTGAGAGTTTTGGGTTCAGTTGCAGCTATGCTAGACTTCCTGTGTGATCTTTCTCAAGTCTCTTGATTACTCTGTGCCTTACATTCCCATCTGTCAAATGGTGAGAGCAATATTTCCTTTTTCTCACTTTAATTTTTTTTTTCTGATGGTAGTAATTTTAGGTCAGAGTCTATCTCTTTCTATGTGTACAGCTCATTGCACAATGCGGTTCCAATCTCAGGTCTATGCATTGAGCCGTCTATGCATTGCTAAACTAAAATTCAGGAAACCTGTTAGCTGATACTTTACAGATCTCAATAAAATTTATATATTTGTTCTCCTACCCATTTAGCTAGAGAAGCCATAAAATAGATAATTCAAGTCTCACAAGACTTCTTTTGACAATTTGTCCGGTTTTGCTTCCCTTCGTGAAATCGTGTAATAAATAACACATAGGAACAAGCAAACTAGAAGCATTACCAATCCTGAGAGTTAGAAAGCCAGAGATAGCTCTTTGAGACCCCATTCCACTCTGCGGTGAGTGGAGTTCTGATGCAGGAGCAAATCCAGCACACTGAGAAATAAATTTCTCCACATGTAGTACCATTAAAATCAGTGGAACTACTTTCAGGATAATGTACTTACTCAGCATGAATAAGGATGGCAGAATCAAGGCAAAAAATAAGAGATTTTTCCAAATAGGAATGAATACAAATTCTGTGACTGCACTCATTTGCTCTGAATAAGGGAATTACAGATTCTTAGTCTATGTTTTCTTAGTCTATGATTCTTAGTTTATGATCCAGTGACATTTATACTCATTTGATCCTTACTGGAACCCTGACTCTTTCCCTTCCCAGTTGGTTGGATTGAGTATTAGCCCTGCTTTCTCACTGATATTTGTCCTTTTTTGGAGGGGAGAGGTAGGACAAGGAATTTGATAAGTTCAGTGCCAAGTTGGCATTTACCAAGTAACAATGAGAAATGTGTTCACCTGCAGTAACGAAGAAAAGAAATCATTATAACACCCACTCTCCAGTGGGACACTAACATTGTCATTAGCTCAGCAAGAACTCCCTACTTTTTGCTAGCTAGGGGAACAGAATATTCTGGAGGTTGGTTCCCCTCCTCTGTATGATGCAAAAATAGCACCATCCACCAAGTTGTCAGGTAATGCTAAGGCTTAAACTGTCCAAAAACTTAGGCCACAGGGTCAGGGGGTTAAAAAGAAAAAAAAAAAAAAAAAAGAGTCAAAAAGCATAATGACGGGGGAGACCACAAAACTGTTAAATTAGATAAATACGACAGGTACAAAAGTGCAAACAGAAAGCGGGCTAAACTAGCCACAGAGAAAAGGGGAAGATTAACAGATCCCCAGCACTCCAGCTAGATAACCGCAAAAGAGGAGGAAGGTCAGAAAGGTCTCTGACAATCAGACAAGACAGCTGGACCTATGAGTTGGCAAAAAACCACGTCACTGCAGTTTTTGAGCAATAAAAGGAGGCCTGCTGCGGGGGGCGAGTTTGGAGTTATTTGTCTCAGTTAACTCTGGAACAAGGCTCTGGGGACTTGATCAACCCCCACAAGCACTCCCCCCTGCTCCTCATGGGACGCGGGCGAACCGGGTGCAAGCACCGAAGCCTGGTCAGCTAAGGGAAGGTTGGACCAACAATCTAACATCAACTTCAACAAAGGAAAGGTAATCAAAGTAAAGGGGCTCAGAGTAGCGCCTGGCTCCTAAGCAAAAAAGTAACACAAAAAGTTTTAAGGTTCTTCCCAGCTTTATGCTGAGGATCTTAGGTAAATGAACAATAGCAGCACCAACCTTGGGTTTGGGGTTGATGTAGGAATTGGGGTAGGTATAGGATTTGCTTTGGGTATAATTGTGTTAGCATTTCTGCTTCTGTGTGTGTGTGTTTATAATTGATAAAAATAAGAGCAAAGTTGTGTTAGAGAGTGTGTGTGAGGAAACTATAACCAGTCTGAGACTAAATCCTGTGTACAGCCACCCAGGGCCTGCAAAGATCCTAAAATAAGGGTGCACAGGTGAACCTCGTGACTCACTGGCTCACTGGATCCCCTTCTTGTGTGAGTGCATAAACGGGCGCCCTCTGTGCTTGGCGTCCATGCTGCTATAACTCTGCTGCTGGGGGGAGGAAAGTGTGAATGGGGGATAACCGTTGACCAGGTCTGGGACTAAATCCTGTGTGCAAGGGTGAACCTTGTGACCCAACGGGTGTGAATGAGATCCCTGTACAATAGTACAAAGAGTCCTGTGTGACTGTGTCTTATATATGGGTTTGTGTTCTTGATTGCTCTGGTTTGTGTGTATTGGGCTCTGTTATACTCTCTACGTCATGTGTTTAAAGCCATAATTGATGCAAACCCTGAATCTGTATTCATGCAATAAGCAGTATTGTAGTTTAGAGAGTTTGTGGATATATTGGATGTTTATTATACTACTAGTCACTGCCTTAACCTGTGTAATTGTAATCATAGTGCCTTAATAAATGTCACATGCATAGTAAATAGACAAAAGTCATTGTTAATGGTGGTATTTGCCTAGGGGCTTCAGGAGCTTCCCAACATCCGCATTTATAGGACCGGGTATTTGTTTGGGCTCCCTTCCCCTTTAAGGGGATAAAGCTTAACACAACTAAGTAGGCTCATTCCACGATCTAAAGAGCTGTTTGACCCTAGATTTATAGAGAACAGAATCATACAAAAGTGTATTTTTTGTTAGACATTGAAATGTTGGTTGGCACAGAATTCACTGGTAAACTTTATTCCCTTTATTATAATGTATCATGTAATATTCCCACTTTTAAATGTCATTCTTTACTATTTACTATATGTTTCAGGAGATCTGAAGAAGAGGTCTGTATGTGCAGCTTGAAAGCTTGTCTCTCTCACCAACCAAAGTTAGTTCACTGAAAGATATTACCTTATTCATCTTGTGTCTATAATAATGCTTTATCTTGCGACAATTCGTTGAGAGAAACATGCCTACATTTTATTTTTGATAAGCAGCAATGTATGTTCATTTTATTGTTCTCAGCAACAGTTTTCTCTATGCTTGTACTTAGTCAGACAGATAGTTCTTTTATCCTTTTTTTCATTTCCAATAACTCTGAGTCCTCTTTGATCTATTTCTTATCCTGAACAGTGCTGCAATATTGTAATAACTAAAAAACTGAAAGTGTCACAAATTGTCTTTGCCAATGTGTCTCTTAACATAGACAGATTAATCCCATTAACTGACATTACACTCCAGTTGCAATTTCCATTTAAAAGATTATTTTTTAAAAAGGAGGAAGTAATATTCCATTATCCAGTGTCTCTACCCTTCCTTTCCTCTTTTTTTTAATTAAAAATATCATAAATGTCTATCAACTTCATCAATGCAATTATTTTTTCCCACAGTTTCAGCACAAAACACCATCACAAAGAAATAGATACATGTCACATGAGGCACTAATATCTTCTGTACAAAGCCATTAATGTGATCATATGGTGTTGCTGATAGCAATAGGGAAAATTGCTTTCAGAACTGCTTGAGATGAAGCATTAGCAGGGGCATTCATGGTAACAAACGCTCCAAGAGTTGCAGTGATACACAGACTTACTAAATGTGCTTTGCTCACCTACCCAGTGAGTTTTTTTGTAATTGGTTAATACTTCCATACTAGGGTTGAAGTATTTCAGCTCCTTATAAGAGTTATCCAAACTGGGAATGGTTGTGTTTTGCCTGTGTACATGTAGCAATATATGCAAACTGATGAGTGTCACCACTTGTAAATCATAAGTCTCAGAAATAGTACGCATTGGAAGGTGGCATTTTCAAGAATTATATTACCATATCTAGTGACTGACTGGTTTAACGTGGTTCAAAAATTCAATAACATCTTGGAGTGACAAACATATCTAACACAGTTGAATGTAGTGCATATGCAATTGCTGCTAAAAATAACGAACCTTTGCTATCTTTCCTCATTTCCCCTAATGACTGTATGCTTTGTTATTTATTGTTTGCTGAATGGCTGACAAAGTGCTAAGCACTGTTTAGAATGTGGAGTAGATGAGGTCTCTTCCTGGAGACTTATTGTTTCAGGGACATACTGCAATAGATTTAAAGATAGAGATGTGACTTATTAAACATGATAGAAATTTCAGTGGAAGTTGACTGCTTATATCCCTTACATCCCTTTGAAGATTCCAGCTTGAATGTTATAGAGAATGAAGGGCCAATGTGTATCAAATTGGGCTGTTGGCCACTGAATACTCCATGTAATGTCAGTTTTACAACAAGTGTTATGTTGCAAAAGACTGGCTGTTTTTGCATAAGATCTCCCAAGGAAGCAGGAAATGTCAGAAATTGCCATTTTGTCTGTTATGGAATTGGAATTTAATGGTACTGCCCTCGGTGAGGGAGTTCTTGCACAAAAGATATTTGCAATACTATACAGATGATTATTTGAGAATTTACTGCCAGTTTTGCCTTATTGTAAATGGTGGTGTTCCATGTTTGCTTTTAGCAAATTTCTTTCCCTTTTGCTTAAATTGCTTAAACTGAAGCTGCAGACCAAGTTTTCAAAGAGGCTCCATTTACCATTAGGCAGTGTAAAAGGGCCAAGAGTGATTGTAAAATTACTCTTACATCCATTTCAAAGCCCCTTTGAACTGCCAGAACCTTGAATCATAAAAAGTGGAAGGTACCATAAAAGGTCATTGAATCTAGTTCCCTGCACTCATGTCAGGACCAAGTACCATTTTAAACCATCCCTGAGAGGTGTTTGTCTAACCTGTTCTTAAAAACTTCCAATGATAGAGATTCCACAACCTGCCTAGGCAACTTATTCTAGTGGTTAATTACCCTGACAGTTAGGAATTTTTTCCTAATTTCCAACCTAAACCTCTCTTGCTGTAGTTTAAGCCCATTGCTTCTTGTACTACCATCAGTGGTTAAGGAGAATAATTTTTCTCCCTCCTCCTCATTAACAACCTTTTAGGTACTTGAAATCTGTTATCATGTCCCCTCTCAGTATCCTCTTTTCCAGACTAAACAAACCCAGCTCTTTTAATCTTTCCTCATAAGTCAAGTGTCCCAGACCTTTAATCATTCTTGTTTTTCTTCTTTGGACTTTCTCCAATTTGTGCACATCTTTCCTGAAATGAGGCACCCAAAACTGGACACAATACTCCAGTTGAGGCCTAATCAGCACGGAGTAGAGCAGAAGAGTTACTTTTCATGTCTTGCTTACAATACTCCTGTTAATACATCCCAGAACAATGTTTGGTTTTTTTGCAACAGTGTTACATTGTTCACTCATATTTAGCCTTTGGTCTACTATGACACCCAGATCCCTTTCCACAGTATTCCTTCCTGGTCAGTCATTGCCCATTTTTTATGTGTGCAATGGATTGGTCTTTCCTAAGTGGACTACTTCTCACTTGTCTTTATTGAATTTCATTCTATTTTCCTCAGACCATTTCACTAGTTTATCCAAATCATTTTGAATTATGATCCTATCCTCCAAAGCACTTGCAACCCCTCCCAGCTTGGTATCTTCTTCAAACTTTATAAGTATGCTCTTCATGCCATCATCTAAATCATTGATGAAAATATTGAACAGAACCGATCCCTGAGGTACCCCACTCATTATGCCCTTCCAGAATGACTGTGAACCGTTGATAACTACTCTCTGGGAACTGTTCACCAACCAGTTTTGCATGCACCTTAAGTAGCTCCATCCAGGTTGTAATTCCCTAGTTTGTTAATGAGAAGGTGATGTGAGACCATATCAAAAGCCTTATAAAGTCAATGTATATCACATCTACCACTTCCCCTCTATCCACAAGGCTTGTTACCCTGTCATAGAAAGCTATCAGTTTCTTTTGACACAGTTTGTTCTTGACAAATCCATGCTGACTATCACTTAACATACTGTTCTTTTCTAGATGTTTGATAATTGATTCCTTAATTATTTGCTCCATTATTTTTCGTGGTACAGAAGTTAAACTGACTGGTCTGTAATTCCCTGGATTGTCCTTATTTCCCTTTTTGTAGATGGGCACTATATTTGCTCTTTTCCAATCCTCTTGGACCTCTCCAGTCTTCCATGATTTTTCAAAGATAATTGACAATGCTTCAGCTATCTCCTGGGTCAGCTCCTTAAGTATTCTAGGGTATATATCATCAGGCACTGCTGATTTGAAGACATCTAATTTGTCTAAGTAATTTTTAACTTTCCCTCTTTTAGCTTCTGATCCTATCTCATTTTTATTGCCCATCCTTTCTGTCGGGCATCCAATCAGCACCAACCTTCACAGTGAAGACTGAAACAAAGAAATCATTTAATTCCTCTACCATTTCCACATTTTCTGTTATTGCTTTTCCCTCTTTGTTGAGTAATAGTCCTATGCTGTCCTCGGTCTTCCAATGGTTTCTAATGTATTTGAAAAATATATATATATATTTTTTTTGGTTACCCTTTATGCCTTCAGCTTGCTTGATCTCTGTTTGTGCCTTGGACTTTCTGATTTTCCCCCTACATAATTGAAACATGTATCAAAGTAACTTTATAATCACTTTGAAGTTCTTTTACACTGCCATCGTGGTGTAGAGGGTTCTTTGTAGGCCTTGCATATTCGAAGTCTTAGATTTCCATTGGCCACTTCTAGCAGCACATTGTAGCAGCAGTGACCTTAATGATTTAAAGTTTATGATAAAATGGTATCTGCAATTTCTGAGTTAGTTTACTCACCTAAGGTATGTCCTAATGGAGATTCCTTAGTAACCACTGCATGATAACTGGGTAAATGCTGACTTTAATAGATTGTTGGGAAAAGAGCTGTATTCAGAAGAAATTATCTCAGGCAGGCCCTAGGAAATGTTTACATTTACCCTCTTTCACTTTCATATACTCACATGCACACACATTATTAATTACAAACTGTGGAGATCAAAGAGAGCTCACTCACAGTGCCTTTAATTTAAATCTACCCTAACCCTGGTTGTCACTAGGGCTTCTAGGATAAGCTCTTTCCATTCTACACCATCATTTCGCTCTGATTGAGGAACCTCTCTCATCTCTCTCTTACATTTTGGGGGGAGTTCACTAGATATATATCTCACCATGCGTTAGCAAACATCAGCCAGGGTGTCCCTGCCATGTTCTGACAAAAGCTATTAGGATGGGGTCAAGAGGAAGGTGCCGTCATTCCGTTACAGAGTTAGTACATAGTCAATTTGTATTGAAATAATAATCAGAAACCAAACATTATTTTAAAATAAAGAGATACTTTTATCATTAGTTAATAGTTTGTGATCATTCCAAACAAACTTTATTCACTGAAATAATTTATAAACACCAATTTATCAATATGTTCTAATAAGTTGTTAGGAAATAAAAATTCAACAAAAATATACTGGAGAGGCAAATCAGTGGCTGCCAACATCTACTTCTCAAGGATAAATAAACAACCTGCTATTTTGGATTTTCAAAACTTTTTTTTTTCATTCTGTCATAATCCCTTCCACATTCTTAATATCCAATGATCAAAATGATTTTTAACCAGTGCAAAGCAGCATAGCTCTATTGATTGTAGTGGACTTACACTGACTTACCCCAATTGAAAATCTGGGCCACACATTTTTATTGGGTCAGACATAAACAAAATGGTACGATTCTGATGCAGCTTCTGAGGTGTCATACAAAGGAAAGAATACTCTCAAAAGAAGAACACAGAAAAAGCATTAGCATTGGAAATGCTTCTTAATTATACAACTTCATGCTGATTAGCCTTGAAATGTAGGATTATATTACAGCTAGGTATAGTATTTAATCAGTTGTTTGGAACAACCCTAAAGGATCTATTTTCGTCCGACAGGCATCTAATATCCATTTTTAAAGAACGACATACATCTATTTTTACAGTTAACAAGTGTAAAGGGTACAAAATTACTACTCTTGAAAAATTACAACAGGATAATTTCTTCCTTTTTGAAAATCAATACAACAGGGAACTCCATAAAATAAATGGTGTTTAAGTAGCAGTAAGAAATTTAAGTAGCAGTAAGGAACTTACCAAACAAACTTAGAAAAAGCAATAAATTAGTTAAATGGTTCTGAGGTTATCAACATACAAAAGTTCTTTCCACATGCATAAGATTGTCTGATATGTTTCTTTCATGATCTAAAGCTTAGACTGTTGAAAGCATGCAATGCGCAATGTTCTTTGATGTGAAGTTTTTCTGCAGAGTGCAACATGGCTTTGCATCAGGGAATAGGGAATGCTTTAACTTAATTTAAACTTGGAAGGACTATAAAGGAGCACCTACAACTTGAAAATCAGACTTTGGTTTGAAAATTTCATATGTACTACTTTTAAAAGTAACCCCTAAGTTCACTGTTACTGAAAAAAGTTAGTGAAAAAGTAATGTTTTTTCCTCTGCTTTTCCAGTTTGGTTACTTTGTGCATTGACCAGCACTTTGTATAATGTCAATTTCCATGTATAGTTGATCAGTTTCTCCCTTGCTGAGAAGACTCCCAGTAAGTATACACAAGGGAAGTAGAACAGTCTTGTAAAAACACTAGGGAGTTTCCTAGGTGGCATAGGATCAGTGTATGCAGGGCTGGCCAAGGGAGCTTGCTGTGATCCTGCTAGTCTCATCCACAACAATAGCCTCACAGGTTGTTCTGACTAATCTCTCCTTCTCTCACAGTCTAGTTTTCATAACATGATACGGAAAACTAAGGGGGATCTAGGAAACCACCTATTTAAGTTATGGCTACCTTGCAAATAGGGATGTGATTCCTAGCTCATATAGACATATTCGTGCTCGCTGTCATGGAGCCACAGTAGCGTAAAAAGTGGCGAGCAGCAGAACAGATCATCACACCAAGTACAAACCCACCGGGGCTCCATGAGTGTGTCCTGCTAGTCTGTGGTGCCACTCCCTGGACTACCACAACTACCCTGATTTTTTAGTGTGCTAGCTCAGTGAAAGCTAGCATGAGGATGTCTACTTATGTTAGGAATCACCCCTCCAGCTCCAAACACAGATGTAGCTTTAGATGGCTTCAAAATGCCCAGTTTAGAAGAGGTATTAATTCAGTTTTAAATAACGTTAGCAGACAGCAATACATTGTAGTTATTGTTTGACATGCTTAAAGAGTTAAACTTCTAGAACCCTCTGAAAGCAGCCCCCTCTGGTCATTAGCAACAGTACTGAACCTTGCCTTTCTAAATGGATTTCTGGTAATGTCAGGAAGATTAAAGAGTGCCAAATCTGGGGAAGGATTAAATTCCTCATGTTCCTTCCAGATTCTCAAAACATACTAAGGAACTCCTATTAATATCAGTTGGTAAAAATAATACAGTTTTAAAAAACACCATATTACAGTCTCTCTCTACCGCATAAACTGGAGGCTTTTCTCTGTGAAGTCATACTAATTTTTATTACTGTGGGAGCTTAGATTTGAGGCATATGCTACAGTAGAATTTCTTGTTGCACCTTCCATGTCTACAGGCAGTAGGAAATTATCTGATTTTTAGTAAGTACAGTGAATATTTCTCCTCATTAACCTTTTATCTCCCTCCCACTCTCAAGTTTAGAACCAGACCATGGCATTGCTCTAAGAATATATAAGAAAAATGACTCGTCCCTCTGTGGCCCCGCACAGCAGTCAGATACAGTCACAGCCCCTGCTCCCTATGGGGTCTAAAATGTTTCAGATGCTATTAGGATAGGTAGCAAAAACAAGAACATGGCCAACATTTTGCTTTTCCCCTATCTGCTGCATGATTGGGCTTGCAAGTGGGTGTGTGCTGGCCACTGAACGACTGCAGGACTGGATGTACTCTCTTTTGTGAGCTGGAGAGCACTAGATGAAGCTTATTTCTTTATTTATTGTTTCATCTAACATGTTTATTATGGTAGTGCATAAAGGGCAACCAAGAATGGGGTTCTTATGTGCTAGGTGCTGCACAAACGAAAAGGGATAGCTGGTCCCTGCCACAAACAGCTTGCAGTCCAAACAGATAAGACAGATACAAGGCAGGGAGAAGGATCTAGCAAAACAGAGTGAACAATGTGACTGATGACAAATGTTTTAGCTCTGTGATTTTTGGGGGGGGAAGTGTGGGGGCATTAAAATTACTTAGGAGAGGATAAGTTAGATGGAAAGACTAGTAGAGAGAAACAAGGCCAAGGAGAAGAGAGTGAGAAGAGGAACAGGTGTGGACTGGTACTGATATGATGAGTCTGTGAGGGAGCAGGAGGGGGAGGGAGAAGGTTGGCGCAAACAGCCAATCATCACACTGCAGCAAAAGTCCAGTCAAAACTGTAGAAAATTCTTCAGCTTTCCAAAGGGCTAAATGTTCCTGCTTTGGCTGCTTCTCCCTCTGCCTGCTGGAGTTATAAGACGGACCCCTCTCTCTATTTTTCTCTCATGCCCACCTGGTGAGGGATAAAGGAAGGTACCACCTGGGTTCCAGTTCACAGTGTGGGGATTCTCCCCTTCACAATTCTAGGTCCTGGGGGGCGCTGGGATAGTACAGATCTGCATTGCCCCAAATATAGCAAGTCTTACCTGACTATGACAAGATAGTGCTAAATTTTAAAGTCTCCTTTTTCCTCCTTTATGGAATGTATTCTTTATTCTGCACTCCTTGACCACCACTTGGTTTTAGAAATCAGTGACTGTTCAAAGCCAATAAGTCTCAAGCAGATACAATTGCTTGTTATAATTTCTTGACTGCGTACTCTATATCCTGTAATGATTTGTGTCTGTTTACATGCAGCTAGAGATGGGTTAAGTCATTTTCCCTAATGCTGAATGCATACAACCATGGTGATTTGAAAATTTGACTTGAATGCAAATATTTGTTTGGAACATCACTTAGACTTTGATAAAAGAGCAATGAAATATGAAATAAAAAATATGGTGAGCATTTAGAACAAAATGAAACCAATCAGGGCTATCTAAAGAGGCAAGAAAGGGGAGGAAGAATAAAATTCTAAGGGAGAATATATGCACTCCCTATATATACTCTAATAGGACAGGTCACAACAGAAATTATGGCAGAGAAGAGAACAAAGGTCTTCATTTAGATCTAGAATCCTTGCCAACTTACACAGAAGTTGGAATAGCAGCTAAAGAGGGGGCTGTGAGGAAGCAAATATCATGTGTTAAAGCTGCTGCTTTTTGAGTTTTAATTCATCATCTCTAGCCATTACTCATTAGGAGCGAGAAATAGCACAAAGCCACAGTGTAGAGAGTCAATGGATAACAGCTAATGAAACTGTCATGCTTCCAGTAAGAAAAATAGAGCTGGTCAAAGTTTTGACTGACAAAAATGTTCCTGGAGAATACTGTATCAGCAAAAACAAAATGTTAGGGGGGGGGGGATGTGATTTTTCCATGTTATAACAAAATACAAAATAAACACATGGTCAGTATAATTTTTTTTTTTAAAAAAAAAATTCATTTGTTTTCTTGTGGGGAATCCACATGTTTTTTCACTCTTTTATTCCTTTCAGTCCTCCCCCGTAGCTGCTGCTTCTCCTTCTTCTTTTTTTAACTGAAAAAAATGTCAGATGGGAGGGGGTCAATGAAAGTGAAAGAAGGGAGGAGGAAGTTTCCCTAATTTACTTTTTTCAAACTTGAGAAAAAAGATGTCAGGTTTAAAAAGTTGAGAAAAAGTAAGGAGCCCAGAATATTTTTCTTTGCACTTTTTCCCCCTGACAAGTAGATGAATATACCTAGATCCTATAACTATCTCTTCAGCTGCTTGGTTTACTGTGATATATCTCTTCTTCCTATCTTCTTTTATCTGTTGTCTCTCTCTGTGATTGCTTAATCCCTTTAATTAGGTATTAAACCGTATGATTTTATCTACATTTACTAAGAAGGTTCTCAGCAGCAGCTTCATATTTAAGTTTGTCACCAAAGTCTAAGCCTAAGACGTTCTTTCCATCCTCTATAACTTTGTCAGTATACTTCTTTTTCCTCTGAAATTCAGCACAATCACTTTCAAGACAGAGGAAATGTTTTCAAAATATGAAACAAATTAATCAAACTGGTTGAGAGTTAGAGGGAAATAAAGTGATTGTTCTGTTCACACACTTATCAACAGGTGTGAATCGGCCCCATCTGCTCTCTGAACTGACTTTGCCTCCACTTGCCCTCCTCCATCCTGGCATGTGTATATATACCTCTCCTCTGTGATTTCCACTTCATACATCTGACGAAGTGGGTTATAGTCCACGAAAGTTTATGCCGAAGAAAATCTGTTAGTCTATAAGGTGCCACAGGACTCTCACTGTTTTTTGCTAAAAAATTATACAGGGTTCAAATTTCAACAATAACATCCCACTACTTTGTATGCGCTTATCTATAAAACGACTTGGTTTAAAGACACAAAAAGTTGCATATAATTAAATATTTTCTGAAAACTAGAGATGGCTGAAAAATAGGAGAGATTTCAGGGGAGGGGAGGAGGGACTAGAGAGCTGGATACATTTCTTAAAGAGGTGAGGGGCAAGTAATCCACTTTTGATTTTGTAATTCCTTACAACTGTGTTTACATTGAAATAGTTCCGAGCTGGATCCCTGGGGTACTGCTAAGGGAATGATAAAGCTGGACACAAGTAAACAATATGTATTTTAGATGGCCAAGTGTAAATGCATGAATCCAGGAACAAAGACTGTAGGCCATACTTACAAGATGAGGGACTATATCCTGGGTAGCAGAGTCTGCAAAAGATATATGTGTCATGAACATGACGCTTCCAGTATTCTCCTGGGGCAACCTACACTACTCGGCACATCTCTCAGGTATTGGATAAGGGAACCCCATACCTGTTGCTGACTGTGCCATATATATTGATTAAGGAGCTAATCAGTCTAGCTGTCAACTACCTGTCCACATAAAAAATGTTATTGTTATGGAAAAAAACAATGTTAAGAGTCTATATTAATTACTCATCCTCTCTGTCTCATGTAGCATCTCAGAGTCAACAAGTTGAAAAGAGATGAGTTTGAATGGTTGTAGGAAGAGGATAGAACAAAGCTATGAGGGAGTTTATCATGTGGAATAAGAGATCCTAATAGCTAAAATAAAAATTAGAATTCATAGACTCATAGAAGAATAGGGATGGAAGAGACCAAATGAGGTCATCTAGTCCAAACCCCTGCTAAAAACAGGACTACTCCCACTAAATCATCCCGGCCAGAGTTTTGTCTAACCGGGCCTTAAATATCTCCAAAGATGGAGATTCTACCACCTCCCTAGGTAGCCCATTCCAATGCTTCACCACCCTCCTGGGGAAAAAAGTTTTTTCTAATATCCAACCTCAACCTCCCCAGCTGTAATTTGAAACCATTGCTCCTTGTTCTGTCCTCTGTTACCACTGAGAACAGCCTAGCTCCATCCTCTTTGGAGCACCCCTTCAAGTAGTTGAAGGTTCCTATCAACTCTCCCCTCAGTCTTCTCTTCTGCAGACTAAATAAGCCTAGTTCCTTCAGTCTCTCCTCAGAAGTCATGTGCTCCAGCCCCCTAATCATTTTTGTTACCCTCCACTGGACTCCTTCTAATTTGTCCACATCCTTTCTGTAGTGGGGAGCTCAAAACTGAAGACAGTATTCCAGATGCGGCCTCACCAGTGCCGAATAGAGGGGAATTATCACATCCCTCGATCTGCTGGCAACTCTCCTCCTGATGCAGCCCAATATGCCATTGGCCTTTTTGGCAACAAGGGCACACTGTTGGCTCATATCCAGCTTCCCGTCCACCATAATCCCCAGGTCCTTTTCTACAGTGCTGCTACTTAGCTGATTGGTCCCCAGCCTGTAGCAGTGCATGGGATTTTTCCATCCTAAGTGCAGGACTTTGCACTTGTCTTTGTTGAACTTCATGAGGTTTCTTTTGGCCCAGTGTTCCAATTTGTCTAAGTCTCCCTGGATCCTGTCCCTGCCCTCCAGAGTATCTACCATTCCCCCCAGCTTGGTGTCATCCACGAACTTACTAAGCACGCAGTCTATCCCATCATCAAGATCATTAATGAAGATGTTGAACAGAACCAGCCCCAGGACCGATCCCTGGGGCACTCCACTCATTACTGTTTGCCAACTAGATATCGAGCCATTAATTCCTACCTGCTGAGCCCGTTGATCTAGCCAGTTTTCTATCCACCTTACGGTCCACTCATGCAACCCATACTTCCTTAACTTGCCGACGAGAATGCTGTGGGAAACCGTATCAAAAGCCTTGCTAAAGTTGAGGTATACCATGTCAACGGCTCTTCCCACATCCACAAATCCAGTCATCTCATCATAGAAGGCAATTAGTTTGGTCAGGCTCGATTTGCCTTTGGTGAATCCAAGTTGACTGTTCATGATCATTCTATTTTCCTCCAAGTGTTTCAGGATGGATTCTTTGAGGACCTGCTCCATGATTTTCCCAGGGGTTGAGGTGAAGCTGATATGCTGGAATGTGAGAACAATGTGGGAAATTGGGAAACTGAGCCAATTAATTGATTCAGTTCAATGTCAGAACTCTTGGTGTGAGTGGAATGAGATATACTGGGCATGAAAGACTCCATTCAGATGTATCATAGTACTCTTGTACTCTTCAGAAAGGCAAGTTTATGCTTACTTAGAAGGAGTTGGAGTATTCCTTGACAAAAAGGCAACACAAGCTCTACAGGAATATGAACCAGCTCACTCAAGAAATATGAGCATATTTTGTTATAAATCAAGTCATTTAGTGTTACACTCCTACCAATGAACATGATAAATAATTTAAAGGTGCATTCTATAGCAAGTTGCAAGAAGTAGTAAACCAAGTCCTATACTTATGATTTTCTGGTTACAGGTGATATGAATGTCCAAGTTTGTAACAACAACCCAAGATACAAGCATTTCATGGTTACAAGTGCTGAAACAGTGTGACCTGATCCTATGACTTATTCTTCCCTTTATTTATTTTCCTCCCATTCTGTAAGTTCTCTGTGTTCAAGCACCTGACGAAGAGGGATTTTCTCCTATGAAAGCTTATGCAATAAATAAATGTGTTAGTCTTTAAAAGTACCACATATTTCCTTGTTTGTTAAAAATTGCATGGGTAAATGCGGAAGTAAGGAAAAGCAGAAACTCTCCCTAATCACCTGCCCAAAGGACCCTCTCAGTGACAGCCTCTTCTTCTCATATGAACTCTGAATTTTGTTAATCATCCTTTATGTTTGTTCGAACTACACTAGCAGGGAAAAGTCCTTGGACTAAGCTGGCCATACTGCCAGAGGAAGAAATTGCTGCCCAAGAGAGAAAAGAGAGTGACCTGGCTACATACAGATGTCAGAAGGTTCCTTTTTGGTGAGCAGACATCCTTGACACTGACTAAATCAAAATGGTGATTTGGGGACAATCAGAGGGGGGAGGGGCAGACAGTGACCCAAGGCACAGCAGCAAAAAGCAGCCCAGGCAGTCAGAGCACTGATGGCCTTTTGAAGCCTGGGTTAGAGCCTAGTGGAGAGGGAGAGTCTGGGATTCCCTACCAACAATCCACCCCCCGCATGTCAAAGGTCTACCACTACAATTACCAAAAGGACTATCACAGTGCCACAATTTCTTTTAGACAAGAGGATCAACAAAGAAGAACAGATACAGCCATGCACATGGAAATTGATTGAAGAAAGAAAAGTCTTAAAAAAGAGATAAGCATAGGTGACATGACAAGAAGAACAACACACATTTCAGTAGAAATATGTAGACAAAGGTAAAAAGGGAAGCAGTTGCGTCAAAAAAATAAGAGACAATACAATACAGAAAGAGAGAAGTCGAAGAAACATCAGACAGAGGCAACTCCAAGAAACTGTTCCATGTGCGTAAACAATTATCATCATGGTTCCAGAGTCACAGTGATATCATAAAAGAGAAAGATGGGAGATTGTTAACAACAGAAATAGAATAAAAGAATGATGGTGTGAACATTTAATGAAGTATTCAACTAAACAGACCCAAAAATTCCTATTGATGGAAGAATTAAATATCTCACTGCTAGAAATTTCAGAAGCAGAAATAAAGGAAGGAATTAACTAATTCGAAATAACTTTAGTAAGTGTAGACATAGCCATAATGCCATTTTAGTATCAGCATTCTGAAACTTGACAAATGCTAAAAATGCACAACAGACAACTTAATATATTCCATCAGAGATAATTGTGAAGAATAATTAATGTTTATTTCTGGGTGAAGTAACCAATGCTGATATATGTCAAAGAACTAGCTAGCAGACTATAAAGACAAAGATTTGAGAAAGAAACCTGAAGTGGCTTGGATGTTTTACATATGTAAAAAACTAATATTCCTAGACTAGTCATTGACTGGGAGAAGATGAAAAGCAAGAGACACCAAATGACTAATATCATTGAAAAAGATACTGCTGCCTTGGAAACTGCCTATAATGGAACAAGAAACATGACATTAGAGACTGTGGTGGAATGAGGGGGTTGCCTCATGTGTCACAAGGCACCAGAGTATCTAATACAAATAAATAAATCTACCAGTGCAATGTGGTAGCCAAAAGGACCATTGTGGTCCTTGAATGGTAAACATGGTGTCTCGAATAGGAGGAACAAGGTTATTTCACTTTGTATTTGGCACTGCTGCCATTGTGGCTGGAATACTGCATCCATGTTTGTTGTTTACTATTAGAGGTATATTGATAAAGTGGAGGGGGGTCAGAGAAGAGCTATGAGAATGCTTATAGGATTAGAAATATGCCTTATACTGATAGACTCAAGGGCTATGTCTACACTTGTTAATTTAAATTGACTTAGCATGTCTACACTCAAAAATTAAGTTGACTTAAAGGGGACCCTGTCAAATTGACTTTGAGCGTCCACACTGGATGCCTAAGTCAACTTTTAGGGGCAAGGTGTACCTGGGACTAGTCCACGGTGGCAGGGGGGGCACCCCTTGCCAAGTGCCAGAGGGCTCAGCATTTGCCCCATTGTACCTGGGTACAATGGGGGCTGAGCAGGACAGGGACACTGGCAGGGCATAGGAGCAGGCTGGGCAGAGCTCTGTCCTGCCCTGCAGAGGCAGCCTTTGGCTTTTGGGGGCCCTAGGCGAAGGCCTATTGTGGGGCCCCTTACAGGCACACAGGGCTCCCCATCTGTAACCTTGCCCCCCCCACCACAGGCTACCTTCACTGCACCCCTGGCTCCACTCGCTGGCTACCCGACCTCACCTCCTTCTCCACCCACCAGTTCCCCGACTCTCCTGGCCCAGCCCTCTTACCTGGCCAGAGCTGCAGGGGCAGCCAGAGTCCTCCCTGGCCAGGCTGCTCCCGCCCTGAGCATGCTCAGGGCAGGAGATTTGAAAGGCCCCACGCTGGCCGCAGCTCCCAGGTAGGAGGGGCGCCACTGCCCCCAAAATAGGTTTGTGGCCCGGCCCCGAACCGCCCCACAGGATGGGCCCAATCCATTGCAGGATGGGCCCCAATTGGTCTCCCTGGGACCAGATCAGGCTGACAGCAGCAGGGCGGGCCCCAGATCCATGGTCCCGCTGGGGCCTGGATCAGGCTACTACGGCCAGATGGGCCCCGAATCCATGGTCCCCCCAGGGGCCGGATCCAGCCGCTGTGGCCCCGGTGGGGACCAGATCTGACCTCTGCAGCCCTGGCAGGGGCCCGGATTGACGGTCCCGGTGGTGGCGCATTGGGCCTCAGATCCCTGCCACTGCCAGACCTAGGACACTGGGACTGGGACTTGGGACACATGCCCTGCATGCCCAGCACCAGTGACGCCCAGGGATGGCACAAGGTTTTCTGGTGCCCTCGGCGAACTGTGATTTTGGTGCCCCACCCCCCAAATTCAATATAGAGAGAAATAAGTCTAGAATGAACCTTTATTTACATGATATTCAAAATCAACAATGTAAAAAAAAATGTTTAACTTTTCATCAATCTTAACACAATTATACTGAATAGGGTAAACCACCCCATCACTGACACTTTAAAGTTTTAACCATTTTAAGTTGTACACAGTGCTTCTGATCAGCACTATAAACAGATGCATTTTAAGTTGCAACTGTCTCCCACCCAAAAGAACTGATTTTTGGGAAGCTATGAAAATCTTTATTCCTTGATGCTGAATAAAGTAAAAGTTATTTTAAATTGTTTTATATTAATAATTTAAATGTTTTTATGCTTATGTGACATTGTCTTGTCAAAGAAGAGGGGCAAAGAAGAAAAGGGGTGGTAGGGTAAAAGAGGGCAGGGGTGGGTAGAGCGTGGGGACAAGAGGGGAGGGGTGGGATGGCTGGCAGAAAGAAACAAGAAACAAGAAAGAAAGAGAAGGAAGGAAAGAAGGAAGGCAGAGAAAGAAAGAGAAGGAAGAGAAAGAGAGACGGAAGAGAAAGAAAGGAAGGAAAGAGAGAAGGAGACAGAGAAAGAAAAGGAAAGAAAGAAGGAAGGAAGGGAGAGAAAGAAAGGAGGAAACAAGAATGAAAGAAAAAAATGAAACAAAAAAAGGAAGAAACAAGGCAGCCCTGGAGCACATATAATGAAAATAAACCTTAGGACAGTGTGGATCCAGCCAAAAAGTAATGCAGTGAAGTACCTCCCAGTAGGAATCCTCCTCTCTTTTTTCTTTTCTTTTCTCAAATATGAGGCCCCAAGCCAAAATAATTCTGTGGGAAAAGAGTTGGGTTGCCTGGGGCCTCATATTTGATAAAGGAAAAGGAAAAGGAAAGAAAACTGAGGAGGATTCCCACTGGGATGTACTTCACTGAATTACTTTTTGGATGTGTTTACACTATAATAATATGAGAGCAAAACAAACTGCTTGAGCCCCACCAGCTCTTTCCTCCCAAATCCACATCATCCCAACTTTGAACACTAGTACCCACATCAGACCCATCTTTCCCCATGTTCTCCTCAGCCCCCATCCCCATTCCCTAAGCTCCCTGCACCCAAGACCCCACTCTAGCCCTCCTAACCCCCCACCCACAGCTTCCACCGTCTTCATTCCACCCCCCTTCAGCCACCCACCACCCTCCACACCTTCCCAGGCCCCTCCGTCCCTAGCCCCCACTCCAGTCCCCCAACCTCCTCCATCCCTCCCCAGCCCCTCCAGCCCTCCATAGTCCCCTCCACCACTACCCACCCCCCACCCAGTCTCCTTGTCCCCAGGCCCCCTCCACCCCTCCTCAGGCCTCAGGCTCGCCAGGCTGGGGGGCGGGAGCTGCCTTCCCTGCTCTCCTCTGCTCCTCCTCGTACCATTCCCAGCCCACTCCTCTGCCCCTCCCCCACCCCCTTCTCAGCCCTCTTACCTGGCTGGGATCCCGGCACAGAGCCGCTCCTGGGCGAGGCCCTCCTGCCCTGAGCACAATTGTCTGAGTGCTCAGGGCGGGAGGTTTGAAACTCCCTGCCCAGGGTTGGAGTTGCTGGCTCAGGGGAGGGGAGGGGCCAGACTCAGCATGAGCTGCGGGACACTGCACGGCCGGCCGGGAACACAGCCGCGGGATGCGGCAAGAGCGGTGGGCTGGATCGGGGTTCGGGAACTGTGTCACTGGCAGGAGAAGCAGGCGAGGGCCCTGATTACTGATGGGCCCCTTAGTGCTCGGGGCCCTAGGCAGCTGCCTGCTTCACCTACCCCAAAAGCCGCCTCTGCTGCCCTGTGGTGGGGCATGCCAGGCTCTGCCTGTTCCAGCCACCCTGGCACAGAGGGCTGTGGGGGAGCCCTGGAGCCCTTTAAGTCAACTTAAAGTTGATTTAGGGCTAATCTGCGTCCACACTGGCTAAGTCGACTTTATAAAGCCGATTTAGCCAGTATAGTTGACTTTAAAGTAGGTTTTATAAAGTCAACTTTAATTTTCCTTAAGTTGATTTAAGCAGCAGCTTAAGTCGATTTAAGGAAAATGTAGTGTAGACGCAGATTAAATTAAGTGTAGACGCATCCAAGTAGCTCAATTTATTTAGTTTAACAAAGAAAAGAAGTGACTTGGTCAGGGTCTATCAGTACCTACATGGGGAACAAATATTTAATTCAATCTAGCAGACAGAGTTATAACAAGATGTTGGAAGCTGAAGCTAGGCAAATTCAGACTGGAAATCAGGTATACATATTTAACAGTGAGGGTAAATAACGACTGGAACAATTTACCAAAGGTTGTGGAGGTTTACTTATCACTGGGAATTTTTTAATCAAGATTGGATGTTTTGCTAAAAAATATGCTCAGGATCAAAAGAAATTATTTTGGGAAAGTCCATGGCCTCTGATGTACAGAAGGTTGGACTAGATGATCACAGTGGTCCCTTGAGACTATGGAATCGATGAGTCTATGGAAAGAGTGGGAAATAAAGTTCTTGACAAAGTTTTTGTTTTTTAAGAATGCAACTGGCTTTTGTCTGTTAGGGGGTTATCTTTTTAATTCTGGCCTGTTGCATGCATTGAATTTATACAAGAGGATAATGCTGTTGATGTTTTTATTATTAGCAATTTTAAATATTTATGTTGCAATAGACAGGCTTTGGTCCCACTAGGTAGGGTGCAGTACAAACTCAGAATTTATTTATGTTTTCCATTCTGTAATAATCACTCACAAAGGGATTTAATATATTTTTATTTCAAATAGTGGACTTTAGACACAGGAAAAGATAACATCTATATATTTACAGAATGGATATATTGAATCCACAGATTTACAGACAGAGAAAATGAATAATATGGGGAAGGCTGGAATAAGATTCACCTGGGAATAAGCAACCTTTTTTCATAGATTGGGAAGACATGAATGAGTTAGTAAAAATTGCCTAGATGGATGCCAGTAAAACCCATATAGCATGATATATCATCATGTGTTCTTACTAAGTGCTATGTTTTCCCAAAACATTTTAGGAATGCCTGGAAGAGTTATTAATATTCCTAATGGCACTATTTTAATATTCCTCTGTCTGAGTCACACTGTACTGGGCTCTGACATAGAGAAAAATTACAGTTAATGGATTTTAGGAACCTTCAAAATTATCTAATACTAAGACTGGTTAGAGAATGGTAATTTCTGCTTCATGATGATAATTTGTTTTTATTTCATATAGAATGAAAACAAGACCTTTCAAATATTTTCACAAAGTAGCTTTGTGCTGAAGCACCCATTTTTAGATCAAAAACCTCACATTTTCAGTCTGGATTAGGTTTCTGTTTTTTCTGTCTAAAAGTGACTGGGAAGTACACCTTGGATCTCAGAAGCCTGCACATTGAAAACTTTCTCAGAACTGATACAACTCCATGAAATATTTCACCTTTGACCAACCATCATGTTTTGATGAAAACAATTTTGTCAAAAATGTTCTAAATGAGTCTACTGAATATCTTATTCACACAGGATAATGCCATAATTTTAATGCTCAATGTTTGGGGGGATTCCATGCTTAGAAGGCAAGTATTGTGTGCTTTAAAAAAACTAGAACTCTTTTAGAATAACAAATCTATCTAGCTAAATTAGAGCTTTCTACAGTGCACCTCTTTGAAATAATTAAATGTTTATTTTATCCCTCACAAGGAAAATCCAGACCTTTAAAGCTGTCCCTCATGCAGCACATAATATAGCCCTTCTTGCTGCTGTATCGATGTGTCCTGAGTGGGAAATTCCATGTTTGGAGACTAGAGAAAGGAAACTTTTACTTGGCATTTTTATCTTTTCACGGCAGATGTTTGAAGTTCTGGTCTGGAATATAAAAATAAGTCCTTCCAGAGATGAGACACAGGAGGTTTGATTTGAAAAAGTATTGAGTACTCACAGCTGCCACTGGGGTCAATGGAAGCTCTGCTCTGAACATATAAAAAGTGATAAACTGCTAAGTACTCTAAAAATTTACTTTTGCGTTAGGCACCCAAAATTAACACTTTTGACTGTAATTTCTGTGCCTCAATTCCCCATGTGTAAAATGAGGAAGATAAATGCATTAATGCCTATAAAGCATTAAAATACTAAGGGGAAAGTACCCCAGCAAAATGCATGAAGAAATTAATAGTTCTGTATTCAAAGCAGAGTTTGAATAGTGTGCAGACCAGGAGCCCCATGTTGAATAATTGAAGATAAAAAGAAATATTGAATAGCTGTTCTTTGGGGGGCACTATCCGATCTGTGCACTGAATAAGGCAGAGGTTGTTTGGAAAAACTAGTGTGATCATATAATTAAAGACTGTGTTATAACCAGGGGCGTTGCAGGATAGCAAAAAGATCCAGGGCTGTGGCCCCCCAGCCCACTTCCGGCTAGACCCACCACCAGGCCACACCCCCAGACCCCACCCCCCAGCTAGGCCCCACCCCCTGGCCAAGCCACTAGGCCCCTTCCCAGTTCACAACCTCACACACACACTCAGGCTATGTACACACGATCAGTTTAAAGCGCAACATGGCAATCGCGCTGTAAAAAACATGTGACCTCTATTGCGGGATAGTGCATACACACGTCGCTCCTTGCAACGCAACAGAATTCTTTGCAATATCGCGGTGTAGCGCAATGAATTCTGGGCACCTATCCCACAGTTCAATTTTCCCTCAATCGGCGCTTGGAATCATAGGATGAAGGAAAGGAACGCAAAGCGCCATGGGTAAACTCTCAGTTTCCCGTGGTGCACTGTGTTCCCCTTGCATCTTCCTCATTGCCAATAGCAACTCGCGCCTATTTTCAACAGTGCAGTGATGCACCGCACCACTTGCGAGCAATCACAACAGCAAGAGCATGGATCCTGCTCTGATCTGCACTGTCGCCTTCAGCATTCTAAATACATCTTGGCTGGTTGCTCAGTACGCAATGAGCTCCGAGTCAGAGGAGGACGCTGAGGAGCAGGGGCTGATCGATGCCATGCAGAGCAACAGCACCGCGTTGCTCAGCTCCTTCACCGATCATCTGCACACGCTGCAATGCCATTTCTGGTCGCGAGAGATGAGCACCGAGTGGTGGGATCGCATTGTTATGCAGCTGTGGGATTATGAGCAGTGGGTACAGAACTTTCGAATGCGGAAAGCAACCTTTCTGGAACTGTGTTCCGAGTTGGTCCCTGCCCTGCGACATAAAGACACCAACCTGAGGTCAGCCCTAACCGTGGAGAAGCGTGTTACAATTGCTGTCTGGAAGATGGCGACTCCTGACTGCTACCGGTCGGTTGCAAACCAGTTTGGAGTTGGGAGGTCCACCATCGGATTAGCCCTCTCACAAGTCTGCCGAGCCATCAATCACGTTCTGCTATGGAGGACGGTGACGTTGGGCAATGTTCGTGAGATTGTGAACAGCTTTGCTGCCATGGGGTTCCCTAACTGCGGGGGAGCCACAGACGGCACACACATCCCTATTTTGGCTCCAGACCATCTCGCAACCGAGTACATCAACAGGAAGGGCTATTTCTCAATGGTGCTGCAAGCACTCATGGATCACAAGGGGCGTTTTACGGACATCAATGCTGGGTGGACAGGAAAGGTGCATGATGCCTGCATTTTCAGGAACACTGGTCTGTACCGGAAGCTGCAAGGGGGTACCTTCTTCCCTGATCAAAAAATTACAGTGGGGGTTGTGGAGATGCCCATAGTCATTCTCGGAGACCCAGCATAACCACTGATGCCATGGTTTATGAAGCCGTACACCGGTAACCTAGATCGCAGCAAGGAGCGGTTCAATTACAGATTGAGCCGCTGCAGAATGACTGTGGAGTGTGCCTTTGGCCATTTAAAAGGGCGCTGGCGATGTTTGTATGGGAGGCTGGACTTGGCAGAGGACAACATCCCTGCTGTGATTGCGTCGTGCTGTGTCCTTCATAACATTTGTGAAAGTAGGGGAGAAAAGTTTTCCCCGGGGTAGGCTATGGAGGCACAGCGCCTCGAGGAAGCATACGAACAGCCAGCCACTAAGAATATTAGGGGGGCCCAAGGAGAAGCTGCTCGCATAAGGGAGGCACTCAGGGACCATTTCAATGATGCCCTCCCCTAGTTAACTTCCAGGATGCATCAGGTGCACCTTATGAGATTTTCAATGTGTACAAATAAAGCCACTCTTCAAATTATTTGTCACTGTTTTTATTAAAACCTAAAGGGAGGGGGTTACAGGTAGGTGTAGCAGCGGTTCTCTAAAAAGTAGCTCTGGGGGGGACGGGATGTTGCAGTGTATCAGGGGGACGGGTGGCCTTCAAAGAAATTCTTTGAAGGACTACGGGGTGTGGGAGGCAGACACGGCTGAACTGTATGGAGTGGAGCCCATACATTAATCGCCTGGGTCTGCAAAGCAATCATGCTCTTGAGCAGTTCTGTTTGCTCCTTCATCAGGCTTATCAGTTCATCCCTGTGTTTCTGCCTCCTCTGTTGGGATTCTCTCCAGGCTCGATTATCCTTCGCGGATTCCTGCGCTGTTTTCAGCAGGTCCTGAAACATATCCTCCCTGTTTCTTCGAGCACGCCATCGAATGTTTCTCATGCGGTCAGCTGGGGTAGACACCGGCCTTGTGAAGGTCGAATCTAAAAAAAATAATAATAATAAAGCTGTTGTTAACACATAGCCTAGATAACCAATGTAACCTTCCAGTAGCACATTCCACTGGGAGGTGCAGGGCAGTCAACATCCTATGCTTTGCTGAAGCGGACAAGGTATGTCCTAATAGAAAGCTTACTGGGGGCTAACATTCTGCACAGGGCACACAGATGGAACCCGATCTCTCTCTCCCCAGAGTGCCCCTGCCAGCTAGAATACATATCCTACATGCCACCGGTTGCAAGCCAGGACGGTATGCTGCTGCACTGTGTGCTGCCATGTTTCCCAGGGCTGTGCTTTGCAGCTGGCGAGGCACAGTATCCATCTTTGGGAGTGTAGACACAACGCTCTCCCATCTAACCTGAGTAGTGGGCTCTGGAGGTACATCAAGGAAACCTTTACTGACCTAAATACACATGATTTTTTGACAATCGTTGCTTGTGTTCATGCACTTCTAATGAATGCAGAGTAAAGAGCATGCACAGCGGGGACTGAGACAGCAAGCACCCCCACCCCAGACAATGATATTTTAGCAGGAGCCATAGCTGCACGAAAGAGAAACTTACCGGAACCCCCCTCTGCCGCCTCAAAGAACATGCTGCAATTCATGTCTTGGGTGGACGTCTCAGCGGGGGTGCAGAAGAGCTCCTGGCTACACGCTGTTGCTCTTTCCTCCAAGTCATCCTCCATCTCCTCCTCCTCATCGATCACGTCCTCATCCTGCTCGGGTCTGGCATTCACTGGATTGGGGGGGGGGGGCTGATGTGTCCATGGGACTCTTTGCACTGGTTGGGGGGTCCCCACTGAGGATGGCTTCGATCTCCTTATAGTACCTGCATGTAGCAGGCTGTGATCCCGAACGGCGGTTTGCCTCCTTCGCTCGGTGACAGGTTATTCTTAGCTCCTTCACCTTTGATCTGCACTGCACAGTGTCTCTATCATAACCTCTCTCTGACATGGCCCGAGAAATTATGCCAAATGTATCATAATTTCGCCTGCTGCCACATAGCTGCGCCTGCACAGCGGACTCTCCCTAGATGCTGATCAGGTCCAGCACCTCTGCCGTGCTCCAAAGGGGTGCACGTCTTCCACGACGGGCAGCCATTGCTACTGATGATCGGAGCTGCACTCCACTCCACGAGGAAGAGAACAGGAGGTGAAACAGATGAGAAATTCGAAAATCCCGGGAATCTGATCAGGGTGGGGACTGTTTTGCATGGCCACAGAGCGGGTTGGGGGAAAACCGGAGAGGACGACTTTGGAATGCTGGGACACTTCCGGAGGCTAATCATTGTGCGGTAAGCGTACACACGAGTGGAAAGGCACAACAGCTGTTCCGTGTTAACTGCTACCACCCTCGTCGAGTTGGGTTTTGTATTGCGCTACAACAAGGCAGTTAACGCGCAAGAGCCCTATTGCAAGTGTGTACGCTGTTGTTGCTATCGCGCGGTAATGATTGTTAATGTGCGATAAAGTGATCGTGTGTATAAGGCCTCAGAAACAAACCCACACCCCATGCTCTTCTCCATTCTGGGTTGCAATACAACTCCTTCATACTCATCTGTATTAAGAACTATAACAGAAGCAATCTTTCTTAAGAAGTCAGACCATGTCAGAAGGACACATAAAATGTGTCTCCCTGTCTGACAAGGCAAAACATTCCCCATCCCCTCCAGGTTCCCATGGCTGAATATCAGGAGCCAGGGAACTCAGCAAACAGGAGTGGGAAGGAGAGTGGTGGAGTAGGAGAGTGGGGAGAAGGGGAAGGGTGGCAGGGGAGCAGTGCAGCTGGATGGTGGGCACCAGGAAAGGCAGCACAGCAGCTGCATTTTCCCCTACTGTTCCAGCGCTGGGCCACACGCCTGAGCATGCCACAAGGCAGGAAATTGAAAAAGGCGCTGGCCAGGTCCCAGCTTTCAGGTGCATACAAACCAGGTGGAGGAAGTTGGGGAATTCACAAGGCAAACAGGTAGACGGCCTGGGGCTTCCAGTGTGGTGCCATGAGCGGTGTCACACCAAACTAGCAGACCCAGCCAGCCAGGCTGCCAGCTTGTGCCTCCCCTGCAAATAGCCAAAGAGAAGACAACAGAGTGAACTGAAGAAAAGGCAGAGAAGGCTGCTATACTGATCCCTACTCTCACCCCACAGCTCCTGCCAGGCTCCCAATCCCTCTCCTGGGGAGACAAAGCAAAAAGGACAACAGCCAAAACCGAGTACGCCCGCTCTCATAGGAAAGGCAGAGTCCAAACTAAAAATGGAGGGTCACTGGGCCGACAGTAATGGGGACAGAACTGAGGGGATGGGGTTTATTTCTGGGCAAGGGATGAGGGGGCAGATCCTGCACCAGGGGCCAAAATCACCTTTTCCAGTACCTGTGGGAGAGAGGGCAACCCTAAATTGTCACATGCTCACACCCTAGGATGGGCAGGGGGAACTCAAACAACTCCATTTCCTCCAGTCACCCTCCACCCACTGCTTAATTACAAACAAACAAGAAAACCAAATTTCAAAGCACAGAATCAATTTTAGGTGCACAATATGGTGCTGGTCTGCAGATTTCATCTTTATAAATAAGGCCAGCATTGGCACTCCCAGCTGAGGGAAGATCCCTGGGCCACTCATCCCCCAACTGACCTCACTGCATGGGGAGGAGGGGCGATGCCCAGCTGGACCCAGGCCCAGAGGGGGTCCCTGGCAGGAGGGGGGGGAAATTCCATCTTACACTTGCCACCTGGGCCAGGGGAGAGCGCAGAAGGGCTGTGATCCCCAGTCCACCCTGTCATATGGTGCACAGTGGGGTATGATCTCTATAACTTTGCTTTCATTCCTGCCTGGTAATTGTGTGGTTTGATGCAAAATGCGCCATGCAAGCAAGGTTCCTTTCTAAATGCTCAGAAACATGCTCTGCATTAGTATGGGATCGTGTTTCCTGCAGCATCACATGTGTGTGTGTATAGATCAATAGATCTGAAACATCCCAGGTATTTCATATGGCTCTGGGTGGAGTCTCTCTCTCACAGCATGAAAGCTGATGAGATTGGATACATGACAAAAGATAATGTAAACAACAAAGAGAATCACCTAACAAGGAGAAGGGAACAAAGAATCTCAGAGAGTCACACCTGGAAAATGGGAGGGGATGGAAAGTTTGATAACAAGACACTTGGAAGTGTGAAATAGCTTTTTTCTGGGGCCTTACTTTTAAAAATCTGGTCCAAGAAGCATCATTCAAATCATGGGAGTTAGAGCCTCTTATACCAGGGTTGACTTTTGCTTAAGCTAATTGTTATGATGATCTGCAGTTGCAAAATACTTACAGGGGCTAGTCTTTGCATTTGAAACTTTTACTTTAAGCCTGCATAAATAACAAGCATTAGTCCACTGTGGCTTTTTCAACACAGGCCAAAACTGAAGCACATAAAATAACATGATTTCTAGCAGGTAAAAATAAGCCTAACTCATGATCTCTCAATAGAATCTCAAATCTTAGGATTTTTTCACCAGGCCCTGGCATTTGCTCCCCTGCCAGCCTGGGAAGTGGGAGAAAGGGGACTTCATTTGAAACCCATCTCCCCTCAGACTTGGGGATGGTGAAGATCCCTAAGAGGATCAAAGCTGAGGATGAGGGCGCTGTACTGTGGGTTCAGGGTGGGGGACAGATGATGGAGGTTGGGGGACTGAACTGATCCCTAAATTAAAGGGGTTTGGTTGGGGACAGAACTGAGAGGATAGGGTTAATTAATGGACACGGGGTGAGGGGGGCAGAGGTGGGGGCACAGGTCCTGCACCAAGGGCCAAAATCACCTTCCAATACCTGTGGGAGAGAGGGCAACCCTAAATTGTTACATACTCACACCCTGGGATGGGCAGGAGGAACTCAAAACACAAGAAAGTAGTTTAAAAACAACTCCATTTCCTCCAGTCACTCTCCACCCCCTGCTTAATTAACAACAAACAAACAAACAAGAAAACCACATTTCAAAGCACAAAATAAATTTTAGGTGTACCTTATGGTCTGCAGAATTCATAAATAAAGTAATCATTGGCACTCCTGGCTGGGGGATGATCCCCAGGCCACCCACCCCTCAAGTGACCTCACTGTACGGGGAGGGGGGGAGTGACCAGTCCCCACCTGCCACCCTGGAGAAATGGGGGGACAATCCCCAACCTACAACTTGCTGCTGCTCTGGCTGGTCACCAAGTCACCTACCCATGGGGCAGGGGATGATCCCCATCCTGCTCCCCAGACCCACCAGACTGACCAGGGGATTGATCCACTGCTCCCACCTTCAGGTCCCCCCTCCCCCCACACAGTACTTACTGGTGCTGTGTAGAAGAAGCTGCTCCTAAATAAAACAGGATGGAGGGGAGTCAGCTGCAGTGCTGATCTACTGCAGCAGGGGAGAGAGGATTTAAAATTCCCTCTTCTCTCCCTGCTAGGTGAGTGAGCTACAAGCTGCAGCTGGCCCTGTTCCCAGCTTAGCTCCGCCTCCCCTGCAAACAGGCTGTCTGATCATGTGCCTGCTGGGGAAAATAGATCCGGGGCTCAGGATATTCTAGTACCTGGGGCTGACGCCCTGTGAGCCCAACGGCAACGACGCCTCTGCTTATAACTCATATGTACAAGAGGACTAAATTAAAGTTTCACAAGCAATTTTAAATCTGTCGTATTCAAACTCTTGACTCTGCAACCTTAATGATATTCTTTTAGGTTAATTTTTGATGTAACATACTGTGCAAATTGATAAATAATATTTATTGACAACTTTCAGTGAAGATCTACAAACATTTTGGTGTTTCACAGGTAATTTTGTTAAAGAGAAATGATTTCATAACATGAATTTAAAGATGAAGCTTTTTATTCGGGTGTGTATATCGATCAATAGATAGAAAATTTAAGTCTTTTATGAGGTATTTTGGTTTTTTTCTTATATTTAAAGAAGTAAATAAATATAATTTGAGGGCTAGTTTCCAAAATATCAAAGAAAAATGGGTGCTACTCTTTCACCTTCTTAGCTACTTGCTAAAAATGGCATTTTTATATCCAAAAAAAGCATACGTGAGTAAAGGACTTCAAGTTAGCTGGTGACATGTGCCTCTCTTTCCTTTCTGCTATAGACAACCAAGCCCAATTCATGGCTTTCAACATTCATTAGCATATGAAAGTATTACAAGTTTTGATACATGTGCTCGTTTTAATTCTTGATGCACACAAAAAGAAGAATGTGAACTAGTAAGAGGAAAAGTTAACCAAGTGTGCCACTGTATGAAAAGGGGAGAAAAAACAAAAAAAAAACAGCAACAACATCACAACAAGAAGTTGCCTTTGCTTCTTTCACATGCTTTTCTATGGTGCAAAGAGTTTTGGAAGAAGAGATTGTTAAACAATACATAGGCAATTTTCAGTAAGACATATTTTTTCTAAAGCATTTTTAGTATTTATGCCTTTTCAAATAATGATCTTAAATTAACCATGGTATGTTATAGCTACATTAAGAATTTGCACACATAACAGGAAGTATGCATGCTTCTCCCAGGAGTCTACTCTATTTACAATAGCTATACTTAACTAGAATTTGAGATTAAAAGTAACCCACATATGTACTGGTGAAATAAAGTAAATATGGTCCATCGGGCAGTCATTTACTGGCAGGATCCAGAAATAATTTATTTGTACACCGAGGGGAGAAAACATAGGGGAATACCCTCCTGTAACTTATTTATACTTTTTGTTCTAAATTCTAAGAGCCCCAGTGTGTCAGGGCTACACTTACTGCAGAAAATAAGCAATGGGAGAGAAAGATGGTTGGTTGCCATTTTTCTACTTCCTATGTTCCAAAGACAGCTTAACATCACAACAGCTAACTCTTTTGCGCATCCAGACACTGAGTGGTCTCCAGTAGAAACTAGAGAATTTCCAGTGGCCACTTTAACTTACTTCTGTGTGAATGAAGCAACTCAGAGCAGCATGCCCTGTGCATATATCCCACAATTGGGACCTAAATCACTTTCAAGTCTGAGAAAGTATAGTTATTTTTCCCTATATTTTTCTGTGAGGTGTATCACAATTTCTTAAATTAAAACATGCTATTCAGTTCAGTCCATTATTTTCTCTTCTTTACATGATCCTCTAAGCTTTGTCCATTTCTAGCAATTACATAAATAAATAATTGAGAATAACCATAGCCCCAGTAGCAGTGCTATCTCCAGTCTGTCTAGAACATCACTTTTTAAAACCATTGCTACTTCTCTCAGAAGTGATTTGTAGGACTTTCCAGTATATGATCACCAACACACATTTGTGATGAAATGTGTACCTTATACTATGATTTCTTTCCAAAAAAGTCGATGCAGAGTTCTAGCTAAAAATATCATATGTGTTTGTCAGTACTCATTAAGCTTCTTGGGTGCATCTACACTTGTAAATTAAGTCGATTTAAGCTTGCTTAAATCGACTTAAGGAAAAATTAAGTTGACTTTGTAAAACCTCATTTTAAGTCGACTTTGCTGGCCAAGTCGACTTTAGAAAGTCGACTTAGCCAGTGTAGACGTGGAGTAGCCCTAAGTCAACTTTAAGTCAATTTAGGGGGCTCCAGGGCTTCCCCACTGCCCTCCTTGCCAGGGTGGCTGGCACAACCACAGCCTGGCATGTCCCCCCACAGGGCAGGGCTGAGCCCTGCCCACCCTGCCCCTATGCCCTGCCAGGGTCCCTGTCCCCCTTTGCCCCATTGTATCAAGGTACAATGGGGCAAAGGCTGAGCCCCCTGGCACTTGCCACCGTAGACCTGTCCCAAGTCCACCTAGCCCCTAGAAGTCAACCTAGGCATCCAGTGTGGACGCTCTAAGTCCATTTTGTAGGGTCTCCTGTAAGTCGACTTAAAATTTAAGTATGGACATGCTAAGTCGACTTAAATTAACAAGTGTAGACATAGCCCTTGATGCTTGTGCTTTCTCAGAATATGTCCACATGCATATTTTATTGTGGCAGAAGATGCTCTATAGGCTAAAGTTTCTGCAATACGGACATATAATGAAACAACAATCTGTACTTTTAAGTAAATCTGATCAAACATGGGCTGCTAAATTCAAGAAGACCAGTTTGCATTTTCTAGTCATCTTCTATTCTAGTTTTTATGGTGATTATACACTCAGCCATGATACCTGGGATATGACTTGTTTTAGTATAATTGAAAGTGCTTAGAGTTTAAAAGTAGTCCCAAGGGCCTGAAAAAGATAACCTAAAGGTAGACAGATATGTGTCAAATCTCTGAAGCCCAGGATGAGCAGACCACAAAGGGGAAAATTCATGACAATCATGGAAACTTGGGAGTGCTAGTTAATAGGGTGAATGCCTTGTACAGTTATGAGATACTTTTTAGAGTTCAGCTTCTGAACCTGTTTATTTTTTAGTATTTTAGGTATGGAGCAGACCAATTTTTGTGTGGTCTTTTATGTAGCTTTAATTAAGCTATAGAAAGCATTGGCCAAAGTGTTGGACCATAAACTTTTGCAAAATTTCTGGACTTAAATCAACAGCCTGTGTCTGTCTGCATCTATTCAAGCCATGTGATACTCACATTTGGGTACATGACCTGGCAGAGTTTCATATCTGTGCATATATATGATATTGCAGAAAACATTCTATCATAACCATGATGTTCAGTATGTCATGAGCACAGGGCCAGCGCAAGGGCTTTTGGTGCCCTAGGCAAATTATGATTTTGGTGCCCCCTCTCCTTCCCCCCCATGTTATAAGAGATAACATATTAATATTCTTTTTAAATAGAGAAAAAAATCCTTCAATCTAATTTGGCACCCCTTAAAGTCTGATGCCCTAGGCGACTACCTAGTTCACATATATGGTTGGGTCGGTCCTTCAGGAGCATTCCAAAACACCTTACAGAACATTCTTTGCATCAGGCAATACATAGTTACACTGTAAGGGTTAATATGAATGATACGCAGATTGTAACTCAAGGGTGTATGTGGGGTACAGCATATCACACATGGTTAAAGACAGGATGCTAAACCAAAAGAAGGCTGCTCTGCTTTGATCTGGCATGGTAATTCCTACGTACCCAGTGAACTCACCTTGGTTTTTTATTTTTTTAGTAAGAGTAGACTGCTAATGTGCTACCTCTAACAACTGCCATATATCAAGGTCTTGGGGAACTGAACCCACTGTATGTTGGCTTGCTTTTCTCTTGGTTAAGGTATATTCATAGTCATCAGTATTTTTCTTTCCTAACTGACTGCACCAGGTTTATTATTTCCACTCTGGCAAGACCAGATGCTGTTGCTTCTTCACTTTTGTGGTGCATGCTGGCTTGTCTTATGTCTCTTCTATTTTTGTATTCTTTATATTTCATGAAGCATGGAGAGTTGTGTGATAAAAATTCAAAGCCATCACTATTCTATGCAGACAGTGAGAGTTGTTTTCTTTGTCTTTGCAATTTCTCGTTATTCATCACAGACACAAATAGACCTGCCTTGTGACTTTATCTTTTCTACACTCTATATTTTATGATACACTGAGTCATGGCATAAAGATTCAGCTGACTATTCATTCTCTTACATTTATGTGCACTGAACTGTCTTTTTTATCTATTACTCTTTCAGTGTTCTCTGCCTTTCTCTATTTATCTATATTCTGCCCAATTATTTACTGTTACCTTTTCATAGCAACTCTCAGCTATCTGTTCTTTGTCACTATTTTGCAGACCAACCACCAGCGCTCTTCATAATCTTCAACAAGTAGGAAATTACAAGCCACTGTAGCTAGATACACTCCATTTGATACATACAGTCTCTATATTTTAATCTTCATTGAGCTTCATCATATCCCTTCTGCTCCTGCAGATTGCATTGTTAAGGTGACTTTTTTTTTAATACTTTACCAAAAGATCTCATGTATAATGGAATATAGCCTTGTCTTTGACTTATTTTATTTCTCCCTCTCATCATAAGTCACACAGAATGGCACTTTGGGTTTTTTTTGGTTTACGCCCTTGACTGAAGGACAGAGGCCTACAATACATACCTATCTAATATCTTTTTTTTTTCCTCAATGATTATTTATCTCCTGCTCAAGGAATATCCAGTAATAGGACTGTGTGAACAATAGCTACAAAATCAGGACCATCATTATTAATTATTACTCATTTCCATTGGTACCCTGAGTGTGATAAACCCTGCACATCATAGACAAAAGGAGACATGGTCCCCATCCCTAAGGGTGCGTCTACACTTGTAAATTAAGTCGACTTAAGCTTGCTTAAGTCGACTTAATTTGCTCTGCGTCTACTCTACACTTTCCTTAAGTCAACTTAAGCAAGTTGCTTAAGTTGACTTAAGGAAAATTAAGTTGACTTTATAAAACCTCGTTTTAAGTTGACTTTTGGTTTAAGTTGACTTTCTAAAGTTGACTTAAGCCAGTGTAGACCTGAAGTAGCCCTAAGTTGACTCTAAGTCGACTTAGGGCTCTCCAGGACTCCCCCACTGGCCTCCCTGCTAGAGTAGGTGGCACAGGGAGAGCCTGGCATGCCCCTCTACAGGGCAGGGCAGAGCCCTGCCCACCCTGCCCCTATGCCCTGCCAGGGTCCCTGTCCCCCTTTGCCCCATTGTACCTGGGTACAATGGGGCAAAGGCTGAGCCCCCTGGCACTTGGCAAGGGGTGCCCCCCCTGCCACCATGGATCAGTCCAAGGTCCCCCTAGCCCCTACATGTCGACCTAGGAGTCCAGTGTGGACGCTCAAGGTCGACTTTGTAGGGTCCCCCCAAAGTCAACTTAAAATTTAAGTGTAGACATGCTAAGTCAACTTAAATTAACAAGTGTAGACATAGCCTAAGTGCTTACAAAAAAACAAGTGAATAAGAGAATAGGAAACAAATACATGTCTCTTAAAGTAACCAGATGGTAAGTTGGATGCCTCCTGATAAAACAATGTTTTAACAACAAAGCTTTTAGTTTATGCCACCACCACATGCCCCCAAACCTGCTTTGGTCAACCCGATAGTTGCGTTTAGGTGTCTTAATAGAATAGGTTCTTCATGGAAGATTTGAATGTAGAGATAATGCTAGTGGCAGTATCTAGCTTAGGTAAGGTATTCTATTCATGGAAGTGGTATGAAATAAAGCATGCTCATGATATGGGAATATCAGGAAAAACTGGACAATAAAGCTGGCATCACTGGCAGGAATGAGGGATTATAGGACAATGTGAAAAAAGCACTCGGGGACATTAGCAAGGGTAGAGTTATGCAGGGCTGTGATGTGAAGAACAGTAGCATGGGGTGACAGGTGAGATCAATTGGAAATGAACATTATCTTGATGAGTGTGTTTTGCATAGGATGAAGGACAGCAGTCTTGTGACAACAGTGTCAGGGAGACCAGAAAGAAAGCAATTACTATAATCATAATGGAGGCCTGAATGAAAGCTTTGGTTGAAGAGAAAAAAATGTAGGCTATGTCTACACTTGTAATTTTAAGTCGCTTTAAAGTCGACTTAGTTAAGTCGACTTAGTGCGTCTACACTTAAAATTAAAGTCGACTTAAAGGGGAAGTTACAAAGTCAACCTAGAGCGTCCACACTGGATGTTCTAGGTCGACTTTGTGGGGCTAGGGGGACCTAGGGCAGGTGCACGGGGGTAAGGGGGCACCCCTTGCCCAATGCCAGGGGGCTCAGCCTTTGCCCCATTGTACCTAGGTACAATGGGGCAAAGGGGGTCAGGGAGCATGGGGCAGGGTGGGCAGGGCTCTGCCCTGCCAGGTGGGGGGGCATTCCAGGCTACCCCTGTGCCCCCCCCATCAGGGAGGGCATTGGTGTAGCCCTGGCGTAGCCCTAAGTCAATTTAGGGCTACCCCACGGCTACACTGGCTTAAGTCGACTCTAGGGAGTCGACTTAAGCCTTAGGTCTACTAGAAAGCAGGTTTTATAAAGTTGACTTAATTTTCATTAAGTCAACTTTATTTTCCTTAAGTCGACTTAAGCAAGCTGTTTAAGTCGACTTAAGGAAATTGTAGTGTAGGCGCAGGGTAAATTAAGTCGATTTAAGCAAGCTTAAGTTGACTTAATTTACCAGTGTAGATGCAGCCGTAGAGATGGATTTTGGAGAAAGAAATTTCAGAATTTAGATATTATTAGGACATACATGAGAAAGAAAAAGAAGAATCATGTCCAAGATACAGCCCAGGGTCCTGGCCTGTGTGATGTGCAGGGTGGTAGTGTTCTCAACTGTGGCAAAGGCAGGGGGAATGTGAAGTATTGGAGAGGAGAGATAAAGAGCTCTGTTTGGGCCATATTCATATGAAGATATATCTCAGGAGATGTTAGAAAGACAGGAAGAGATACAGGATTTTGGCTAGATGGAGTCAAATCAGAGTTGGACAGGAAGGCTTCTGAATCATCAGTATAGCAATTGTAATTGATGGGAAGATGAGGTCACCCAAAAAAAGGATACTAGTCAAGAATAATAGTCCAGAACCCTGTGGACCAAGGATTCATGGAAAACAATGATAGATAATCAGCCAGTGAGGTGGAGGAGAAGCAGGAGGGGGTAATAAGGGGAGGAGGTTAAGATGTGAAAACAACAAAGTTGACAGATTTGAATTCTGATTATCTATAGTTTGGGTTTTTTTTTAAATGTTTCTCAAGTTACTGAAGAAAATCGTCCATGTAACCTCTATTTCCAGCTTATGCCTTCTTTTTCTTTATTCTGGTTTCCAAGATTTGTTTATATTTTAAACTTAAAGTTACTTTGTCTATTTAGGAAATTTTAAAAAGGAATGAGGTGAATACTTTTTTATTAATTCTTTTACTGATAACTGGACTAGAGACACATTTACTACATGCATTTAAAGCATGGGTCTTGCAAGGTCAGTTCTTTTATTATTGTATTTTTTTTTCATTTAATTTATATTTAGTCTGTTTCTAAGCCTTGTTATTTCTATCCAAAAAAGGTGTTCAAGTGTTTATGGCACAAGCCTTTTAGTACCTGTGCTTTAAAGAGAGCAGGTAGATGAATCCACAATATCCCCTCTGCCTGGCAAAAACCTCAGAGCCTGCAGTTACATTTTCAGGAAGGTTCTCACACCTTTCTTTTTTTGGATCAGTTTTATGAATGTAAATCCCACAACAAATACTCACATCTCAACCTTTGGCCTTATCTTATCTGTCCATACTTCCTATAAGCCCGTTTGGTTCAGTTGTACACTGTAAAGAAAAGAAATGACATGATGGAAAGCTGTTGCTATTTGCCACATTGATGAGCCAGACATTTCCATATACACAAGCTCTGTTCAGTTTATCTTCTCTCAGTACATTGACTCTGCTTTGCTTTTCCTTGATTTACACCATTGTCCAACTATTTTCATGCCTGCTTACAGCAGAATCATGACTAATATTAAACACTGACAATAGCTGCTGGATTAAATTTTCTGAAAGGGAATGATCTAATAGAAAAGTAAAAGGAGAAAAAAGCATCAGCCGCACATTTTTTTTTTTCCCCAGAATTTTGAACTCTCAAATGCATAGAATCAGACTGTGGATGGCTCAACATGGTCACACAAAATGGAGGCGATCTCAAGAAGTTTCCCTTCCTTGATGCTCACATGTGGTGGCCATACACAGTCCCAATTCTTATGCTTTTCTGAGCCCATCAACTTCAATCTCCTGAGATCTCTCGGGTACCAGATGCCTTAAAAAAGTAGCAGGCAGCACAACCCTGGCTCCTTTCCCATGCCCTCTTCTTCAGTAATCAGACCGCATTGGCTATGTTGTTACCAGAATTTGCCCATCACCTTGGGTTATGCTCATTTATTTGGGTTTCTTTCCTGGGGGGGGGGGGTGATTTTAGTTCTATTAATGTACTCCTTGTGTCATTTGTGTTTTTATATGAAGCTTACTTCTCCCTCCTAGAAGTCCCCTCCCAATGGCGCTAACATGCAGAACCTAAGTTTCCCATGGCTGGGTTACTTCAGCCCCACACTCAAACACACACCCAGAGTCACACACACATTCTCAGATTAACAAAGTGCATCTGAGTGGACTGGATCTATCAACACTCTCAGTTGACCCCTTATATGTCCCTGAACTTGGCAGGCTAGGTCACACAGCATTTTTCAGCTACCACTTTTATATGCCCCAGGCACCACAATGGAATAGAGCATGCCTGAGCAGGCTGAGTCAAAACAGCACTTTTCAGGTGCCCCGCTTATTGCCCCTGGACTCAATCAGTCTGGGCAGAGCAGCACTTTCCAGCTGCCATTTTATATGCAACGGGTTCAGCATGTTGCTATCCCCACTCTCACTTCACAATTGTTCTAGTAGTAACCCCCTTGATGAGCAAACCCCACAGGATTTTTGAGCATTACAGGGATCTTTGGCTAGGTAAAAGAAGCGTTGCTGCAGAGCAACATAAGGAAGCCAAGAACACAAAGAAGTAAATTAATTTTGGTTCTTTTTTTTTCTCCTTGTATGGTTATTGTTATTAGTTTTATATACCTGACAATAAAATAACTTTTGCAATCAACCTGATTGCCAGACTCTTTCCCAACAGTTACAATATTACATAATTTCAATTGGAGTATTGGGAAAGTCTAGCCCAAGTTTGATTAAAAAGTTCAGGTTTAGAAAATTATACCTGGACTGAGATGGGGAGTTGAGGCCTCACTACTCTGCACAGCATTGAAGCAGTCGAAGGTTCCCAGGAAACAGGCTGTTATGCTTAGGGTCCAAACTCCTTGAGACAGGCAGAGCCCCCAACATGATCAATCAGGAAAGGGTGAAGTCCCAGTGGAAGTGATGCAGCATTTGGATCCAGGCATCAGAACAGAATTTTGAACTTGGGTAGGAGTTTTTGTAGGGAAGAAACAATGGTTCAAGGCAGAACATTGGGTTTGTTTATGGGTAAATAATGACTTAAGGGAATATACCTGAGTTATTTTGTTTAAGCAGGATAATAGGAACTGATCATTCCTGTCTATGGGTGGTGTTCCTTTGAGGGAGCTCACAATGCAATCAGTCAGATTCCGTTTTTTTGGATATCAATAATCTATGACTAGAATTGGTTTGATGACTGCTGAGCTGGGTGTGTGCAGGTGTGGTTCATTAATATCTGGAGCAGAGATTTCCCTTCATGCAGTGCTTTCCAGCTTTCCTGATCCCAGAGTTTAGTACAGTTCCTCCCTTGGAACTTGGTTCTTCATTCAGCATGCTAATACTTGTTCCATCTTTGATGCAAATGAGATGTTCTGTTGTCCATTTGGTGTGCTAATAGAGATGCCTTTTCACATCTTTGATGTAGATGAGGTTAGGGGAGTTGCCTTAATCCTATCACCCTGGTTTGGAGTGGTATAGGTGTGTCTCCCTCTGCCTTTTCATTGCTTTTTGTTTCTGTTTCAAGCAGATACTGAAAGGGTAGGGGGTTTCAAGTGAATCAAAGAAGCTTGATACTATGCCCTGGCTTCCCAAGAATACAGAGCTGACAAGTAACAATGTATGGCAGTGTATTCTGCATTTCCTGTAGGACTTATGGCAGCTCATGTGTTCTTGTTTGCCTTGGAGATCCCAGAGGCATGGTGCAGCCTCATTGAGGCAGAATTGCTCCACTGGTGCTCTCCTTGGGCAGAATCACTCTGTATTCTATGGTGTGTAAATATGGCCATGCATTATTATCAACATCTGATGCCTTTGTACAAAATATGGTGCTTATTCAGCTACAAGACAAATCTAGATGTGCATCATGCCTCCTTGTGCAGTTCAGAAAATGAAGCACTTACACATATATGCAAAATAATTGATTCAGTCCTCTGCTAAATGCCTATGAGAGAGAATATCTACTCCAGCTTTATAATTCAAGGGTCAGATTGTGATATTCTTCTTTATAGCAAGTAGCACTTTAATATGAATAAAAATCTTTTGTTTCCGGTTATACTACTTGTGGAGTAAAGTATTACTCAGAATAAGGGTATCTTAGTCTGACACTAAACGATACAGTTAAATCAGTGTATTCGATGATATACGCATGTAGTTCAAAGTGAAGTAACTAAATTAGATCTTCTGTGACATGGATGAGAAAAACAAACCTTTTGGATATCGATTTCTCTTTCACCTCCTCTACTAGGTTTTCACGTATAATTTGAAAATGAGAATTTGGTATATGTAGCAGGATTCTACAAAAAGTTCTTCTTTTAGATAATAATTCTCTAGGTACATCATTAGTCTTCAACAGTCAGAAAAAGACCTAGCTTCTGCAGATATAAGGTCCTAATTGCTAGAAGGGCAAACAATTTAATTTTGCTGAAAATAGAGCTCAATATCTAATGTGTAAATGGTATGAATAACCTGAATACAGGTGTCAGACAATAAATTTCAGTTTCATATTGCTGAAAAACTATACTATTTAACTGTATTTGTTGCTGATTTGGACTACAGCACATTGATTGCAGTGTGGATGTAAATTCTAATTCATCTGCCATTTTCTTTATTTCTGCAAAGTCCTTTGATATTGTAAAACTATAGGATTAAACTTCCCCTTTAAATGGGATTGTCTGAAGGTATTTGTACAGTTGCTGCTGAAATAGAAATAGAGCAGCAATTTATTTAGCCCTCGCCACGAATTTTCAGGGTCAAGAAATAGCCCTCTCTGAAGGCAGGAAGCTTACAAGTTACATTATAAAGTCTAAAATTAGGCAGAGCCATGTTACTATTTTTCTTGGAAAGTTGTATATTCTTTTATAGAGGTTTTTCTTCTCATCTCAAGTAACAAATCTATTAATATCTATTGTTCAGTAGTTTGAGAGATATTGCTTTAGGAATCAAGCACATAATATTGAAATGGATTGATCTGAAGGAGGTTTGGCTAACTTCTAAAAAAATGGAAAACTTAGCAGGTACAATATTTCAGAGCAGAATATAGCCATCCTAAATTATTATTTATTATTTTTTATGAGTTAAATTCAGCTTACTAGTGTTATGTATGTAATGACCCATCTGTTTTGCCAGAAGGCATAGCAATACCCCACCAGGAGTTCATATGCAGTTTGCACTGCCACTTCTCCAAGACAGGTCAGCTTTGAAGTGTGGTCAGAGCTAAATAAGACCCCCTCCTTGCAAAGCCTTTTGAGAAATACTCTGAATGCAGGTATCACTGATGCTCTAGTCATGCTTTTTCCTGGTCAGCATCATCCACTCACTAGGCATGTGGCCTAACGCTGAAGTAGCTGGAGACGGGATATAGATGTACTGTGTGAACCATCCATGTTGATGGTTCCTGATCTCACTCTATTTCCCTCCAAGTGTTTCAGAAAGGATTCTTTCAGGACCTGCTCCATGATTTTTCCAGGGATTGAAGTGAGGCTGATTGGTCTGTATTTCCCTGGATCCTCCTTTTTCCCTTCAATGTAATTCATGGCTGAATTAAGATACATATGACTAAAAGGATGGAATGGTTCTTTTTATTCTTAAAATAATCCATGAGTCTTTATAATTGAACTCTCCATTTTTCATTTTAGTACTTGTCACCAAAATATCTAAGTTCACAACCCTTGTCTGCAATTTTGACCTAACGATAATATGACTGCAAGTGATGTTTCAGTATTATTTTGTTGAACCACTCCAGACTACTCCAACATATCTAAGGAAATTATTAACAGCTACAATCGCAATAAACTTCACTGTTTTCTATATCTCCAGGTGGTGCTTTGTGTTGGTAGCTATTGAAGGGGCCCAGTGTTCTAATCTGAACCAGGACCATCACTAGGCAAATGGACAGAACTGTCTAGCAAGCTCAGAAATCTTCAATCACTTCACATGCATTATAAAACTGAATACCATAGCTACAGTATGTACTTTTCTATTGTGCAGATCCTATGCATTGTGGTAAGAAGATAGAACGGAAGGTGTTGACCAAAAATATACAAAAGCAATCCTCCAGAATTCTTTTGTGGCTCCATTCAAGTTACTTTCTTGCTATTTTATGGGAATAAAATCTTTTAACACTCTTCTCCTCTTCTCTTTCACCAGCTGCTCTTTATATTTAAGTGAAGGTTCATAACAATGAAATATTTAACAACAAAATGTCTGTTAATGGACCAGCTCACTAGCAGGCCTGCAGCATGGTGTATAGCTAATGTGAAAACCAACCTGGGGGGGGGGGGGGGAGAGAGAGAGAGAGAGAGAGAGCAGACTGCATCACTTTTCAGAATCTCTTATAGACCTGCTTTGAGGAAGAGTGCATCTGTGTGCAGAACCTGTATAAATGTGTGAATGAAAAAGGCATTAGGCATTTAGGCATTTGCATGACAGTTTATTTTTATTTGGGAATACACAACTGTTACCAACCTTAATTTTATTTTCTTTTAATTCTGTGCTTTATAATATGTGAGGTACCCAGGACACCAGTGGCAGGTTGGTACAATATAAGTGCAGTTACTGTAATAGCAATTATCTAATTTATGAACCTTTATGGCCTGCATAACATTGCTAAATTCTGCATAATAACATGTTATTACTTTAATGATTATTTGGTTTTAAAACTGTACCCACTGTGTAGAAGAGTTATTTTTATCCTCTTCCACTCTACCCCAGGAAAAAACAAATACTTTCTATCCCCACTTCCTCTATTTTCAAATACTATATATTTTTATCACAATGAGTATACAACAGTGTGAATCTCAAATTCATAACTTCTGTCCAGAAATACAAATGATTCTCTTCCTGGTGTATTTATGATGCTTGACATCTCTGGCAAATGAAGGAGAGGTGCAAAGTACATGCCCAATAATGTATTATGAACTGTGACTTTCAGATGTTATCAGAGAGCATAAGATACCCTACATAAAATTAATGTAAATTACGGGTAGGATTCTTCCTTTACAGTGTTTACAGCCTCCAAATCCCAAGACCCATTGCCTTTTATATAAAATTTTCATGTCCAGTGGTTCAGGTTCCTTTATAGCTAAAGGTTAGCATTGCATGCTGCACATTTTGCAAAGCTGAAACCTCTTAGAGGAAAAACTATCAGATCTTTTTCTTTTCTTTTTTCTCTTCTTTTCTTTTCTTTTCGCTGAAAATCCACTCTTTAATCCTATGTGCCACAGGTTAATAATCCGAGAAGTAATATAATCAACTGACAGCCCTTGCTTATTGTAGTAATAATGTTACTTACTAGTTAAAATGCAGACTGCAGAGGAAGTGTTCCAGGGTATCATTACTTAATTTCACCATGTCTCAATTTATCCATAAGCGGGAAGAAATATTAGTGAAATGCTTTTAGATTCTGAAATATAAAGTTTATAGAAATGCAAATTCTACTCTGTTACTTACCATCAGTGCCATTACATATGAGGGTTACCCACATGCAGTTCAACTTATGGATTTGTATGACTTTAACCAAGGCTAAAATTTGTCCTACTGCACTTGTGTAGAGCTCGAAAAACTATCTCCAGCCATAGAGTTGCTGTAGGTTTTCATTGGAAAAACAGTGCAGAATAGATTTCAGTGTGTGGTTTAAATGTCTATCTGATGTTAAACAACCCAGAGATTTTTGCATACACATTCTTACCTCAGTTTGAATAACTTTCATACTCCATTTATACTAATACCAAAAAGAACTCAAATGGTCTGTGTTCCAGGGACTAGTTCTGCCTTCATTGTACATTAAGTAATAAGTATAAAATGACCTAGTCTGCCATGTCTCTTCCTCATCCTGTTGTTTTCAGTTGTACAGCAGATGTCAAAAAATAATCTTTCCTGGACATGAAACTCCCTGATCTTGGAGGATGGGTATACTGCATTCTTAAATCTCTAGCAAAAATGGGAAGCCATGCAGAAAGAAATGTTTTAAGCAGGAGGTCTAGACAGAGAAAGTTACAAACAGAGTTGGTTTAAGGATAATACTGTTCTATTTAATTTCCTTCTTTAGTGTTAGAAGAAAGTGATTCATTACCATTACTATTCTTTAAAGTGACTCTTTACCATTTATTACTGCTCTGATGATTCAGGCAGTAAGAAGCCAGGATGAAACTGGTAAAATGATTTGTTTTTATTGGTGACTTGTGTGAAATTTTTCATATAGAGTAACAAACCCATATTGTTACATGTGTCTTTGTTTCTTCCTCCAGTTTTCTTGCTTACTCCCACAATCTTACTTCCTCCACTCCCTCTGATCTTTACCGTATTTTGTTTAAATATTCCCCTTCTTCAGTTAATATGTCCAATCTCTTGATAACTTGTCTATACTATATTTTATAATATAGCAGACTACCACCAGCAGACTACTTCCATCTTGTGATTCCTCTTCATGCTATAGACAATTGGAGTCTCCACGAGTATCTTCTTTTCTAGCTCATGCTGTTCACATGTTATTAATGGTTTCTTTTAATGTTTTCTGTCACAGTTTTGGGATAGCCTCACCTCTGACCCCTTCTGTGGTCTGCTCAAGAGATGATCCCTTAGCTTTCACGCCTCTAGACATCACCTTTCTCTTGGCAGGGACCCAAATTTATCTTTGCTCAGACCGAGGATTTAAGCCATAGCCACTTGCAATTCATTGTGATTATCCCAGCAAGTCTGACCTTAGCTAAGCACCTGCAGCTTCTTTTTCACTCGCTCAAGGACTAAGGCAATGGTTTACAAGACACCAGATAGCCTTACAGAAAGAACAATACATTTATTTTGGGACAAAAATCATTACACAGTAAATATAGTAAAAGTTCTAAATACATAATTATATTATGTAGGTAATGTCTCCCCATCAATCTTATTTGCCTACAAGATGGTGTTAGACCAGTTACAGTAACGTTATTACAGGTGTCATGATCACACAAATCAGACAGAATAATCGTATACTGCAAGTGTCCTGTAACATTCATGTATGGGATCCAGCATCTTGAAAACTGAACCTGAGGTACAACCAGTATTCTTCTGTTTGTTCCATTTGTAAACTCTCTTTCACAATCTAAATATTCCCTGGAATATTCCGCTACTGAGAAGACAAGATAAGCTTCAATTCTTTCCAACATCACACAATCATCAGTCAAGCCAGAGAGTGAAACTAATTCATGGTCTTATTTCTAGTACGTGTAATGATCACATTGAGCTGCACTTTTAAAACTTCACTCAAGAGTTTTCATCAGGCCATTAAGCAAGAAACTCTAATTTTGTTGTAACATGCTGTCAGACTGGGAGATGCCCTCTGAGATTAAGAATTGTGACCTGTCAAGATATGACCAAGGTCTGACCTGATATGTACACACAATCACTTTATTGCGCGGTAAGGCTCCTTACCATGCAATAAAGCCAGTAGCGTACACACGATCAATTTCCCTGTGGCGCAGCAACACCCTCTTGCCGCGCAACAGTTAAACCACTCAAAACGAGAGTGGTAGCATTATCGCGGAACAGCTGTTCCGCGGTAATGCTTGTGTGTACTCATTTTGCGCAATAGACAGCCTCCGGAAATGTCCCAGAGTGCCAATCCAGGCCACTCCGGGACATTGGAGCTGTCAAATATGTCAATTTCACTGCTCT
>ML688458.1:14190-26247 GCA_007922175.1 Pelusios castaneus
TGACCCCCCTCCCACATACATAACATGAAGAAAGTCCCCAAAGAAACAGTGGGGTGGTGAGAGAAAAGAATGTTTTAGGGCTCCAGGGATTTACATCGACTGGAGGATCCCTTTAGGGTGGGGCTAACAATGCGCCTGCCTGTCTCTTCCCCAGCATCTGTCCCCTCCTGCAGTGCAGTCCCCCAGCGCCGCACAGGGCTGAGCTGACTGCCAAGGGTGTGTCCTCTTGGGACCCTCCTGCTACCTGTGCCAGGGACCCCTTGGTGCTGCTGGGGCCGCGCTGGCAGAGGGAGGGTACCTGGGAGTGCCCCGGGCCGGCAGACTGCTCCAGGAGCAGGTGGAGTTCCCTCTGCTGTAATTGCAGGGCCTTGCGGGTGCCCTGGCCCTGCTCACTGTCCTCAGGGCCCAGCCCTTGGCGTCTGAGCTTGGGGATTTTCCTGGGCGGGGAATGGTGTCTCTGGAGCAAGTGGGGCTGGCCCAGCCAGTCCGAGGGAGGAGCAGGGCTTCTGTGGTGGGTGAGGATGGGATGTGCGGAGTTGAGTAGCTGGCCATAGGCTCTGTGCCCTCCAGCGACAGGGGTCTCTAGGGCACCTCACGGGGGCCGAACATTGCCATTGTTGGGGGGGGGGGGGCTCAGCAGGCTGACACCCTCTGGCCTGGGCCTTCTGCCTTGAGTGTGTGGGTGTTGGTAGAGCGCTGCGCCCCTCATGGCCTCGCTCTGTCCTGGGGCATCTCGCTGCTGGGAGGGGCATGAGAGAGACGCTTCCCATGCTGCCAGTGGGGAGGGGGTCCAGGAGCTCATTGACCACATGGGATGGCTAGGGGTGGTGGGTGTGGCCTGGAGGGGAGTGGGTGGAGCCTGGGCGTGGGCTGGCTGAGCCCTGCTGCAGCTGGTACTGGAGCCCCACCCCAAGGTGCCCCTGGCAGGAATGGGCTGCACCACACCAGTGTTGGCAGGCTGGGCGTGGGGCCCATGGGCACACCCTGCAGCTGAGGCAGATGGGAGTGGGGGCCAGGGGGTGCTGGTTGCAGGCTCAGTCCCTGCCATGAGGCCATCTGTCTGTGGGCTGCTGTGACACCCTGCTCTGGGCACTCCGCTGCCTTTCCTGTGCATCTCGCACAACTGCCTTGGCTACCCAGCTGCCCCCTGCCTGGGGGGCCTCGCCGGCCGCCCCGCCAGGGTTGTCCTTGTGGGCTGGGAGTTAAAGTGCTCAGACGTGCTGGATGGGGTGGCCCTGGCCTGCCAGGGGTCCCCTGTGATGGAGCCTCTCAGGAATCGGGCCCAGGTCCCCTCTGGTCACTGCTGATCAAGACTCTGCCCCAGTTCACCCCAGGTATACATACTGGAATGCAGCCCACCCCCAAATCCAGCCTTGGTTGGTCTGATCACTGCCCCACCTGGAACGCTTCCCGGAAGGGTCCCAGGACAGCCCAAAGGCCCAGCGCCCCCTTCCAGTCAGGGACTCTCAGCAGACGGGTTTATGGGCTCCAGGTCGCAGCACAGAAAGACTTGGCTAGAGGTCACAGCAGCGACCCACTGAGGGGTGCACAGAGCTCTGCTCTGCGGTCCTGTCCCCTAGGCCCCTCCCCCTTAGCCACCATCAGCCCCCTCCCCTAGCTCTGCCCCATCCTTTGTCTCCCCCCCCCCCCAGTGAACCCTGGCCCTTGGTCCTGACCTGCCACACCCTGTGTGACTGATTGTGCTGCTGGGCGGGGTCCCAACCAGGTCTGCTTACCTGTGGCTCGGGAGGGCCCCTCTGCCCTCCAGTCTTCCCTGTACTAATCCACACCAGGTCCCATCACCAGAATACATGAATGGAGAAGCAGGGGAAACTGAGGCACAGCACAGCCCACCCTGAGAAAATCCCAAGAGTTTCCTCATTTTGTTGCACCCCCGTTGCTGACACTGGGTAGCTCTGGAGAGTGCGCTGGTGGTGTGGCTGTTTGCTGTCTAGGTCTGTGCTTCGTTGTCCCCCTGGGCCAGCATAGCTGCCCCCCCTGGTGGGTTCCCCGGTGCTTGGCTGCTGTAGGGGATCCCCGGTGCCATGGCAAGGGGGATAGGTGCTGGGATGTCTGTGGTGGTGGGAGCCGGGAAGGGGCAGGGGCTACTGCTGGCCGGCATGAGATGGTGTGGAGCCTGACCAATGCATTGGAGGCCAGTTGGGGTGGGGAGAGCAGGGTGGGAGTGCAGGGCCAGCATGGGGAGGGAGCTGCTTTGTGAGGTGGGGGCGGAAGGCAGGGTCCTTCCAGACGGCTCTCTGTAGGGGCTGAGGCTGCACAGCGTGTGACTGGAGATATGGCTCGCTCCCATGCTGAGTGCATGGGCCTCGGGGTGCAGGTAGGGCCCACCCCAACTGCTGTCTGCAGCCTCCAGCTGGGGGCCGAGCAGGGCAGAGCTGGGATTCCTGTGTCCCCGTTTCCTGGGGGGCCTGAAGGGGGCTGCACCAAAGCTTCTGCCCTGGGCACTAAGCTCCATGTGTCCTGCCCTCCCACACCTGGGCCTGGGCACAGGGAAACTGCAGGCCAAGCCTGACCCGCCTGCAGGGCTGGCACCCATGTCTCCCTGCACTGCCTGGGCGGAGGCAGCACGCCATGCCCACAGCCTGGCAGCACAGTGCTACGCAGCAGGGCCCATGCCTGGCCTGGGGCCTCCTGCTCTGGATTTATTACCCTGTTTTCCTATAGTGCTGGCGCAAACCGGCACCCAGCAGGGATGCAGTCCTGGGGCCAGCCCCTGCCCAGCAGGGAGGGTATTGTGACTGGGTTTCCAGGGCTGAGCCCCGTGGGATGCTGCAGAGCCCTTTTGCCTTCCTGCCTCTGCCTTGGGCACACTTGGGGGGCATTATTGTCACACTCCGGGGTGTCATCTGGACCCAGGAGAGGCTGTGTCACCGCCTGCCCCATGACCCTTACCGTGGTTTGCTGTTGTATCGCCCAGAGCATCAGGGTAGCCAGAGCCCAGGGCCAGCAGCTCTGACCGGCTAGCACCCGCCATGGTTACTGCTTGTAGAGGGCGACCCCCGGACACACCCAGGCCCAGATTTCCCCTAGAGCAAGTGCTCTGCCCTGGCAGCCCAGCGAGCAAGGTCTGTTGGCCAAGAAAGGCTCAATAGGCGGCTGTTTGCGCCTTTAACTGCTCTGCCCAAGCAGTTCACTTTAGCCACTGAATTCTGGGTTGGGTCAGACTGAAAAAACCAAGTAAGTTGACTAACAAAAGACGGTTGTAATTGAATGCAGAGAGCAAAGTCAGCCATGGCTACGTGAGAACTCAAAGACAGCGCTTCCTAGGGGCTAACAGAACCAGCTGGACTTGGGGCCGGGTAAACTTCTTACCACAAGATCCAATAACGCGGCTGACTAGATTCTCAGGTCCGGATCTGTGCCCAAAGTCAAAGGCCGGCTTCCTTTGTTGTCTTCAGTGAGAGAGCGAGCGAGTGAGCGGGGTGTCTCTGTCCCTTTCTTTTATAGGGCAGGGACCCTTTGCAGGGGATGTGGCTGAAGGTTACCCCGCAAAGTAGTTTATTCAGACACTAGCCAAGGTGACATGGAGGCTGGTGGTGAAGGCCGCTCCATGGTCTCTCTTCTCACCCGTGGTTGCTGAAATGTGCATTGGCTTTGTCTCCTGCCCTGTCCGCTCTCTGCTGGCCCCGGGACCCTGTTTACTCACTTTTTTCGTTCAGGAGCCATCGGTCTGGGTTTGAACAGGGGCGAAGAACATCGGACATGGGGACATCATAACGTTCCATAGGACGTTGCGAATGCCATTTCACCTGGATAATATTGGCCGGCGAGTTGTTAGTTTTCACATGATCTGTACAGATTCTCACTCACAGGAGAGAGTTGCATGTGAATACCGGCAGCTTTTCAGTCACAGACAGGCAGAGCCTGTGGCCTGGGTTTGCATAGGAGGGAGAGGCAGGGCGTGTCTCCCTGGCATGCGTGGGGCTATAGAGTGGGCTGTCAGGGACCATGGGTCTGCTGCTCTCTCACGGCTCTGTCTGGACCAGGCCCTGGGGGACCCTTCAGTGCGCCAGCCCCCTTAGGGTCCTGCTCTCACTGGGCTCAGCCCCTTGGCTCCACCGCCTCCTGGGACCGACCCGTGGGGCCATCAGCACCCCTGGGTCATGCTGTGAGCTCCCCTCAGCCAGTCTGCCTGGATTGGGCACCGGTGGGGACTTGCACCCCCAGCTTGTTTAGGGTGGGGTGACTCCGCCAGCAGGGTAGCAGTGGGAGGGGTTCCTAGGGGTCTGGAGTCCTCAGCTAACACACAGACCGGAAAGTTACAGCCAAGTCCAGCCGGGTCCATCCCAGGCTCCCTCTCTGGTCCCACCCAGGAGCTTCTGGTTCCAGCAGCCCCAAACTTAACCACCCCACCCCCACCAGTCCTCTGTTCTCCAGCTGGTCATGCCCCACTGGCTGCCTAAGGAGAGTCGGCCAGCCAGGCTTGTCTGTTGCTAGGTCGGTGCCAATGTCTGAGCAATGAGAGTGGCCGTTGTCTTCCGACTGGGACCCTCCCGGGGTGTGGTCCTGCCTGCATCTCTGGGCCTCTGCAAAGCAAACAACCCTCTCCCCAACAGAGTTAAAGATGCACCACATTGGGGAAAGTGGGGCACACACTATTCAGCCAAAATATTGTGAAAATGTCCCACTCCACCACAGGGGGCAGGGTGTGCATGAGGAGGGGCAGGGGTTATGGGGGAGAGGAACAGGGTGTGAGCGTGCAGGCGGGCCCAGGGACAGGCTCCGGTGTGTGGTGCTGAGTGATCTGCCCCCCTTGGAGGGGGGGGGGGCTCTCAGAAAGGTGCTGCCCAGGTCCAGCCTCCTTTGCCATCGCTTGTTCGCCATGCCAGGTGGGCCTTAGGCCATGGCAGCAGCCCCCGCCCCAGGCAGAGCGGGGGAGCCAGGCCCAGCCTTAGCGAGCCCTGAGTCCCTTTACAAGGGGCTGTGTCCAGCCCAAGCCCCTAACTGTGCCTGGCCCGGCTCTGCCACCTCGGTACCGGAGCAGCTGCCTCTTGCCCGAGCAGGGCCAGGCCCAGTGCCGGCGAAGGGCCCCCGGCCATGGGGCCACACTGCACTCCAGCTGGCACAGATGGCTGCCGGGGGACCCCGCCCTGGGCCAGCCCGGGTTTCTCTGGAACTCGGGGCAGGCTGGCAGGACTGGTCGGTCAGGGGGGCCGGGCTGGAGAGCGAACCTGGGGTAGGGCCGCGAGGCCGGGCCCCTCTGAGCACCGGGGGCCCGGGGCGGGGCGGGGCTGGGCTGGGGCCGCTGGTGGCCCCTGGCTCTCGGGGCGTGGGAGAATCGCAGCTGCCTGTTCCCAGGTTCCTCCAGCCCCGTCCCCGCCGTGCGGCTGGCAGAGGCCGGGGGGCGGGGCGCCCTGCTGCCGCAGTAGCCGGCCCGGCGCTGGGAAGAAGGGGATGAATGGGCCGCTGTCCCGGCCGCTGATTGGCTGGCGGGGCGGGCGGGGCGGGGCGCCCCCTCACTCCTCCCCGCCGGCCGGGCCGCAGACCGGGCTGGCCAAGGGCGTAGCGGCTTCCCGGACCTGGACCCGGCCGGACCGGACCCGCCCCGTCCCGCCATGGCCGCGTCCCGCTGCATCCAGCACGAGATCAGCTCCCTGAAAGGTACCGCGCGGGGGACCCAGCCCCGGCCTGGCCTGGGGGGCAGCACCTGGCCTGGGTGTGGGGCGGACGCGGGGGCTCGCCAGGGCCATGGGGCCAGCCCCGGGGCCGGGTGCCCAGGCCGGTCTGTCCTGGCTTGGCTCGGCGGGGCCCTGCTGTTCCTCCTGGTGCCGGTGGGGGGACGCTCCTGTTTTGCCATGGGTGGGGTCCTGGGCCGGCTGGCATCTGGGGGCCCCGGGCATCGGCCAGTCCTGTTATTCCCTGGCTGCCCCTCGCCCCCGTGTGCCCCGCAGCCCCTTACCGAGGGGGCTGAGCTCAGCATCGCTTACTGGGCTGGCCAGCGCGGCCGATGGTTCTGGGCCAGTGCTGCTGCTGGCTGAATCCCCACTTTACTGCAGGTGGCACCTGCTCTCTGCCAGCTCCAGCCTGGCTCTGTGCGGCTCCCGGGGGGGCTGTGTAGGTCAGTACTGGACCCTTGGCTCCCCCGGACCAGCGCCTCGGGTCCACACCAGAGCCCACAGGAAGGGGGTCCCCAGGGCTGCAGCCAGGCCCTGCTGCTGCTGTTGGCCTGCCGTGCAGGACAGCTGTACCACCCTGGGGACCTCGCTCTGACTGGGCACCAAAAAGGCTGTAGGGCCATGAAGACTCAGCCGCCGACTCTAGCCAGCCATGCCCTGGGTCCAGCACAGCCAGTCTTGGGGTGTCCGTGTGCCCAGCGCCTCGGCTGGCGCGTCCTGACCTGTGCACTGGAGTGCAGGGCGCAGCACGCTCGTGTGGGGTCTGCTGATGGCCCCAGCCCCAGCTGGCTGCGGGAGACGCAGGCTGGGACCATTTCCTGCGGGAGGGTCAGCGGAAGCAGAGCAGGACAAGGCTGAGCTGAGGGCAGCTGGACTGAGAAGGGGGGATCCAGTAGGCCGAGTTCGGGGCTCAGGTGTGGCGTGGCGTGGCCCGTGGCGCTCCCAGGAGGTCATTCACTGGGAGGGGCGGGGACCACGGTGCCGGTCTGAGGTTGGGGGCAATGTCCAGGTCCAGCCCTGAGCAGCAGAGACACCACCTCACCCGGCTGGGTCCAGAGAAGGGAGTCGGCAGCAAGGACTAGAGGTCACAGTGACTGGGGGAGCACGGAGCCCAGGGCTGTGGGTCAGGCCTGAGGGGCTCTGACAGAACTGGGGCTCAGGGCATGCTGGGTGGGTAGCAGGGGACTGTGTGCAGGGCCTTGGGGGGTAGCCAGAGGCACAGCTGGCCCATCAGGAAGATGGTCATCAGCACGTTACACTTGCAGGCTGGTAAGGACTGGGAGGTGCTCCATGCACCCCAGGCCGGTCTGTGCCCACATTCCCACTGGCTGCCTTGGCTGGGCGCAGTGGGAGCCGGTGTGTCCCGCCTTGTCCCTGTCCCAAAGCCCAGTGGAAGGACCGGGGGCAGAGCAGGGGTGCTCAGGCTGTGCTGTCTGGGGTAACAGGCCAGCCCAGTGTCCCTCTCTGGGTGGGTGTGTGCCAAGCTCCCTGCCTGGAGCAGGGATGGGGAAGGGGGCAGTGCCAAGGGGGATCGTGGCTGTCAGCGTGTGGGTCCTGGGGCTGATTTACAGGGGCCCAGCCATGGCTGTGAGTCTATCCCGCTGGTGGGACGGGCTGGGCTCCGGTGCGGTGGCCTTTCCCTTTGTATGCCCAGCTGATTTACTGTGAGAACGGCAGAGCCCCCAGCCAGCTCCAGCCTGATTAATAATCTGGCCCCCGCTTACCGCAGCTTCCAGGCCCTTCCTTGGCTCCAGCCACGCTGCCCTCCACAAACAGCCGCTTTGTTCCTGGCTCAGCCTCCAAAGCCCTGGCGCCCCAGCCCTGCTGACTGCAGTGGTCCCAGGCCCTGGGGCAGAGATGGGGAGGGGAGCTCTCTGGCCAAGTGCCAGGGGTCATCTGCAGCTCTCAGGGGCTCCACGGGGGCCTGGCCCATCCACACAGGGAGCTGGAGACTAGGGAACAATTGGTGCCCGCTGGGTGTCTGTCTCCACCATGAAACCCTGCTCCGCCAGCCTGGCCATCAGCGTGGTTTGTCGTGGGCAGAGGCAAGGGTATGCCTGGAGGGGAGTTGGCAGAGCTGGGGGGAGCCAGACCAGGGGAGAAGGGGGCTGCGGATGGGGAGTGAGGGGCACCTCTTGCACCCTGCCTCCTGCTCTAACAGCCCCACAACTGCTGGCTGAGCCGTGGGTCTGAGATTCAGGCTGTGGCTGGCACTGGAAGCTCTCAGAAGTGCTGGATCTGGCCCGGTCCAGCCCCATTGATGGTGGGGTGGGGGAGGGACAGAGTGGTGCGCATGGGGGGCTCCGGCAAGCGGGGCTGGTGTGAGGGGAGGCTCTGCGGGCCATTGTGTGCAGTCAGGCAGCTGTGCTGAGTCAGCGTGTCCTGGCCGCTGGGATCGCTGCAGCGACTGGGGGGGGGGGCCGCCGCGGGCTGGCTTAGGAGCAGTGCGGGACGCTGGGGGGCAGGCCCAGCCTGGGGAGTGCGGTGCCTGGCCCTGAGCCAAAGGCTGGGTCTCCTGTGGGTGGGGGCTGCCTGTCAGAGCAGCCAGGTGTGGGGCAAAAGGCTCCAGTGTTGCTGTAGAGAAACAGGATTGTGTCCATCCTGTGGGGCCCAGGGATCTGGGCACATCCTGCTGCTCTGTGCATGGCTCTCTCGTGCTGAGCCCTGGGGTTGGGGTGGGGAGCTGGGCAGGGGCTGAGTGGGAAGCGTCCCTGGTACCTGGTGGGGGAGAGTTCCTAGACTGGCTCTCTGGCAGGGTGGCAGAGCAGCTCCGAAGGACGCGGCTCCGGCTCCGGGGGGGGGCAGAAAGTGGTGGCTGCAGACGGTCCCTGGCGACCTAGTGCTGCCGGCACTGGGGTCCAGCCAGCGTCACTGTGTCGCTGGGGGGCTCGTTCACCTCCAGAGCGACTGGCATCTGTTCCTAGCGTGGCTCTGGCCCGTTTTGTGGTGTCAGTCTGGGGCTGCAGGCCTGTCAGGGTCTGCACCAGCCGGTGGTCCAGTTCACCCCCTCCCCCACTCTGCCGTTTACCCAGTGCGGCATGGGACTGCCCGGTCCCATCCTGAGCAGGTGTATCCAGTGCAAGGCCCACATCCTGCCCAGCTCCTCCGAGCTGCCCACCTGCTGGTGAGCCTCTGGCTAGTGGTTGACTTGGAGCCAGGCAGGGATTTGGGGGGGGGACCCAGCTCTGCAACTGCTTGTGATTCCTGCTGGGCAGAGCTGGAGCTAGGCTGGCCAGAGGCTCCTGCTTTGCTGATTGCACCAGCGGCCTGGGGATGCGGCCATTGGCACTACCTGGCGGCAGATGCCTGTGGCTGGCAGCTGAGCTGGGAGGGGCCAGCTGGGGTCCCACCTAGAGTACGCTGGTGCCTGCTGGGTGTTGAGCTGCAGGCAGGTCGCTGGGGTGCAGGGAGGTGTCTGGCCTGGCCCCCAGCTGTCTGCCGAGGGCTGGGCCTAGAGCCAGGCTCCCTGACACCCCCGTGAGTTAGCTAGTGCTGGGGGGCTCCAAATGCTGGGCAGGTGCTGCTGCTTTGCTGAGCCCTGACTCGGCGCCCCTCCCTTCTAGAAGGCCAGTGCGCAGACGCAGGGTGTGTACACAATCAAATTATTGCGGGACAAGCCAGCGTTGCAACACAGCACCCTGATAGCGAAAGGGAACCTTCACCGCTCCTTTGATTTTTTGCAATAAGGAGCAGTGCATGGTGGGCACCTAGCCCACCACGCACTGCGGCTGCTGGCAGCGGGGCTGTTGCCAAGGCTCAGCTGAGCCCCAGCGGATCAAGCCGAGGCTCAGCTGAACCCCGGCGGGAGCAGGGCTTGCGTGGCTGGGGCTCAGCTAAGCCCCGCTGCTGCAGCTGAGCCGGGTGGCTGAAGCCCTGCTGCCCCGTTGGGGCTCAGCAGCTGGGTGAGCCCCACTGCCTGGCAGGGCTCCCCGGCAGGGCTCAGCTGACCCCAGCAGCTGGAGCCCCCCTGCAGCAGCTGAGCCCTGGTGCTGCGGCGATTTGTCAATTTCACTGTTCTTCTAGAGCAGTGAAATTGACAAATTTGACAGTTCCCCTGTCCTGGAGTGCCCTTGACAGGCACTCTGGGACACTTCCAGAGGCTGTCAAAACCTGAAGGACTGTACACACGAGCTCTACCCCCTAACCACCCTCGTTTTGGGTGGGTTACCTGTTGCGTGGAAAGGGGCTATTGCTGCGCAACAAGCAAGATTATCATGTGTACAGCTCCCTGCCTCACCACGCGATAATGGTGTCGTGTACGTAGCCACAGAGGAAATAAGTTCTTGGGTCACTTTCAAAGTAGGGATGATAACTGAGTTGCAAAGTTCTTAAATTGCAAAATCTCTGAAATGACCCAGCTTGGGGGCCAGGGCTGCTTTGTTAGGAATCCAGTCCAGAGAGAAGATGACTAAATAGTCCGTGTGCAGATGTAACAAAGTGAGGGTGCTTTGGGGACTTTCTCTGGGGGCTCTGTGTGCCTCAGTTTCCCCACGTGTGTTACTCACATTTCTTGGGGATGGGACCCAGGTGTGTGATCAGTGCAGAGAGGGCAGACGGGCCTTCCCCAGCCACATGTAGGGAGACTTGGCCAGGACTCCTGCCTCTGCCCCAACCAGTTGTGCAGGTTGGGGCAGATGAAGATCAGGGGAGTGGCCACTTATCATGGGAAGGAGACAAAGGGCTGGGAGGGGCTAGGGCCACGGGCCTGGGGGTGGCTGGGGGGAAGAGGTCAGTGCCCCAGGAGGGGTGCGGTGGGGGAAAGCCCTGAGAAGGCTCCCCAGCCGGTCGCTGCTGTAACTGTTAATCAGTCGGCTAGTCCAGCCTTCTGCGCTGAGATCCTGAGAACAAATCAACCCTTCTGACGGCCATGCTGGCTGGGCATCGCTCTGACCGCAGAGGTGGGGTGCACGGCCCATTCCCTTTGGGTGTGGAGGGGCCCCTGGGATCCCATGGGGGGACTCCTGCAGTGGGGTTTCTGACAGAGCAGGAGCGCTAAGCCTTTTGGGGTCAGATGGAGGAGGTGACTTTGGGGTGTGGGGAGAGCAAGGGGGTCAAGGCGGGTTCCCTGGCTGGGCTTTGATGACAGCGAGCCGACCGCTGGGTCTTTCCTCAGACAGGCCAGTCAGCAGTAGCCATTTAAACTAGCCAGAGCGTCTGCAGCCTGCGTGTTGTCCTTAGAGCAGCCGCACCCCGAGGTAAGGAACTGCATTAGCACAGCATGCGGGCAGGTACCATTACAAAAACCTCCCGAATAATCCGGGCAGAGGTGGTTGCACTGAAGTCCAGCGAGCTGTTGGATTCCCTCTTGGGGGCGAGTCGCAGCACAGGAAAGCCGCTCTCTCCATTGCTAACCTCTAGCGAGCTACAGGGAAACGCGATCCACTCCCCCTGCAGCGTGTCTCCAAAGGGCGTGCTGGGGCCCTGCGACTTGCAGACTTGCTCAGTTTTTTCTGGCCCAGACTCATGCCCCTCAGCTTGCGGGCGGCATGGGAGCCCCAGCCGAGACTTGCCATCTCCCATGTGGAGTCACACTGGCCAGCGCCTGGTCCCACGAGTCTCTGCTTGGCGTGGTGCAGTCAGCTGTGGCTGTGGCCCAGGCCAGTAAGATGAATGCCGTGTGGGGCACCAGCTCAGTGCCCTCTGTGTGCCTCAGCTGGGCCTGGGAAGGCTGTGCAGCGTTGCGCTTGGGGCAGCAGGTGCTGAGTGGTGCATTTCTGGTCCCAGGCATAGCCCAGCCAGAGTCCGGGAGCAGGTCTTGTCCAGAAACGTCTAGTGTTGTTCAAAAATGGCTGGCCCTGGAGAATTCCTCGCAGCCCTGGGAGGTGAGGCATGCGACCCGTTGGCCGGTCACTCTGGCCTGCTCTTTGTCCAGCGAGGACGGAGCGCCCGGAGTCTCGTGCGGGAGGCAGGTTTCTGAGCCTTCAGGCGGCCTTGTGGCTCCTTGCTGGCCCCTGCTGCTGTACCAGCGCCTTCGACCGTGGCCAGATTCCAGCAACGCCAAGCCAGAGCTGACATCCCCGCTCAGCCCCGTGCACTCCGGGAAGGAGTCCCCATGCTGCAGGGTGCCCAGGGGCTAGGTGCCTTAGGAAAGCTGTGCCCAGCCCTGCCCTTGGAGAGGGGGCAGAGGGGCACCACCAGGCAGGGGGTTGGGGCCAATCATGGCCTAGCCTGGCTCCGGGTTCGAGGGTGCCCAGCCGTGAGGAATCAAAGCAGGACCAACAGCAGCTGCGCAGCCCTGCTGGGCACTCTGGGGTCTCTGCCGCCTCAGCTGGGGGGGCAGCTTGGGTGCCCAGGGGGCACAGATTTCATGGTCAACTTCTCTGGGGATCGCAGTGTGGGGCAGAAGAGTCTGCTGGGGAGACCATTGGGCAGTGTATCAGTGAGGGGGGGGGAATGTCTGTAGTCACATGGGGGGTCTGTC
>ML688459.1:24878-38012 GCA_007922175.1 Pelusios castaneus
TGCAGACAGGAGGAGTGTGGGACTGCCGGGGAGGGCATAAACAGGATGGAGAAAATGGGGCAGCTGCCAAGAGCATAAAGCTGCAGTGGTGGCATAAAAATTGGGAGGAAAGGGGGAGAACATGCTTGCTCACCCCAGCACTAAAATTCCTCATTACTGCTCTGCTGTCAGTCCCAGGGGAAGGTCATGCCTAGACCCTGCATTCACTCCCAGGAAACAGTGTCGAATTGCTGGCTCTGCACCTCCATGAGATGGTTCCTCCAGTCGCCACAGATACCTGCAAGCTACAGGAAACATGGTGTAGCTTAGGGTGCCCCTCACTTCTAACCCACAGCTCCAGCTTTCCAAATTCTGTGTTCTTACCCACAGCTCTGCTGGTGCCCTTCAGTCTTAACCCACAGCCCCCTTCCAACCTTGGTCTCACCTTTCCTCACCAGCTCCCCCACTAGTGATCCATAAACTTGTCTCGCAATAGAGAGAAGTTGGAAATCTTGTTGCCCTTCATGCTCTGGAAGGAGGCGTTCCGGCATTCTCCACCACTGTGGCCACTTGTTCCTCGATCGACTTCTTCCCCAGGAAATGATGGTTTCTGCACACGCTGCCTGACAGGTTATGGAGGAGACACCCACTGCCATGAGGGGGAATTTGGGGGCAGGAGGGCCTCAGTTTTCCCAATTGCAGGACACTACTCCCTACTGGCTACGGAGAGACAGACTCCTCTGAGGGCAGAGCACTTTGGCTACCCACATTAGCTGTCTGTGGTCAGACCCTGTGCGAGGATGCGCAGTCTGGGAAGAGCCAATGCCCAGGACTCAGACACTGTGCCCCAGGGGCAGTTTTATGTTTGGGTGTGGCTCCAGGTGAAGGATTATGTGTTGGTGTGGTCCTGGGTGGTGTTATGAGTGGGTGTGGCTCCAAGCGCTGGGTTTCCCTACCTGCTGCAACTCCTCATAGGTAATAAAGAAGAATTTTTCATTGCCTTTCAACCCCATCCAGCCAGTGACATGGTCAAACCAAGAGTCATAGGGTACTTTTCAGGAGAGAGCACCCCAGTAACTTTGGAGCTGGCACCATCTGGACCCCTCTACCTGTTCTGAGCAGAGGTCTAAGATCCAGGACTCCTGCAATCTGTCTCAGCGCTGGGACAGGAATGGGGTATTTCCCTAACAGCACCAGGGCCCAAGACTTGCTGTTCACTGTCTCCATTCAGGTAGTCCTCAAAGAAGGAGTCCAGAGATCCAGAGGTCTTCCAGAACCTCAAGATGTGGGAGAATTGGTAACACTAGACCAGCATGTCCTTGGGGCAGCACATGGTGTAGATGATCTGGAAGACCAGAGAGGGGTCTGCGCAGGCTGGAGCAGCGGTGAAGGGTGTTACTACTGGAGGATTGTGCTAAAGATCCAGGGAGAAGGATGCCAAGAAGAATTATCAATAACCCCAGGGCCATGACTGCCCCACAGCTGGCTGGTGGCTCTGTGCCCAGAGGGGGCCAGTTACATGACCACATTGTTGTAACTTACACTCAGCAACAACCTGAATTCAACCCCACAACACACAGCCCTGCCAATGCGCCTCAGCCCCAACCTGCATCCCCTCCTTTCCTAGCTCTCACCTTGGCCTTGGAGCACTGCCAGGATCTGGGGAAAAGCTGGATGGGCAGGTGGGAGGTGATCAGCCAGGGCAATGGGTATTTCAGGGCATCCTATAGGAGAAGCTCCACCCAGTGTGAAGGCTACCAGGTCAGCACACTGAGCACCAGCCAGAATCCCCCTACAACGGATCAGACTCAGGATCTCCAGCATCCAGTTAGTGCCTGGGAATAAAAAGTTAATGGACCTGAAACAATCCCTAAAACCGCTAGGTCGCCCTCTACACCTAAAGCTGGGAATAGAACTCAGAAGTCCTGGCTACCAGCCCCCCGCCATCCACTGAGGAGTACTGACAACAGGGTGAAAAGTCACAAGCTCTCAGGCTATGTCTACCCTTGTTAAATTAAGTTGACCTTGTTAAGTCGACTTAGAGTGTCTACACCAGATGCTTAAGTCAACTGGCTCGGTTGATGGAGAGCCACGGCACCCTGGGCTAGGGGAGCCACAGATCCTGGGGACAAGGGGTGCTGTGGAACCCCGGGACAAGGGGATCTGCAGATCCCCAAGGAGCCATGGCTCCCTTCTCCCTGGGAGCTGCGGCTCCCTTTTCGGCAGAGAGCAGCATTTCCCTTCTTGCCGGGAGGGCGGCTCCCTTCTTGCCAGGTAGCTGGGGCTCCCCAGGGAGAAGGGAGTGGGGCTCCACCCAGACAAGGGAGCCTCGGCTCCATTGTCCCTAGGGGGAGTCCCTTGTCCCCTGGGGGAGCTGCGACTCCCTTCTGCCAGGGAGAAGCGGCTCCCTGGGGAGAAGTGCTCCCTTCTCCCCGAAGGGAGCTGGTTCCCCCGAGCCAGGGCTCCCTTCTCCCCATCCTTTAGGTCGACCTAGGGCATCCACACTGTCTTAAGTCGACTTAAAAAGGTCGATTTAAGCATTGATTTGAACATAGAGGGGGTGTTATTAATTCGACTTAAGCTTTTCTTAAGAAAATGCTTAAGTCGACTTAATAAAAGCCCAGTGTGGACGCGGCTTTGTTTAGGTAGACTTAAGCCCCCTTAAGTTGACCTAACTTGCAAGTGTAGACACACACTCAGTTTGCTTAGCCAGGGGTATTCTGCCCTGCCAGAGGCTCTGGGGGAAGCCAGTGATCAGGGTCCCTCTACAAAAAGCTGACCTAGCACCAGGTGGGTGAGCTGGGCCTCAGGAAGCAGCATGCTGTGTCACTGGCTGAGGCCATGTACACACTACAGGAATAATCGCGCAATAAGCCCGTTGCACTTTAAAAGTCACATGGTTTTTGTTGCACAAGATCGTGTACACACTACGCTGCCTGTGATGGAACAGAGCCCCCCCTCCCCAGCAATTTGCAATTCCACAAGAAACCCAATTGAATTGTGGGAACCTATCCCACAGTTCCCTCCATCCCAAATTTTCGCTAAGACTCCTAGGAAGAAGAAGAGTAGCGCTGTGCACCATGGGTAAAGTCTTGCTTTCCCATGGTGCATTCTGTTCCCCTCGCATCACGACAGTTTCTACTAGCAACTCGCGCCCATTTTCAACTTTAGCGCATTTCTTCCCGGAAGTCCTTTTGCAGCAACATGGATCCAGCTCTGATCTCGACTGTCACCTTCAGCATAATGAATACATCTCGGCTAGTGGCACAGTATGCATTCAGCTCCGAATCAGACCAGGATTCGGATGACTCCGGGCTGGTGACTTCCATGGAGGACAACAGCACCGCATTGCTAAGCTCCTTCACAGAGCATCTGCACACAGTGCACCGTCGGTTCTAGTCACGAGAGACGAGCACAGAGTGGTGGGACCGCATCGTTTTGCAGGTGTGGGATGACGACCAGTGGCTACAGAACTTTCAAATGAAGAAAGCCACATTCATGGAACTGTGTGAGGAGCTAGCCCCTGCCCTGTGACGCAAGGACACCAAAATAAGAGCAGCCCTCGCCGTGGAGAAGCGTGTCGCAATTGCGCTGTGGAAAATGGCGACTCCAGACTGCTGCAGCTCGGTCGCAAATCAGTTCGGAGTCGGCAGGTCGACCATCGGGTTAGCACTTTCTCAAGTGCGCAGAGCCATTAATCGTGTTCTGCTCCGGAGGACAGTGACATTGGGAAACGTGTGGGAGATCGTCAATGGATTTGCAGACATGGGATTCCCGAACTGTGGGGGGGCAATAGATGGCACTCACATCCCCATTCTCGCACTGGAGCATCTGGCGACTGAGTATATTAAGAGGAAGGGATATTTTTCAATGGTGCTTCAGGCACTCGTGGATCACAGGGGGCGTTTCACTGACATAAATGCGGGCTGGTCGGGTAAGGTGCATGATGCTCGCATTTTCAGGAACACAGGACTGTACCATAAGTTGCAAGCAGGGACCTTCTTCCCCGATGATAAAATTACTGTTGGGGATGTTGAGATGCCCATAGTCATCCTAGGGGACCCAGCCTACCCACTGATGCCTTGGCTCATGAAGCCTTATACCGGAAATTTGAATCGCAGCAAGGAGCACTTCAATTACCGGTTAAGCTGGTGCCGAATGACCGTTGAGTGCGCCTTTGGGTGTTTAAAAGGGCGCTGGCGATGTTTGTACGGGAGGCTAGACTTAAATGAGGACAACATTCCTGCCGTCATTGCGGCGTGCTGTGTCCTGCATAATGTTTGTGAAAATCGGGGGGAGAAATTTCCCCCTTCCTGGGACGTAGAGGCTGAGCGGCTAGAGTTTGCCTTCCAGCAGCCAGCCACTAGGAGTATCAGGTGGGCACAGCTGAGAGCTGTGCGCATAAGGGAGGCACTGAAGGAGCATTTTAGTCATGGGGACTTATAGGATGCATTATATCGTTGGGCAATAGTGTACCCGCGTAGTATTGGGTGCTTATCATTGGGGGGAAGGGGGTTGTGTATTTTACTATGCTCGACTGAATGAATACCAAACATGCATCAACAAATCTTATTGTGTATCAATAAACAGACTGTGCAATGTTCAAGCGTTTCAGTTTTATTATTATGGAACATTAAATATTAACAGTGCATGAAGAAGGGGCTATAGGTGCATGTAGGTGCGTGTCTCAATGCCATAGCTTGGTGCAGGAGTGGAGGTAACATTATACCAGGAGTGTCCCTGGGCTTCAAAGAACTGCTTGGGGGGCAAATGGGGCATGGGGGACATAAACTGTTGCTGTGGCTGCAGGGCGGGGCGAGCCTGGAGCAGACCAACCATGGTCTTCATCAGCTGGGTCTGCTCCTGGAGGATGTTTATGAGGGCATCCTTCTGCTTCTACCTTTTCCCATTGTTTTCTTTGCGCTCTTGCCGGCACTCCCGCCTCCACTGTCTAGTCTCCCTTGCGGATGCCTCGTTAGACTGCATCAGCTCCTAGAAGATATCCTCCTTGCTCCTGCGAGGCCTCCTCCTTATCTGTCTGAGCTGGTCAGCTGGCACAGACCACCGACCTGCGAAGGTCGTTTCTACAGAAAAATGAAACATTACGAGTAGTGCTATTGTTCTCACTTTGGTTAGGGAGACGGTAAGATGCTCTCCTGCCACATTCCGCTGTGCCCACGGGACAGGGCATTGCCGGGGACTGAAAGGGCTTTTGAAAAGGGAGGGCAGGGTTGCAGAGACAAGACACACAGCTCCGTGAACTATCTGCAGTGCTTGGGGCGATTATTTCACATAGGACACTGCCATGGAAGCCGATATCTCGCTGCTTAGAGTGCCACTGCAAGCCAGAATGCATATCCTGCATGTAACTGCTTTTCAGCCGGGACCGTACGCTGCTGGCTTGTGTGCGGCCATGGTTCCTGCGGCTGTGCTTTGCCACTGGCGAGGGAGAGTTTCCATCTATGGGGGAGGGGAAACGGTCGCTCTACCATCGAATTTAACTAGGAGGCTGTGGAAGTACATTGAGGACACCGTCAGTGATGTCAATGGAGATGATTTCTTGGCAATTACTGCATGCACTGATGCACTGCTCATGTAATGCGGGGTAAACCCCCCCATCCAAAAAAAGAAAAGAAAGGATGAAACTAAAAACGCCTATTTCCTGCCCGCTCTTCATTTACCCACAAAGCTTATACTGGTAGCATAGAAGCCACTGCTGATGAAACTTACCGGGGCTCCCCTCTGCTGCCTCCGAAGAAAGCATGGAGAAGGAATCTGGGCAGCTTGGGTCAGGTGGCATGGAGAACAGCTCCTGGCTCCCTAGGTCGGGTGCACCGCTATCACCGTCCATGTCGTCTTCCTCCTCCGCGTCCTCGTCGACGAATAGCTCATCACCGTCTGCTCTGGTGTCCTTTTCAGGGGGTATTGCCGACGTGTCTACGGTAGCTTTTGGGGTGGTTGTGGGATCGCCACTCAGGATTGCTTCCAGCTCCTTGTAAAATTGGCATGTTGTCAGCGCTGAACCGGAGTGCCGGTTTGCCTCTCTGGCTTTGTGGTACGTAATCCGCAACTCCTTCACCTTCGACCGGCACTGCAGAGTGTCTCTCTCGTACCCCTTCTCCATCATTGCCTGAGAAATCTGGCCAAAAATGTCGAAATTCCGCCGGCTGCCACGTAACTGTGCCTGCACGGCGGACTCTCCCCAGATGCCTATCAGATCAAGCACCTCTGCTGTTGTCCAGACTGGAGCACGTTTGCTGCGATGAGCCACCATTGATCTTGGAGCACACAGCTGCAGCATCACTCCACAGCAAGCAAACAGGAAGAGTGAAGAATTCAAAAATTCCTGGGACTGATGGGAGGACGGGTAAGGTGACGTCACAACCACAGAGTACAGAAGGAAGTGCAGAAGGGATGGAATTGGAATTGTGGGCCATTTCTGGAGGTTTCACATTGCGCGGTAACCATACACACACGGACTATCGCGCAATAGCTGTTACGCGTTAGCCGCTACCACCCTCGTTTTGGTGGTTTACATGTTGCGCGGTAAGAGGGCTGTTAACGCGCAACAACAGTGGTTTGTGTGTGTACGCTGTGCCTCTTAACGCGCAATAAAGGGCGTTATCGTGCAATAACTTTGTAGTGTGTACAAGGCCTGAGTCATGTGTTCCTGGGGGCTGGTGTCTAAATAATCAAGTCATATGAGTTTGCAGCATCCCAACTTCAGTGTTTCAATCTTATGTTTGGGTGTGTGTCAGGAACTCGGTGCCTCCCCACCGCTTCCACCGTTCATGCCCCTGCAGCTCTCCCCTACCTGACTTGGGGTAGCTGACGTTTAAGATGTCATCATCTCACACCTGGAACTCATTTTCCACATAGCTCAGCATTTCAGGGGAGTAACCGAGGCATGAGAACAGCACCCCCTTGTGGGTGAAGAACTGACCCGCAATGGCCAGGCTGGAACAGACAGATCATTCAGCCTCAGTGCTCACTTCCACACAATACCAGGAGAGCTGCGCTGCAGAGAGCAGAGGGGAGCTCAGAAGGGGACACTACACTGCAGGGCAGGAGTAGAGGACTCAACAGGAACATCACGCTCAGGGAGCAGGGTGCAGTTGTTACTCAGCTGTCCCACCCCAGATCCAGCTGCATCTTAGCACCCAGTGAGCCAATTCCTTGCCGTGTTCCTGGAACGACTCTATGGCCAGTTCTGTTGGCTGTGGTCAGGAGAAGAGTCCAGTACACAATGTGGGAACCCTCTATAGATTTTGTAATAGGCCCAGGAACTCTGCTCCTACCTGGCCCCCCACAGTGACCCTTGGACCCAAGTGGAACTGGTTCCAGTCAGCAATTAGAGAATGTTCCATCCTGGGCAGCTCGAGGGTCCAAGATGCCTGTCCCTGAAATCCCTGTGCTTTTTCCCAGCTGCCTTGGCAACACGAGGGGCCAGGTATTCAGATCATTCTGCATTGCTCCCGCCCTAAGCCAGCCCATTCTCACAGCCCTGGTACTGGATCAGAACCAATAGCCTTGGAGGTGAAGGCTGCATATCCCATCCCTCACCCTCTGACCCTCCCCCACACCTCAAATCTTTGCCCTGCAACTGGATTGAAGCTGGAGCAGTTATGCATTAGGATTAAATAATGATCAATAGAAACAACAGGCTTTGAAGTTCCCTTAACAGGATTTATTTAGCATGACTGGCAGCAGACAAACAGGTTTGCCCAAGCACTTAACAATCCTCCCATTTATCACTATGGCAACCCCCCAATGGCCCCAGTAACCTGAGACACCAAATATTCCTCTGCCTCAAATGAAAGTGCCCGCCTCCCTCCCCGCCGGAAAGAATAAATACAAAAACACCCTCCCCCCCAAAAAAGAATAAACACTAAACTGGGAGATGAGGGTAGACTGCCCCATCTCCAGGCGAACCCCCAGGCAATTATTCTGACCCAGGATGAAGGGGTCGCCCCTAGCTAAAGACCCAGCCGAGTAGGAGGTCTTCTCACTCTAGGGGGATTGCGGTGAATTTCTGGTGGACCCACACCAGAAGATGGTATTGGTGGTGGTGTGAGCACAGATACAGGAGAAGATGCTGTGTTCAGTTGGGCCGGGGTGGAGGCCAACGGTGTTAAAGAGGTGACTGGAGTAGGAGACACATGAACAGCTGAATTACGACTTGATGGTATATCACCGACAAGGGTGAAGTCAGTTAAGTTGGTTTGAGATGCACCCTCAGAACAGGTATGACCTGGTAGCGACTGATCAACATGCCGCCACCAAGCCGGGCCAGTCTCTCTCTGGACAGAGTAGGAAATAGTCCAGTTTTGGCAGTGACTGTTGCTGGATCCCATTTTACTCCGGAAGTATAGTTTCGAGCGAGGACAGGCTGGCCAATTGTGAAAGTACGGTCCTTCATTCTTGGTGCATGTCTGATAACCTGGTCTTGCTGTTGGCGTTGAAACCACTTGTTGTGTTTCTTGTGGTTTCAACAAATCAAAGCAAGAGGGCAACTGCTGTCCCATCATAAGGAAAGCTGGAAATGCATTAGTTGTGGCCTGTGGAGTGTTTCTATAGGATAACAAGAAGTTGTCCAGACGTTTCTGAAGGGGTGAACTTCCCCTCGCAGATTTTAGAGCTTGCTTCATAGTCTGTACGAATCGTTCAGCAAGTCCATTGGTGGATGGTTGATATGGTGCTGACCTGATGTGATGTATCCCATTGGCCTTCATAAAACTTTCAAAATTCTGGGAAATGAAGTGTGGTCTATTGTCACTCACCAGCTGCTCTGGGAAACCATAATGACTAAAGAAGCCATGTAGGTTTTGGATAGTGCTTTCCGTGGCAGTGGACTGTGTCACAGAGACTTCCAGTTATTTGGAATGGGCATCAACAGCAATTAAAAACATACATCCTTCAAATGGGCCAGCAAAATCAACATGAATACATTGCCATGGCCTTTGGAGCCAGTCCCATGGGTGAAGATGTGCTAACTGAGGTACAAGCTCTAGCCATGTCTTCAATGGCCTTGTCCAAGCCTGGCCACCAAAAATAGCTTCACGCGATTTCTTTCAGACACACTATACCACAGTGCCTGGAATGGAGCTGTTCCAACAAATGTGGTCTTAATGAAGGTGGGATAATGACACACATGCCTCACAACAAACACCCAGACTGGGTTGATAACTCCATCTGTCTAGACATATGGGGCAGAGGTCAGGTGCGACCTGGGAGTTGGGTAACAATGTTCCGTGCATCACGAGATCCATAACTCGAGACAGTATTGGATCAACGCATGTTGCTATCCTTACTTGAGTAGCCATGATAGGTGTATTTTCCTCCAGATCAAAGTAAAAGATTCCTTCCTGGCCCGAATCTCGATGGGGTACTGGTAATGGTAGTCTTGAAAGACCGTCTGCATTGCAATGCAAAGAGGATTTCCTATACCTGATCTCATATTTATAACCTGAAAGTATCAATGCCCATCGTTGCATACAACTTGCAGCCAAAGGTGGAATGCCTCTGTGTGGTCCCAAAATTGATTAAAGGGGTTGATGGTCAGTGAGGAGCACGAATTTCTTTCCAAACAGGTACTGGTGAAATTTCCAGATGCCAAAATCAATGCCCAGTGCCTCACGTTCAATTTGAGCATAATTAGTCTCTGCCTTGGTCAAGGTGCATGAGACAGCACGGCCCCAACTCCGTAAGGGGAGGCATCGCAGGGTAGCTGTAGAGGTAAGGACGGATCAAAGTGTGTCAGAACCCTTGTGTGACCGGGGCCTCCTGGGATACCTTCCTGGACATGCAAAAATCAGGGCAAGCTGCAAAACTGGGAGCCAAACTCCCCACACACTGATGGGTGGTACTTAAACCAGTCTCCCTATCAGTCACAAACAGGCTTCTGGTTCCCCACACTGGGTTCCAAGAAATCTGCCCAAAATAGAAACAGCCCCCTTTATTGCACTCCAGCTCCTCTGGCTCCCACCTAGCCACACAGTCCCTTAAAGATATAGGTTCTCCTGACCCCAAAGGGCCAGCCACAGCACACAGAACAATATAGGCTTGGATCTTACCCAAAATACCACACTGGTAGCCAATCCTTTAGCAACTACAACTAAAGGTTTAATATAAGAAGAAAAGAAGCAAAATATGAGAGATGTTAAAGGGTCAAAGTGAATCACATACATACAAATGATTTAAAGTTCATGAAAAGTAGTTTGCAGGCTTATTCCTCTGGAGTTTGCAGGCTTGTTCCTCTGGTAAACACCCAACATCAGGGTGGGCCTCAATCCTTTGTTCAGTCTCAGAGGAATAGTTCCAGAGATGGGTGTTGGCTGTAGACTGGGGACTTGAGAGCCAGATGGAGTTGGGGTTGCTGCCTTATATCACCTCTGGCCTTCTCCATGCTGTGTGCAGTTCTCTCCAATCAAACTGGAGTTGAGTCACATGTTTAAGTCCTAGTGGCTCAACAGGTTTTCTTCTTCAGCCCATTATACTGGGGAGCTTCCTTAATGGGCCATTAAGGAGACAAAGGCTGGGTAGACATTCAGTCTGGGAAGTTTCCCCCAGCCTTACACAAGTTAAAATATAACAATCATATTCCTAACTTCTAATATGAATACAAATCCTACACATAAATTATATAATCATTCCCCACAAATTATTACCTTTCTATTGACATCAAACATGGCATAATTCCTATGGATTATAACAATTATAAAATATTAATACCAAATAATATCATAAATGGTTCCCTAAATCCGGACAGCATCACACCTTGAATTTGTCAATGTGAGTTTAGCCTTGTTGAACGCAACATCACAGACTTCAGTCATTCCAATAGTTCAGTAACGCTAAAAAAGAGCGAAGTTGGCTTATGTTCTGAGAGGGTGGTGCATCCATGATTGCCTTCATCTTGGTAGGAGACTTATGAGGCCTGCAACATCAATTATATGCCACAAATATTCAACAGAGGGCCAGAAAAATTCACATTTGTCTTGGCGAATGTGTAGGCCGTATTCTTCCAGTCTTTGTAGGGTAGCTCTTAAGTTCATAAAGTGCTCCTCTTCATTCTTGCCAGTGACCAGGATGTCATCAAGATAGCACTGTACTCCCTATAAGCCACTCAAGATCTGGTCTATGGCCCTCTGGAGCAAAGCCGGGGCCGAAGTAATCCCAAAAGGCAAGTGACAGTATCTGGACAGCCCCTTATGTGTTGCAATAATCAACAACTCTTGAGATTTTTCTTCAACATGCATGTATAACACACCTGCCTCAAATCAATCTTGCTGAATTTTTATCCCCCAGTCAAACCCATGAAGAGGTCCTCAATGTGGGGAAGGCGGTATTGTTCTTCACATAACACTGGATTAACTGTGACCTTAAAATCTCCACAAATTTGAATGGAGCCATCTTTCTTCACTATTGGGACGATTGGTGTTGCCCACTGGCTGTGAGTAACTGGCACTAAGGCTTCCTCCTTGACAAGTCGCTCCAAATCTGCTTCAACCTTGGATCTGATGGCAAATGGCACCAGTCTGGTCCTCAAACATTTCAGTTGGCAGTCAGGTTTAATATTTAACTTCACAGTGATTCCTTTTATGCTGCCTAAGTCCTCTCTGAAAACAGCAGCAAGTTTTGCTAGTAACGTTGCCAGGCTTATTTCTTCATCAGTCAATTGATGCACTTCTGCCCAATTGAGTTGGATCTTCCTAATCCAAGATCTTCCCATTAAGGCTCATTAACTGCCTTTCACTACAAACAGTGGTAGCCTTGCAGTCTGTCCACTGAGCTCTACTTTCACATTAATAGTACCAACAGGGGTACAGCCTCTCCCATGTATGTCTTCAAAACAACTGTTGTGGGTTTAAGTGGCAGATGCCTAAAGTCCTTCTCATACACAATGTTGGAAACTAATGAAATAGCTGCACCAGTGTCCACTTCCATGTGTACAAGTTTACTGTCCAATAGCAATGTCACCCAGAATTCGTGTGGGCTAGCCGTTATAGACAAAACATGGAGTGACTCTTCATCTTCAGAATGGGTGTCGCCATGATCACCTTCTGCCTGTTCTACTGCATGCAGAATTTCCCTCTTGTTCCATCGGACCGCCTGCTCATTGTTCTCCAGTCTGCCTTTTTTTCTTGGCTCATTCCCCTTTTGTTTGCAGACACATTCGATGTGTCCTTTCTTACCACATTGTTGACATAGTAGTTCCTTACATTAGCACTCTGACACATGATGACCCAGTTTTCCACACCAGTGATATTCCCACCTTCCCAGGGGCTGAGTGGTAGGTTCTTTGGATACCTTATGCATCCCTGCATTCGCCCTGATTAGTTGCATCACCTGCATGGTCTGATCCATAGAAATTGCAATATCAATGGCTTTCTGCAAGGTAAACTGAGTTTCGGTTAGCAGGCATTTTGTTGTTGATTCACAGTGCAGGCCACACACTATCCTGTCACGTAGCATTTCATCCAGCATGTTCTTGAAATCACAGTGTTCCGCCAACTCCCTTAGAGCTACTACGAATTGTGCAATTGTAACCTTCGGGTGGGCTAAATTCATTTAATTGCCTTTCTCCAGTGCCCCACAGAAATCAATCCCAATCCCTGTGGAGGAAGCAACTGGAGACCCAGGATCCAGTCTGTACAGGACTCGCAGCGAAGCTTGCTCAGAGCTACACTCCCACATTAAAATACTACTACAATAAACATAACAATGAACTTTATTAACTACTAACTAAATGAACCTTATCCTAAGAAAACAAACTACAATTAACCAAGAACAATCCCTTGCATGAAAGATACCCAAGAGTCCCAAAATCTGTGTGGAGTTCACCCAACTCTCAGCTACTGTCTCTGTTCCAGTGTGGAAGCTTGAGTGGCAAAAAATAGCTGTCCTCTTCTTTCTTTGCTGGGATCCTCTGTAGCATTACATGCAAGCTTTCTCTTCTCCTCTGCAACCAGCCCTCAGTCCCATATGCATGTCTGCAAGGTCTGTCGCAAATGACTCCTTTACATGGAGAAAACATGTTGTTCACTCCTGGTTCAGCTCCTCTCCAGAACACTGAGCACATGGTCTCCCCTCAAGGCAACTCCTGCCTGCTGTCTGCTCAGGCTGCTGCTCTCCAGTCATCTGACTGACAACATC
>ML688459.1:38022-102170 GCA_007922175.1 Pelusios castaneus
CTCAGCAGGTCTCTCAGAGATAGCCTTTTCAGGCATATGGGTTACACTATTACCAATGGTTTGGGGGAAAAATGTGCTCCCAGAATTTCCACAAGGTCATCATACGATTTTGCCTCAGGTTTCTCCGGATAAAGCAAATTACATAGCAAACTATAGGTCTTAGATTCTATAGTGGTCAAGAAAACAGGTACCTTCTTTTCATCACATATTTTATTTGCTACCACAAGGTTCTGAAAGTGTGCTAAATATGTTTTCCATGTGGAGGTGGCAGAATAAAAAATTTCCAGAAAACTAGTGAGTGAAGCCATGGTTGAACCAGTGAGTGGAACTATGGAACCAGTGAGTGGAACTATGGTTCCCTCTTGTGGTTGTTTATCTCCAGTGCCTTGGCTTCACCAAACAAATAGATCAGATTTCAACTCCAGTCAGTTCCATCTCCCTCCAGGCACATAGCACAGGCGTGCAAACAGTGAGAAGAAAATTCATTCTTACATGGCTCAGGATTTCCTGGGTTCACAAAATGTTATCTCATCATCCCACCTCGTCACCAGATTGTTATGTATTAGGATTAAATAATGATCAATAGGCATAAGAGGCTTCAAAGTACCCTTTGTTGGCTTTATTTAACATGTCTGGAAAGGACTGCCAGGAGACAAACAGGTTTTCCCAAGCACTTAACAATCCTTCTGAGTTATCACTATGGCAATCTTCCAATGGCCTCAGTAACCTGAGACACCACAGGACCCCCCCTGGCAGAAAGCAGCCCTGGGTTCCATCTCCGTGCTTCCTTCTCACTATCATTTCTGCAGTCACAGCTGCTAAAACACTTGGCTGGTTTTGCTTTAAGCTGGTTGCTGCTGAGATCTTGCTGCAGTGAAAGGAACTAGGCCGGGCTGAAGGGAACTCATCCCTGGTCTCTGGGGCAGGGAAAAGGTGAGACTGGGGATGTGCGTGCATGGGCACCATCCTGGTGCTGTATGGAGAAGGGAGGGAAAGGAAAAACGTAGGAATGACTGGAAAGATGCATGTAGAAGGTCGTGATTTTAGAGGCTCTGTAGCATTGGACAGTGTGGTGTGATTTGGGAGATGGGCCCCATAGGAGATTTAAGATGGCTGCTCCCAGCTGCACTTGTGGGAATCACTCCTGTCTGTGTTATTAAAATTCTATTCCTCACTCATTCGATAATGTGGTCTTTAATGAACCCTCCAGATCTTTACATGATGTTACCTGTTAGCTCTGTGTTCTTGGAACCAGCCACAGTATCCAGCCTCTGTGATTCATCCCCCCTTCCCACCCCACCCCCCAGCCTCTGCTTGAACCAGAAACTAAAACTAATGAAAAGGTGGGGGGAGACACATCTAAACCCCTTGGAACAAGGGTGATGGAATTAGGGCAACTTCTCTAGCCTCATCTACAGTGAAGATGTGAGCCATTAGCACACTGAATGGAGAGCAGAAACTTCATTTGCATCAAGGATGGAACCATAATTAGCATGCTGAAGGGAAAACCAAGCTACAAGGCAGGAGTCGCACTGAACTCTGGGATTGGCAAGGCAGGGAAGCATTGAATGATGGGGGATCTCTGCTCCTGAGACTAATGAACTCATGTCTGCACACACCCAACTCAGCAGTTATCAGACCAATTCTAGTCAATAGATCTTGTATTGATATCCAACATACTGAATCTGCCTGATTGTATTGTGAGCTCCCTCAGAGGAATGCCCCGATAGCCAGGAATGATCAGCTCCTCTTGTCCACTTAAACTAACCAGCTCTGGTATACTCCCTTAAGTCCTTATTTACCCCAAAACAACCCTAGTGTTCTGCCTTGAACCATTGTTTCTTCCCTACAAAAATCCCTACCCAAATTTTGAATCTGAAGCTGATTCTGAATTAGTTCTGCTGCATGAATCTGTTCTGTTGCCTGGACCCAAAAGCTGCATGAGTTCCACTGGGACGTCACCTTTTCCTTGCTGATTGTGGTGGGGGTTCTGCCTGTCTCCAGCACTCCAGATCCTAAGCTGAAAAGCCTGGTCAGGGCCGTCCCGGGGGGGCGGGGGGCGAACAGAGCGATCGCCCCAGGCCCCGCGGTTAAATGGGCCCCGCACTGTCCCGCTCCCAGAGGGGCAGTGCAGGGCCTATGCAGCGACCCTTCCACAGCAGCACTTCGCCCTGCTGAGCCAGCCCTCCCTGCCCCCAGGGAGGAACCACCGGCCTGCCCAGGGGCGGGGCGGGTTTGTGGGGCAGGCCAGGCCGGCCTGCTGCCCCACACAAGGTCCCCGGCTGCAACCGGGGAGGCTGGCCCTGCCACTGGTGCCTCGGTGCCGCTGGTGCCTCAGCAGGGGCCAGCTCCTGGTGGTGGCTGAGTCCCGGCGGCGGCCTTCAGTCCCTGGCCTGTGGCTGGGTCACCGGCAGCAGCTGGTTCGGCAGGATCCCGGCCAGGGCCAGATCCCAGCAGGACCCTCAGCTGGGACAGCTCCTGCCGGTGGTGCGGCCCGGCCCAGCCCGGAGCTGTTTGGCCTGGCGTGGCCCCGGCCCAGCTTAGAGCCTTGGATTGCTAGGGGGTGGGGATGGAGGGGGAACATGGGGGCAGGGGGGCAAGGAATGTCGTGGGGGGGCTGTGTGCCCTGAATGTTTTTTTGGGGGGCAGCAATGCCCCTGCCCCCATCTGTGCCCCCCCGTGAGCCCCGACCCACTACCCCTACCTATCCCCCAACCTCCCATGGGGGTAGCCTTAATTTCCAGGGGTGGAGCAGGCCCACCCATCCCTCCTCCACTGTGGGATAGGTTGGGGGCCCCCCAGGCCAGTTGGCCCTGGGCCCCGCTCCCCCCTAGGGACGGCACTGAGCCTGCTTCCTCAGTACCTTTGAGCAGCACTGAGTGGTGAGACTCTCCCCATCACCTTTTCTCTCTTTTCTTCTTAGTCCAAATATAACTCTCTAAACCTGATCTTTGTAATCCACTTGGGCTAGATTTCTCCAATACTACAATTGAAACTGGGTAATATTGTAACTGTTTGATCATTTCTCTCTCTTTGTATGGTTATTAATACTGTGACTTTTGGGGTATTTTTCCTTCCTTTTATAATTATTCATAAGTTTTATGTACCTGGCAATAAAGTAACTTTTGTATTCAAGCTGGTTGCCAGACTCTTTCCCTCTCCTTTGTGTTCTTGGCTTTCCTAGATTGCTCTGGAGCAACGCTTCTTTTCCCTAGCCAAAGATCCCTGTGATGCCCAAAATCCTGTAAGGTTTGCTCATTAAGGGGGTTACTAACGGGCTGAACTTGTGGCATATAAGGGTGGCAGCTGAAAGTGCTGCTTTGACCCAGCCTGTGGAGTCCAGGGGCATATAAGGGTGGCAGATGAAAGTGCTGCTTTAACTCAGCCTGCTCAAATGCGTACTCAAATCTAGTCCAGTGTGGTGCCAGGAGCACATAAGGGTGGCAGCAGAGAAGTGCTGTGTGACCCACCCTGCTGAGTTCAGGGACATATAAGGGGTCAGCTGAGAGTGCTGATAGACCCGGTCCGCTCAGACACACTTAGAAACCCAGTCTTGGGAAGTTTAGGTCCTTCAAGGGTAGCTCCATTGGGAGGGCACTTGCAGAAGGGAGAAATAAGCTCCAGATAGAAACATAAGTAACATAAGCAGTACAGTGATAGGAGTACAACACCACCCTTCCCCCCCAAAGAAAGTAACCCTAATAAATGAGCATTCCCTAAGTTTCTGAGCAAATTTAGGAACAATGATATCAGAAGTGGTGAATGAGTCTGGAAATTAAAAGGATTTGGAAGAAACTCCTGCCTTTGCAACCGAAAACAGACAAACATATGGGCATTTCTGAAAACAAAGGAAACCTTTAGCAAGTAAGTGAAAGCTCTAAGAATGGGTATTTTAAAAGCTCCTTCCCCTCTGCAAAAGTCAGGCAATGTTGCTGAGAACTGGATAAAGTTTAAGGAGCAATTTCTGTTGTATTTGTCTGCCATTGGAGCACAGAACTAATGAAAACCAAAAATCATCTATATTTTTTTCACGTTGTTGGGGAGAAGGCAACGGATGTTTCTAATAATTTTGTATTTCAGAAAGCTGAAAGCAGGAAGTTTCTGGAAATCAGATGTGGCAGTAGCGAGCATGCTTCATGAGGTTTCCTGAATCCTGCTGCTGTGGTGATTTAGTTGCAGCAGAGCAGAGCAGGGCCTGTGTGCTCAGTGTTGGGAGAAGTTGAGCCACGAGTGTATGGCAAGATGTTCTCTCCCTACTCTAAAGCCTTTTTCAGCAGAGCTTTTTTACATGTGTATGTGACTGAGTGCTGGTTAATCAGTGAGCTGACTGGATGCTGGTTCCAGCAGAGAAAGAGTCATCTATATGGATTTCTACTGAAGATTCCTTCAACCAAAGTAGAGGATAGCTGCTTTTTTCAACTCAAGTCTTTGGACTTGGTGCACAGAGACTAGTTAGAGAACTGACTTCTATAGGCAACATTATTTCCCATGAAGGTGTAAACATGAGTGGTAACAGCTAATTTAGTCCCTCTCAGTAGATGTGTATAGTTGATATTATGTTTTCCAATAGGTCTTAATTTGCATTTTCAACAATGAATTTCGTCTGCCATTTTCTTGCCCACTCACTCCATTCTATGAGACCTCTTTGTAACTCTTTGCAGTCTGCTTTGGACTTAACTGTCTTTAGTAATTTTGAATCAACTCCAGACTTTGCCACCTCAATTGACATCCTCTTTTCCAGGTCCTTCATGACTACGGTGATGGTAGAGATCCCTGGGGACCCCACTATTTACTTCTCTCCAGTCGGAAAACTGCCCTATGTTCCTGCCCTATGTTCAGTGGTGTACCGACCAAGAGGACGGGAGAGGGTGAGGCACCCAGGTGGTGGGCTGCAGGGGGGTGCCTACCCGGCTCCGCACTAGGGCTGGATTAGAGGCCTCCCCTCCTACCTGCAATGCCCTCGCTCCGCAGCTGCAGAGTTTGCTGGCTGCCCCACCCTCAGCCTGGCTGGCTACTCCGCTCCATGGGGGTGGAGAGTGGGCAGTGTGTGGCTGCTGGCAAAGGGTGGGGCCCTGGACATGGCCCATTCAGCAGCATTTGAGCCAATTTGCCCCCGGGCCACCCAAGCACTGAAGGAAGGCTGCCCTGCCCTTGTGTGGGTGAGTCTGGTCTCCGTGCGTAGTCTGCCCTGACTGAATTAATCTTGCAAGTTGGGCTGCTCTGTTATTGGCAGAAGGAGGGGAGCACAGAGCCCACACCCTGAACTTGGGCCACTGTGCTGTAAATGCCAGGACTGATTTTTAGTCACTGATCAACAGTGGGCTGGTCCCACCCAGGTGGGCAGGAACTGGGATGAGACTGATCCTGCTTTAACCTTGGTGCTCTCAGCACATCCTGCAAATGGGGGTTATCAGTCCTGGTGTGGTGGGGGCTGGGTGGGCCCAGCCAGGGACAGCAGAGCAGATGTGAGGGCTCGGAGGGTGGGGCGAGATACAGGGTGATCGAGAGGGGTATTGGCCCTAGTGACTTCAATGGAATTACTCCTGATTTAAACTGGGGCAGTAAACTGCTAGAGCCCTGGGAACACACTATTGCACCAGCTGTTCTCTGCTGCACCTACTCTTGATTTTTAACATAGAAAGCATGCTCAGACAAAGCGTGCTCAGGGTAAGAGTGGCCAGCCTGTCCAAGAAGACTTTGGATGCCCCTGCAGCTCCATCCAGGTAAGTTAGGAGGGTGGGGGGACCAGGGAGCCCATGCGGGCTGGCGGGCAGGCCAGGGACTCGGGGAGCTCGCAGGGGCCAGGGGGGCTGGGACGGGGACTCAGGGAACCCGCAGGGGATGAGCTGGGGACTCTGGGGCTATGTCTACACTTGCTAAAATTAGTTCGAATTAGTTGTTTGAATTAACTAATTCGAACTAACTTTAGTTAGTTCGAATTAGCTTAATTTGAACTAGTATGGCCACTCTGCAATGTTAGTTTGAATTAAGCAAGCACTTGCTTAGTTCGAATTAGCGATCCCCATTCATTTCAATGGCCGGTTCATTCGAACTAAGAAATTAGTTCGAATTAACATGGCCACATGGGTTAATTCGAACTAGTTAATTCGAATTAACCCCTTAGTTCGAATACCCTATTCAAATTTATTAGTTCGAATTAAGGAAGCCCGTAATTCGAACTAACTAAAGCCTAGGGTAGCCATGGCTTTAGTTAGTTCGAATTAAGCCTTTTTAATTCGAACTAACTTGCCATTGTAGACATAGCCTGGGAGTCCATGGGGGATGGGAGGAGGACGGGTGGGGGACTTTGTCAGACTTTGTCCCACTTTGTCAGACTCTTAATTTCCCCATCTTTAAAGCATCTGACAAAGTGGGATTTTTCACCCATAAAAGTTCATGCAATAAATAGATTTGTTAGTCTTTGAAAGTGCCACAGAACTCCTTGTTTGTTTTGTTTTGCTACACTTTTGCATTTCTGATTGATAGGGATTTATTTCATTTGCACATTTGTTGTATTGCCTAAATAGCCTACAACGCATACATCGCCATTTCTTGTGCTCAAGTTCCAAAGGGGTAACCATGTCAGTTTAGTTCAGAAAAGTAAACAAGGAGTCCTGTGGCCCTTTTAAAGACTAACAAATTTATTTATTGCATGAACTTTTGTGGGAGGAAACCCCACTTTGTCAGACACTTTAAAGATGGGGAAATTAAGAGTTTGACAAAGTGGGATTTTCTCCCACAAAAACGCATGTGAGAAATAAATTTGTTAGTCTTTAAAAGTGCCACAGGATCACCTGGGACTGCAGAGCAATCGTGTTTCTGCCTCCTCTGTTGGGATTCTTCCCTGTTTCTTTGAGCACGCCACCGAATGTTTCTCATATGGTCAGCTGGGGTAGACACTGGCCTTGTGAAGGTCGAATCTAATAAAAAAAAGAATAATAAAGCTATTGTTAACACATAGCCTAGATAACCAATGTAACCTTCCAGTAGCACATTCCACTGGAAGGTACAGGGCAGTCAACATCCTATGCTTTGCTGAAGCGGACAAGGTACGTCCTAATAGAAAGCTTACTGGGGGCTAACATTCTGCACAGGGCACACAGATGGAACCCGATCTCTCTCTCCTCAGAGTGCCCCTGCCAGCTAGAATACATATCCTACATGCCACCGGATGCCAGCCGGGACCGTATGCTGCTGCCTTGTATGCTGCCATGGTTCCCAGTGCTGTGCTTTGCAGCTGGCGAGCCCGAGTATCCTTATACGGGAGTGTAGACACATACCCATCTAACCTGAGTAGGAGGCTCTGGCGGTACATCGAGGAAACCTTTAGTGACCTAAATACAGATGATTTTTTGACAATCACTGCTTGTGTTGATGCACTTCTAATGAATGCATAGTAAAGAGCGTGCACAGCGGGGACCGAGACAGCAAGCATCCCCGCCCTGGACAATGATTTTTTAGCAGGAGCCATAGCTGCACGGAAGAGAAACTTACCTGAACCCCCCTCTGCCGCCTCAGAGGACACACTGCAATTGATGTCTTGGGTGGATGTCTCAGCGGGGGTGCAGAACAGCTCCTGGCTACATGCTGTTGCGCTCTCCTCCAGGTCATCCTCCATCTCTTCCTTCTCATCGATCAAGTCCTCATCCTGCTCGGCTCTGGCATTCACTGAATGAGGGGGGGCCGATGTGTCCACAGGATTCTTGGCGGTTGTTGTGGGGACCCCGCTGAGGAGGGCTTCGATTTCCTTGTAATACCTGCATGTAGCAGGCGCTGATCCCAAACGCCGGTTTGCCTCCTTTGCTCGGTGATAGGTTATTCTTAGCTCCTTCACCTTTGATCTGCACTGCACATTGTCTCTCTCATAACTTCTCTCGGACATGGCCCGAGAAATTATGCCATATGTGTCGAAATTTCGCCTGCTGCCGCACAGCTGCGCCTGCACAGCAGACTCTCCCCAGATGCTGATCAGGTCCAGCACCTCTGCCGTGCTCCAAATGGGTGCGCATCTTCCACGATGGGCCGCCATTGCTAGTGAAGATCAGAGCTGCACTCCACTCCACGAGGAAGAGAACAGGAAGTAAAACAGACGAGAAATTCAAAAATCCTGGGAATCGAAACAGGGCGGGGACTGACTGTTTCGTCACGGCCACAGAGCGGGAGGGGGGAAGACCAGAGAGGACGACTTTGGAATGCTGGGACACTTCTGGAGGCCAATCATTGCGCGGTAAGCATACACACGAGTCGAAAGGCGCAACAGCTGTTCCGCGTTAACTGCTACCACCCTCGTCGAGGTGGTTTTTGTATTGCGCTACAACTGGGCTGTTGACGCGCAAGAGCCCTATTACATGAGTGTACGCTGTTGTTGTTATCGCACGGTAATGACTGTTAATGCGCGATAAAGTGATCGTGTGTACATGCCCTGAGTGTGTGTGTGTGTGGGATTGTGGACTGGAGGCAGGCCCTAGTGGAAGAGGTGGGGGAGGCAGTGGTGCACACTGGGGGTGGAGCCTGGCTGGGGCCAGGACCTGGCTGGGGGTGGGGTCTAGGGGTGGAGCCTATGGGGGGGGTTAACAGGAGGTGGAGCTGGGGGGGCCACAGCCCCAGATCTTTTTGCCATCCAGCAATGCCCCTGCTACCTGCCCCGGGCTCAGGCTGGGGTTTCCGGCCACGGGGGCTGCCCGGCACTGGATTGGGGCCATGGTTTATGGTCCTGGCAGCTGCTCAGTCCAGGGCCAGGGATTTTGGCAGCAGCAGTTTCCCGGCCCGAGCTCAGGGTCAGGGTTCGGGACCACGGCGGTTGCCTGGCCCAGGATCGGGGCCGTGGTTTATGGCTCTGGTGGCTGGGATTTTGGCAGTAGAGCAGCCCGGCCAGGGATCGGATCCAGAGCCATGTTTTCTGGCCTCCACAGATGCTTGACCTGGGCTTAGGGCCATGGTTTCCGGCTGCCGCAGCTGCGTGGCTCCGAATCAGGGTCACAGTTTATGGTCCTAGCGGCTGCCTGGCCTGGGATTGAGGCTTAGGGCCAGGCATGCTGGCTACAGCTGTCTGAGCAGGGCTAGGGGCCACCGATGGCGGCAGCAGCAGCTGGCCCCACTGCAGGGCTGCTGTGGAGTGAAGAGGGGGGAGGAGAGAGAAGGCAGACCAGGGTGGGGGGATCCAAGGCTGAGCATGCTGGCTGCAGCTAGCCAAGCCCAGCGTGAGGCTCAGGGCCACAGATGGTGTCTGCAGTGCCTGGCCCCGGTGGAGGGCTGGGGCAGAGTTAAGGTGGGGAGGGAGAGAGAAAGCGGGCCCAGGTGCTGAGATGTGGGGGGGGAAATGTGGCAGGGGTGTATGCAAGGGATGCCTGTGAGGGTCAAGCCTGGCAGGGGACATGGTAGATTGGGGAGTGTGAGTCTGGCACAGTTGGCATACCCAGGCTGTCTCACAGCCTGGGGTCAAGTGTAATTTTGTGTTCTTCTCCATGGCTCAGTGCCTTCCTACCCTCTGCAGCACCCCCTACCATAGAGCAGGAGGAACCCCAGCCCCACCCCCCAGATGTTTGAAGGAGATGGTATCAGTAGAGACAGCCAGGTCTCCTAGCCCCACTGCTGGGCTGCAGGGGGCTGGAACTGGCCTTACACCAGGGCTGGATTAGAGCGGCCTTGGTCGCCCAATTTTGGGTCACCTCCTGGCATCCACACCCTCCCACTGCATGGGCCAGATTGGTGCTGGCAGTGGGGCCGGGGTCATAGGCTGCCCTCTGCTGTGCTGCACGCCAGCCGCCGAGATCAGTGACCACAGGCATACTCATGTGACTGCTGACATCGCAAGAGAGAGGGGGCAAGAGGAAGCATCATGAAATGGAGGATAGAGTCATTAAAACACATCATACACTGTTAAAATGTTTATATGTAAATTATATGTAAACATTTTTTGTTAAAAAGCAATATGGAGCTCTGTTTTGTTATTCAGTTTCTTAACTAGGAGGCTGCACCCATTGTGGCTCTTAAAATACTTGGTTACTGAAGGAATTTTTAAAAACAGCTCTTATCTTTTGGGTTGCAGACCTCTGTCCTAGATGTTTGCAGAATGCACCCTAAATCCTCATCTTTTCACCCCATCTTTACAATGGTCAGTTCCCATTTGGGTCTGTGGATATTGCTGTATCATGTCGCTTTCACAGCTGGGGTGATTCTCAATCGTCCATTACATTCAAATATCATGGCTTTTCCTTTCCCCCTCCTTTCTCTTTCCCACTCTGTCCTGGTCCTGTCCGCTGAGTTAGATTCCTATGTACCTTGGGGTTACCTCTATGTGTGTTCTTTGGCCATCTGGATCATAAAAATTGTTAAAGAAAGTATCTTCACTCCCTCTTGTTGTCAGGAAGGTTTCCAGTTGCCGACTTTCCCTTTTGTTGGATGTTAAATAAACAAACAGGTTGTCCTTAGGTGGATTGGGTCAAACGTTACCCTTTATTGCCTGCTCGTTCCACCTCGACGCCTCAAGTGAGCACCAAGGAGGAGATATTACAGCTCTTTTATCCAGAGCAGTATGATAATACATGGCTCGTACATTTATGATTGACAGTATTCCAAAGACCCTTATTTGGTGACCTCAACACCCAAATACAGCTTACGTCATGCATATAATTAGCCCCGCCTCTGTTTACTTGCTTACTGGTTTGGTTAGTAGTGCGCAGGCTTTAACTCACAACATGTTACTTTTATCACACCAGTGCCCACAATATTACTGACCAAGCATTCTGCAAGGAGGAGAGGGGTGGGAAAGTTGGTAAATGTATTTCTTTCAAGGCTCTTATGCAGGAGAGAGAGGATAGTTTATGTTGCTTACATTTCTAGCTGAAATCATAAAAAAACAGAGCTGGGAGAGGGAAGATAATAAGTTTTTCACTAACTTCTACGGTAATTACAAGAAGCAAGCCTCACCCTATTACCATAACAACTGTGAACGCTGAACCCTAAACAGTATCCCAATGCCCAAGCATTATAAAATTACTGAATTAACAGTTCCTAACAGGCAAACAAAAAGCCAATTCTATTCTAAACAAATCTTATTACAGGCTGAGGGTTACTGATCTGTTATTCTTATATTATGTTTAAATATACATGCTGATTGCCCTTAATGCCGTCCCATGATATATCCCACGACACAGGCCTGACCCAATTCCCAATGTTGCCTTATTTTAAAGTTTCCTACACCTTTTACCTTCCATTTCATGATTGTGGCCTACAATAGCACCCCCACTGCAGGCTGCATAACTCCTTTCACCTTCATGTGCTGCCCTACACACTCCCTAACCCTGCCCCATCCCCTACCTTTGCGTCTCCCTCCTCTACTGTGGATTGGCCCTGGGCTGCCATGAGTGGCCTGATCTACCAAGCACCTGGGGTCAGAAAGTGTAGATGTGGGGAGAGAAAAAAGGGATAAAAATCCCAGATGTTGATGGTGCAGCGCCGGGGGGGGGGCGGAGCTGACACTAATTAAAGCAGAGATGGGGGGGAGCAGCTGTAAAGCTGTAAGGGTCCTCCAAAAAGGATCAGGCAATGTAAACAACAATGAAGAGGTTTATTTACGGTACTGGGGACACTGAAAACAGTTTCAAAGTGTTCCAAATAGGAATAGCATGGCACTTATTTATATACTAATTTACACTGATTTTCTAAGAATTTTTAAGCAATTTTATATATGGTAAAAGGATTAGGGGAGGGTGAGCATATATGGTAAAAATCAGGGAGTCAAAAAGATATGTAACAGTAGGCAGGGGAAGGTATGTGGCAACAGACAGTCGGGAAGGGGGACTTGTGACAGCAGATGAAAAAAGGTATGTAGGAATAGGCATTCGGGGAACAGTGTGTGACAGCACTCAGCATTCTCTCTGTTTGGCACAGGCACAGAGTGTTCACATAGCCTAACACAGCAAATGGGGCAGAGAATGAGAGCCCTGCGCCTCCCTCCCTCATGTAGGTGTGGGCACTGAAGACTTAAGGGCGGTGCTGGGAAGGGGAGTGAGGCTGCTGGGTCAGAGCCCGGAGCAGAAGCAGTAGAGATCTGATGGAGCTGGGGTAAGTAGTGGATCCCCATACCTGGGCTTTCCCAGCCCAACCACAGCCCAGAGCCCCCTTGTCCCCCAGGCTGATGTTGCCTCTGTCCCAGCAGTTAGGGTCATTGCCTGACAATGAGCAAACCCAGAGCAACTCCAGGAAGCCATGGGGGTAAGGCCCTGTGACTGCAGTGCGGTTAGAGACACAGCTCTTCATGGAGGGGGGATTCACTGTGGGGTGGGAGAGAGTGACTCAGGCTGGGTGGTTGCATGAAAGCAAAGGGATAAGTGAGTCCTGAGGGGAGGGAATGATAGGATCTATGCCATGCTCATTCCCATTCCACTCCCACACCAGAGCCCAGGCACTTGGCACAGCTGGGAAAGGGTGCAGGGATCTGACAGGGATGAGCAACTTGGCATCATGAGACTCCATGGCTATGTCTACACTTGTAATTTTAATTCGGCTTTAGCTAAGTCGACTTAGCATGTCCACACTTAAAATTAAAGTCGACTTAGGGGGGAACTTACAAAGTCGACCTAGAGCATCCACACTGGATGCATAGGTCGACTTCTAGGGGATAGGGGGACCTAGGGCAGATCCACTGGGGCAGGGGGGCACCCCTTGCCCAGTGCCAGGGGGCTCAGCCTTTGCCCCATTGTACCTGAGTACAATGGGGCAAAGGGGGACAGGGACCCTGGCAGGGCATAGGGGCAGGGTGGGGGGGAATGCCAGGCTCCTCCTGTGCCCTCCCCAGCAGGGAGGGCATTGGTGTAGCCTGGGGTAGCCCTAAGTCGACTTAGGGCTACCCCACATCTACACTGGCTTAAGCCGATGCTAGGGAGTCGACTTAAGCCTTAAGTCGAATTAAAACTAGGTGTAATAAAGTTGACTTAATTTTCATTAAGTCGACTTTATTTTCCTTAAGTCGACTTAAGAAAGTTGCTTAAGTCAACTTAAGGAAACTGTAGTGTAGATGCAGGGTGAATTAAGCAAGCTTAAGTCAACTTAATTTACAAGTGTGGATGCAGCCCATGAGGGCAGGACCCTGTGGGGTTAATGACATCAGTTCCTCTGAAATCCAGAGGTCACTTAGAATCACAGAATCATAGGGCTGGGCTGGAAGGGCTGGAAGGGACCTCATAAGGTCATCTAGTCCAACCCCCTGCTAAAAGCAGCACTTAAGCTGCTCCTTAAGTCAAATTAAGGAAAAACTAGTTCGAATTAATAACACCTCATTATAATTCAAACTAGTGTAAAGGTCGACTTTATTAAGTCGACTTAGCCAGTGTAGATGCCCTAAGTCGACTTGGTCGACTTAGGGCAGGGGGGATAAGGGAGCCACACATGGCTCCCTTGTTCCCTGGGGAGCCCCTGCTCCCTTCTCCCCAGACCCACGGCTTCCCTGCCAGGGAAGGGCTCCCCATCCAGGGCTCCAGCGGTAGGCGGGCGGCTGGTCTTGGCAGAGCCAACTGTGCTCCAGCTGGCTCTGCCGGGACCGAGAAGCCGCTCACGGCTCATCCTGGCAGAGCCAGCCGAGGCGGGCGGCTCTCTCAGCTCCCTTCTCTCCAGGACCCCCGCAGGTCCTGGGAAAAAGGGAGCTGCCGCTTCCTTTTTGCCGGGACTCATGGGGGTCCTGGAGAGAAGGGAGCCCCGCGCTCCATCCTAGCTGGGACCGTGCTCCAGCTGCCAGGAAGGCTCCGGGGTCTCCCTGCCAGCTGGAGCGCCGCCGTGCCGGCAACTCTCAACATCAAAGGATATGTATACACTTGTTCAAATAAGTCGACTTAATTTTTCCTAAAGTCGACTTAAGGAAACTCTAGACGCAGAGTAAATTAAGTCGACTTAAGCCTGCTTAAGTCGACTTAATTTACAAGTGTAGATGCACCCAAAGAGAATATAGCAAGTAAATAGCCTGAAATCATATCCCCACAGCATTATTGTTGTGTTGCTTCTCTAGGGATTTCAATGGTCAGAGGGCAATATTTTTCATCAGTCTGTGTGTGCGCCTGGCAAAATCAACATTTACTGCTAAAAATCCAGGGCTAATCACTAGTCGTTGGGCCAAAGAGTGACTGACTGTAGAGCCTTGTGGTTAGAGACCCAGCCTGGGAGGTGGAAGAAGCCAAATTAACATCCATGTGCCAGTGTGGTCATTAGCTTCTGTTTACAGGCCAGCAGCATAGGGGCTGGGTGGGCAGGGCTCTGCCCTGCCCTGTGGGGGGGCATGCCAGGATCTCCTTGTGCCAGCCACCCTGGCAGAGAGGGCAGTGGGGAAGTCCTGGAGCCCCCTAAGTCAACTTGAAGTCTCTTAGGGCTACTCTGCGTCCACACTGACTTAAGTCAACTTTAGAAAGTTGGCTTAAGCAGAAAGTCGACTTAAAAGTAGGTTTAACAAAGTTGACTTAATTTTTCCTTAAGTCGACTTAATTTACAAGTGTAGACGCACCCACTGACACTGAGAGTTCTGTGCCTGTCCCAGGCCAGCCATGGCAACGGAGTACATCTTCCACAAGGGGGTGCTATTCCCAATTATGAATTACTCCCCAGAAACACTGAGCTTCGTGGAGAACGAATTCCAGGTGCGAGATGATCACGTCTTCAATGTCACCTATCCCAAGTCAGGTAGGGCAGAATGGATGGGGGTGTGGGGGGGTGACATGGTTCTGGCTAAAGGTTCCTGATGGAGGCACCTGTCACTCATAGAAAGAGAAGCAGAGCAGGTTAATTAGGTGGCTGCCTCATGATCAACAGCAGCTGCCAGGCTCATTAGCAGGGGGGTTATACCTAGGCTGGCTGGCTTGAAGTAAAGGGCAGTTAAAATGGAGGTTGTTGGTGAGCCAGGAGAAATAGGAGTTCCTCTCAGAAACAGTGGTCATGAGAAACTCTTGTAGCTTCTGTTAGAAAAGTGGCTGTGCTGTAAAAAGGTGTCAGCCAAACTGTGAATAAAGGTATGGGTGATTGCACCAACCTGGAAGTCACTGGCTGGTTTATCAGCATAAGAGTGGAAGGATTAAAGCAGCACACGTGCACCTCCTGACAGGCAGGGCCATCCTTAGGGGTGGGGGGGCGAATGGGGCTATCGCCCCAGGCCCCGCGATAACGTGGGTCCTGCACTGTCCAGCTCCCAGTGGGACAGTGTGGGGCCCATCCCACGGCCCCCCCCACGACCACGCTTCCCCCTGCTCCCCGCTGCCCTTGGGAAGCCGAAGGCAGCAGCTCGGGCCAGGAGCACTTCCCCTGACCCCTAGGCCGGCCCTGCTCCCTGCCCCCAGGGTGGAGCAGGCAGGCTCAGGGGCGGGGCAGGGGCGGGATCCCGGCCTCTGGGCTGGCTGCAGCCACCTGGGGTCCTGGCTGCAGCTGGGGTGGTGGCACCTCGGCCACGGATCTTTCACCACTGCCCGGGGCCTTGGCTCACCCCCGCCCTGGGTCACAGCCTCAGCTCGCTGCCTCCCCCGGTCGCAGCTCCCCACCACCTCCCTGGGCCACAGCCACGCCTCGGCTCCCAGCTGGCAGCCTCAGATTCCCGGCAGCCTCAGATTCCCGGCAGCCTCAGATTCCCGGGCCGCGGCCATGGCTATCTGGCGGGTAGCCGCGGCTTCTGGGGCTGGCTCTCTGGGGGGGGGGGTAACCGGGGGCCCTGGGTGAAGGAGCAGGCCTCCCTCCTCCGCACTTCCCAACAGCATGGGGGGGGGGGGCCTGCCTAGGCCAATTGGCCCTGGGCCCCACTCCCCACTAGGGATGGCCCTGCTGACAGGGGGTACCATGTTCCTCTCTCACACACACACACACACACACACACACACACACACACACACACAGAGGCTATATCTACACTTGAAAAGTTAAGTCGACTTTATAAAGTCGACTTAATAAGGTCGACTTAAAGTGGACCGTATGAAGTCGACATAACAGAAGTCCACAACTTTTCAAGTGTAGATGTGGCCCCTTCTCAACCTTATTAAGTCGACTTAACATTTTAAGTCGACTTAAAAAGGTCCACCTAGGCACTACTCTGTGTCTCTACTGGCTTTATTAAGTTGACTTAAGTGCTAGTTTGAATTAAAATGAGGTGTTATTAATTCGAACTAACTTTTCCTTAATTCGACTTAAGGAGCAGCTTAACTCGAATTAAGGAAAGTCCAGTGTAGACACGGAGTAAGTTAAGTCAATTTAAGCCTCCTTAAGTCTACTTATTTGTAAGTGTAGATGCACCCACAGGCTATGTCTACGCTTCTTAATTTAAGTCAACTTAGCATGTCCACACTCAAAAATTAAGTCGACCTAAAGGGGACCCTGCCAAATCGACTTAGAGAGTCCACACTGGACTCCAGTCGACTTGTAGGGGCTAGGTGGACCTGGGACAGGTCCATGGTGGCGGGGGGGGCACCCCTTGCCAAGTGCCAGGGGGCTCAGCATTTGCCCCATTGTACCAGGTACAATGGGGGCTGAACCAGACAGGGACACTGGCAGGGCATAGGAGCAGGGTGGGCAGGGCTCTGTTCTGCCCTGTGGGGGGGCACGCCAGGCTCTGCTTGTGCCAGCCACCCTGGCAGGGAAGGCAGTGGGGGAGCCCTGAAGCTCTTTAAGTCGACTTAAAGTCGACTTAGGGCTACCTGCATCCACACTGGCTAAGTCGACTTAATAAAGTTGACTTAGCCAGCAAAGTCGACTTAAAACAAGGTTTAATAAAGTCGACTTTAATTTTCCTTAAGTCGACGTAAGCTGCTGCTTACGTCGATTTAAGGAAAATGTAGTGTGGACGCAGATTAAATTAAGTCGACTTAAACAAGCTTAAGTCAACTTAATTTGTAAGTGTAGACGCACCCACAGATATTAGAATGAAACATTGGAGTAGCTGGGATGCTGAAGTCACACAATTTGATATCTTAGCTGTCAGCCCAGGACACACACGACTCCAACCCAGAGAGAGACAAAGCAGGCTGTCCCCTGAGGCCCAGCTTGCTCACATGGTGCTATGCCAGCACTCTGCAGACAAACTCTGATCACTGGCTTCCCTCCAGAGCCTCAGGCAGGACAGGCAACCTGAGACCAAGCAAAACAAGAGCTTGTGAGCAGGGCCGTCAGGGCCAGGGCCAAGTGGCCTGGGGGGGCCCCCACCCCATGCTTGCTCTGCCCCCAGCCAAGGCCGCTGCCCCGGCCCCGGCCCCGGCCCCAGCCCCAGTCCCCAAGCGGCAGGAGCCGGCCCCAGCTGAGGCCACACTGCTGGCTAGGGCCGGTGCAGGCCACAGAATGCATGAGGGGGGGGGCAGGCCGGGCACCGTACGCTTCACTGCTGCTCCACCCGTAGGCCTGCCTGCTCCGCCCTGGGGGCAGTGAGGGCCAGCTCAGAAGTTGAGTGAAGCCCTTCCGGCCCTCACCCCCTGCTGCTTTCAAAGGCAGTGGGGGCAGGCGAACCGCAGCCATGCAGGAGAGCTGGTGCGGGCCCGCACTGCCCCGCTGGGAGTGGGACAGCATGGGGCCCACATAAGCTCGGGGCCCAGGGCGATTGCCCTGTTCGCCCACCCCAAAGGACGGCCCTGCTTGTGAGTTTCACACTGTTGTCAATACACCTGAGTGCCAGGGAGGGAACCAGGACTGCTTCACTCTGTGAGTAGAAGGGTTGTTTCAGACCCATTAACCCTTTCACCCCAGGCACTAACTGGATGCTGGAGATCCTGAGTCTGATCCGCTATGGCGGGGACCCCAGTTGGGTGTGCAGTGTGCTGAACTGGAAGAGGGCACCCTGGATGGAGAGCCAGACTGGGCTGGAGGCTGCCCTGAAATACCTACCACCCCGGCTGCTCACTTCCTACCTTCCCATCCAGCTCTTCCCCAAATCCTGGCACCACTCCAAGGAGAAGGTGAAAGCCAGAAGAGCATGGGCTGCCTGGTCGGGCTCAGAGGCTGCTTTTGGGCTCTGTGTCGGGGTTGAATCCAGGGCTGAATTACACTGATGTGGGCATGTGACTGGACCCCGGGGGGCAAAGAACCACCTGCAGGGTGCAGGGATCCCTTAGCCATTGATGGCCCTGGGGTGGATGGCTAATTGCTGGGTTCACATGGCATCCCCCTCCCCTCACTGAGAGCATGATGCCCCGCAGCAGAGGCAGCCTTTGGTTATTAGGGGCCCTAGGCAAAGGCCATGGGGGCCCCATCCCTGCAGCCTCAACCTCCCATTGCCAGCCCTTTCCCCATGGTCCCAGCACCCCCCCCCCGCCACAGGATCCCTCCTCACGGCCCTGCCCCACCCCCAACATTAGTAGTACAAGGGGCCTACCGTCAATCAAACTTTAGCCCCGCCCACCTGTCACCAGAAGTCCCCCCTCAGGTCACCCGACATCCGGTCCCGCCCCCAGCCACCAGAAGTCCCGCCCCATCCAGTCACCTGACATCCGGCCCCGCCCCACCTGTCAGCGGAAGTCCCGCCCCATCCGGTCACCTGACATCCGACCCCACCCCACCCCACCTGTCAGCGGAAGTCCCGCCCCAGCCAGTCACCTGACATCCGGCCCCACCCCCTGCCCACCTGTCACCGGAAGTCCCGCCCCATGACATCCGGTCTCACCCCCAAGCTCTGACTTCCAGCTGACCAGGGTCACCTGATCGGAAGTGGGCGTTGCGACCCTTTCCCCGCCCATCGGGGCGTGTTTCACCCCGAGAGCAGGGTTGGCCAGGAAAGGGCACGTGGCGGGGGTGGGGCGACCCTCCGCCAATCGGGGTCATCCCGGAAGGGTGCGGTGGTTGGTCGGGCAAGTCTCGGGCCTTTTTAAAAGCGGAAAACCCCAAGGGTGATTTCTCGAGACCACGTGGTTCGCAGCTCGTGGAGAACATGGACGCCTTCGCCACCCCCGTGAGACCTCCGCACTTTGTTTTGGCTCCAACCTTTAACGGCCCTTGGAGAAAACACTGCGACATTGACGGTTCGGAGGAGGAGGAGGATGAGGCCAAGATGTTGACGGACCCTGAAACCCAGAAGACCGGGAAGCGGCCTGACGAGCCTGATGGCCTCATGTTGTCCACCTCCATGGAGGAAGGCTCACAGGAGTTGGAGGCAGACAAGGCCCAAGGAAAAAAAAACCCGGTGCAGCTAAAGGAACGATAAGTGACGGTCATGGAGGGGAATGTGGTGGGGGTTAAGTACAAACCAAGCGGCGTTCGGGACTTACAGCTCTTTTTTTTTCCTGAAAATCTCTCGGCAGCTCGACGACGACTTTATACGGGCCTTTGGGAACCTACACATCGGCAGTCCCGTGCGTGCAAATGTGTCTTGCATCAGCTGTTTTTGTTCCTGTTTGAAACACAGCTCTGAGAGGGAGAGCGAACCGGCTCAGACTCCTTCGTGGGCGGCATCCATTTTCACAGGGTGCTGTAAAAAGGGGCGCTAAACCAGGCGATTAATAAAAAGCTCATTTAAATTCACCGGTGTGATCGTGTTTTCTTTATACTTGCGTTGGTTACAAGCGGCAGCCATGCCAACGCAGGCGGCTCTTTTAAAAAAAATCTATTACACCCCCAGGGAAGTGGGGAGCTTTGGAGGGGTGAACGCTCTTTTTCAAGAGGCCAAAAAGCATAGCGAAACTTTGAACAGGGGTGAGGTAACCGCTTAGCTTTCGGACCAGGAGGCTTACTCTTTACACAAACCGGCCCGTATACGTTTTAAAAGAAACAAGACGGTCGTTTCAGATGTGGACGCGCAATGGCAGGCGGATTTGGTGGATATGCAAAGATTCTCCAGACACAACAGCGGTTTTAAGTACATCTTAACAGCATAGACATTCTATCCAAATATGCCTGGGCCTTAGGCCTCAAAGACAAGACGGGAGGTGAAGTAGCCAAGGCCTTTAAAGCCATTTTCAGCGAAGGTCGCGTGCCTCAAAAATTACAAACCGATCGGGGAAAAGAATTTTTAAACAAACCTTTAAGCGGGTTGTTAAAGCGGCACGGCGTCCACCATTTTGTGACTAATAACAAAGTCAAAGCAGGGGTGGTGGAGCGGTTTAACAGAACTTTAAAATCTCGGATGTGGAGATATTTTACCTCCCGCAACACCTTTCGCTACATCGACACGTTACCCGAGCTTATAAAGAGTTACAAATGGAGCTTTCACAGAACCATTCGTGCCAGACCCGTTGACATTAACCCCTCAAATTCTCTGAAGGTGTGAAAAAGAGTATACGGAGACGCTTTAAAAGTAAAACCGGCTGCCGGCCCTTTTAGAAAAGGCGACCACGTGAGGCTGTCTAAAACCAAAGGAGCTTTTGAGAAAGGATATGAAGAAACGTTTACCGATGAGATATTCATAGTCGATGAAGCCTTAACCAAGGGCCGGAGGCCCGTATACCGAGTAAAAGATTACGAGGGTGAGACGGTTGCTGGATCTTTTTAGCCTGAAGAACTGCAAAAAGTAAACCCCAAGCGGGACAGGGTTTACAGGATTGAAAAAGTTCTAGTGGCGAAAGGAAGAGGGAGAAAAAAGCAGCTGCTGGTGAAGTGGCTGGGGTGGCCCGAGAAGTTTAACAGCTAGGTGGAAGCTTCTCAAATCTGTGAAGGGGGAAAATGAACGACGGTGGGTTTTACATCACTTTGCCCAGCAACGCCAGCTCTGGGGTTTTTCCCCAAAACACCAGCTGGAACTTTACCGTGCAGCTCATTAAACCTTTGGATCTCCCGGGTGCCTGGGAGGTGGGGTTGGTGGAAATACAATACCCGCACAGTTGGAACAACATCAACGAAGACGTCCCTTTTTGAAATCACCTGCGAAGATAAGCAATGGAATTACATCCTACGACGAGGTTATTACTCATCTGTATCCGAATTGCTGGAGCACATGAACGGTGTCGTGACTCGTAATCCTGCCCCGCCCGAGGTGATCATGAACTACGATCCTGTGGGTAGAAAAGTTAGACTTAAGTCCACAGATGTCGCTTACACGTTTTCTACCAGAGGAGAGCTGGCTAACATTTTGGGTTTGTCCCCCGACAGCCACGTCAACAAAATCCCTTTCTCAGCAGACATCACAGGAGGTTTCAACTCCTTGTACCTGTACACGGACATCGTGGAACACCAGTTCGTGGGGGATTTTTCCGTTCCCCTCTTACGCTGCATCCCCGTCCAAGGCAGGAACAACGAGTTTGTCACCATCACCTACGATAAACCGCATTACGTTCTCATCAGCAAGCATCACATCGACACCATCACCATTGAAATAAAGACTGATCAGAACAGGCACGTCTCATTTCGTTTCGGCGAGGTGATCATCAAGCTGCACCTGCATCCCCGGAGAGGCTTCTAAAAGGAGGGGGGAAAAAAGCACCATGGTGACCCTAAAAAATTACGGTGACCCCGCCGTCTACAGCAACTATTACAAAGCCCAGGCCGGATATGCCCTTCCCGATTATCACGGGACCCCCGTGATGTACGGGGCTGGCGTGGGTGGAATATTCCGTAGCCTCTTTCGAAAAGCCATTCCGCTTTTGAGGAGAGGGCTGTCCCTGACAGATGTTCCCCTGTGCCAGTTTCTGTCTCCCCTGTTTGTGTGGCCACCCCTCCCAGGCTGCTCATGGGAATGGCCCTTTTCTTTCAGCTTCTTTTGTGCCATGGCCCTGCCTAAGGAGGAGGCACCTTAACTATTGTTCCAGCCCTGGCTCGGCGTAGGGTGGACAATGCCCAGGCGTGCAAGACCAATATGGCTCGTTTTTCACAAAGGGCATGAGTCACACACCAATACCTGTGACTATGAGTCACATACCTGCAGCCCAGGACTCTGCCCGGACTTGTCCTACAGCTTTCCCTGCCCTCTCTCCGCCCCTGTAATTCAGGGAGCCTATCAGAATTACTGGCGGGAAGCTGCCTAAGTTTGCCTTTAAAAACCAGACATTTTGGGGCCAGCCCCCAGAATAGGTTCCTGCACTGCCTCCTGGCCTTTCTCCGCTCCCGGCTATGTAATTGAGCGTACCCCCGTTTTAAACCCCCCCTCCCACAAACAACGAATCATCTCCTGAACCATGAACCACGAACTACGAGAACTGAGTCCTCTCTGCAATCATCTATGCTGCTGCTGCCTCAGTTTCTGTCCTTGCTGCTCTCCTGGGGATTGGTAAGATTCCCCCCTCTCAAACTCTCTCTAAATTTACCTTGGGGTCTGTAACAGAGACCCCCTCCTGCTCTGCGGTTCCCTTGCTGCTTAAAGAAAAGCCTGTGCTGCTGCTAAGCTCTGCCTCTTTATGCTCTGTCCTGGGGCTCCCTGCTTTCAGCTGTTTCCACTGCTGCAGCCACCATCCCCTAACCCCTTCAGGAGCTGTATCCTGGGCTCACACCACTCTGCCCCTGGGACTGCTTCCCCTGGTCAATAGGGCCAGTATAGTAGTTTTGTTAAGCTGTATTTTTACTAGCTTGTATAAGCTGTAGTCCTGTTAGAATTGTATTTTGTGTCTGTGTTTAGTGGTAGTTAAGTGGGATACTTGTTTGCCATTACCTGTTATATTGTGTGGCCATAGTTAAGCTAGGTTAAAGATAATTGTTTTACTGTATTACTCCTCTCCTTTTTGTTTTTCCTTCTTTCTGTTGTTCATTATTAGCATAAGTTGTATAGTTGCTGTTAAGTTGTTAAATAAGTGCCTCTGTGTCTTCATCTCTCCCCGAACACCCCAAGTCCTCTGCTGCTGTTTCCCCCTCTCCTTAAACTTCCTCTGTGTTTAGCTTACAGGCTCCTGAAGACTGCTCTGAGCCTCACCCTGCAGGGCTTCAGTGCCTCTTGCTGAATCCCTTGCAGCTGTACTCTTCTCTCTTCCTCTGCCACTAATTACTCACCCCACCCCCACCTCTGATCCTTAACCCAGCCTCTAGGTACACTCTTACAGACTGCCTCTTGCTGCATCCCTTGCAGCTGTACTCTTCCCTCTTCCTCTGCCACTGATTACTCACCCCACCTTCTGAGTGTGCTTCCCTGGTCTGTTCCCCTGCTCACCTCTGCTCCAATCACGCTCCGTCTTCAGTGCCTCCACACCTGGCCTGCAGACTGATTCTCTCCCTGCAGGTCTTCAAGGCTTACTGCAGCCTCTGTTACTGCAGCCTCTGCTGCTGTGTTTTCTTTCCTTAACTCTCTGCTACTGCCTGCCCATACTCCCTGGCCATTTCCCTTAATCTCACTCTCTCATTGATACAGTTGCCTTGTATGTTTATACTTGTAAAAAACCCCATTGGTTTATATTAATTTACATGGGTTTATATTAAGTTACATTGATTTATATTAATTTACACTGGTTTACATCGATTCCACCACTGTGACACTATACTGTTCAATAGAGAGGCCCATCTCCCAGTACCCCCTATACACCTCACTGCCCCATTCCATTTACCCTTGTTCACCCCCAATAAAAACACTTATTAATTCAAACCTCGCTAGCGTGTGTGTGTGTGCGTGGCAGCTGCTCCCCAAGATCCTCTACCTGCTGGCAGGGTCAGCTAGAGTTTATTAAACCCCACGTCAAAACCGCCGTTCAAAACATAGCTAGAGATGTGGTAGGCCACATCTCCCGTGCTGTTCTGGAGAAGGTGAGGGAACCTCCCACCCAGGAGGGGTCGGGGCTGATGTACATCAAAAGGAGGAAGAGAAAGAGAAACACATCATACCCGCGATGCCAAGGTCCCCCAAAACCCTTTAAAAGAAGAGCTCTGGTGCGCCGGGCTAGCCAGAAGCGAAAGAACAAGGGGAGGTGGAGGAGAAATAGGAAATGTGCTCCACCTGGTAAAAGAGATCTATTTTAATCAACATGGCTTTCGTTCACTGCGGGTCTGAAGAGTGCACCAAATCTGAATTGGACTTGTTCCAAATAGCCCCCACACAGACCAGCATCGAGAAAAGCATCTACATCAAGGTGCCGCCGCTATCGGTCATTACGGAGGCAGCCCCCCTTGACTTTTTTATAGCGGGGAACAGAATAGATTACATGGATTTGAACAATACACTTCTGTACCTTTGTTGCAAGATCGTAAAGGGAGATGGAACCAACCTCGCCCGGGACGCCGTGGTGGGCCTGGTGAATTACCCCGTGGCATCCGTTTTCAGTCAGCTGGACGTCACGCTGGGAGACCAACTCATAACTCAAAGCAACAACTGCTACCCTTACCGGGCCTTTATAGAATCAGTGCTCAATTACAGCAGCGACACTCTCACTACTCAATTTTCCAGGGGCCTGTTTATTAAAGACACCCCCAGGCAACACAAAGCCACAGAGCTGGACGGCGAGAATCTAGGGTTTGTGAAGCGTGCAGATCTGACGGCTCAGAGCAGGACGATCGAGCTGCTGGGAAGTGGGATTTTCTCCCACGAAAGCTCATGCAATAAATAAATCTGTTAGTCTTTAAAAGTGCCACAGGACTCTGTTGTCTTTCTACAATAGACTAACACGGCTACCCCTTTGGAATTTGACAATTTTTTCAAGAAAAACTTTTGTTGAACGGCGTGGACGTGAAAATTAAACTGACGCGCAGTAAAGACGCCTTCTGCTTAATGGGCGATGCAACCCCAGGCCATAAACTGCGCATTGTATCAGCGTCCCTTTTTGTGAAGAAAGTCCGGGTGACCCCGGGCGTCCGTCTGGGGCATGCGGAGGCCCTGCTCACTGCTAATGCTAAATACCCTGTGGACCGTGTGGGAATGAAAGTGTTTAGCATCCCCGCAGGGAGCAGGGTCAGTAACCAGGAAAACCTGTTCTTGGGATAGCTACCCAAAATGCTCATCCTGGGGTTCGTGGATAACGACGCCTTCAACGGGAGTTACGCTAAAAACCCCTTTAACTTTAAACATTACAATATTAACTTTGTGGCCTTATATGTGGATGGCGAACAGATACCGACCAAGCCTCTGCAGCCGGACTTCGAGGCCGGGCGCTGCGTGAGGGAGTACATGAATCTGGTACAGACGGCCAGTAAACACATGAAAGATCGTGCGCTGCTCATTGACCGCGTGCAGTTTGCCCAGGGTTATAACTTGTTTGCCTTCGACCTCTCCCCCGACCAGGAATGCGCTGATCACTATTCCCTGATAAAAACTGGGAACCTGACAGCAGAAATATGTTTTGCGAAGGCTTTGACGGCCACCGTCAATATGATCGTGTATGGGGTTTTTGACAACGTCATAGAGATCAATCAGAGGAGAAACGTCCTGTTCGACTACATGTGAGCATGGACACCGTGCAGCTCTCACGTGTTTTACTGGCGGACCCTGCCACGCAAGAGACTTCCTTAGACGTGTTCCCCAGCGATTGGTTCCCCAGAAGGAGGCTGTCTCGGAGACCCCTAGGTTTGGTGGTCAACACGCACCCGCACAACCAACCTGGTGAACACTGGCTCGCTTTGTACCTGGCAGAGGGAAACCGCGGAGAGTTTTTTGACTCATATGGGCACCCCCCAAACAGCATGTTGTTCCCCAGAACCATCGTGAAATTTTTAAACAAAAACGCCACCGACATTGCGTTTCACACTAGACAATTGCAGGACCCCCGTTCTGTCGCCAGCAGCTATCACTGCGTGTTTTTCTTGCATCACCGTAGCAAGGGTTTACCTTTTGACCAGATTTTGAAATTGTATTCTAATGATTTGGTGCAAAATGACCAAATGGTGGTGAATTTTGTAAGAAAAATAAAAAGTAAATACTCGGGCATGCCTAGGTTTGCTCAAAACATGTTTCAGCAAGCCCAGACGTGTGTATCTTGCAATGAATTTTACAGCCGTGTTTCTCAATAAAGCACCCCAGGCGTGGGGCTTAAAGACAATTCATGTCTGGTGGTCTTTTTGTGTTTGTTTGTTTGTTTTTAAAAAGGGCCAATTCAGAAAAAATACACGTGACAAATAAAATTTTTTAAGAAGTATACAAGATTTTTTTATTTAAAGCAAAAAAAAAAAAAAGACCATTTAAAAATTGTTTTTCAGAGCACGAAAAGAAAAAAAAAATTACACAGTGAGCCATTTGGCTCTTTTAGCCAGTTTTCGTTTTTTAGAAGGCAAAAAGGGTTCATGATCTGCTCCGGGATCAGCCGTTGAGGCCTTCAGGCTCTCCAAAAGATCTCTATTGGCCACGTTGCCCATGACGGACGATGGCACGTTTAGTTCTGCCGTGGCATTCATGAATGCATCCCAGCCTTTGGGCACATGTTTGCTAGGAATGGAAAGTGTCTGGGTGACGACCTTGACTAAGTCGAGTATGTTAGTCCCGTTAACCACCAAGCCTTTGTACACAAACGCCCCTTTATTGTTCCACGAAGATATATTTTTATCCTGTCCCAGCTTATTTAGCAATACAGTTGCATTTCTCTTATAACGCTTACCGACGCTATCCAGTATTTCCTGAGCAACAGAGTCAAAGGTTTTGGGTGTTTCTGGGGGATTGGCGGGGACGTTCTGTTCCTGTTCCGGTAGAAAGAGATTTATTTTCCCTTGATCCAAATCGCTCTGCTTCACGTACGTTAGGTACCTTTGAAGCACGGCGGTGTATAGTTTAGCTTTTTCGTATTCGTCCAAGTCAGTCCATTGAAGAACAGACCTCATTTCACTATCCAGCAGGCGAGTTGCGGTCTTTCTGATATTTTCCTCTGGTGGAGAGGGAGCCCTTAATTGCTCCAACTGGTGGCTGGGCACCAGGTACATTTTTTCCGCATATTCCATTATTGATTAGTCAAAAGTCCAGTTATCAGAGGGATAGCGAACCTTAACAGAGGTCCGATAAACCCGCCGGACTGCCTCACCAGATGCTTTTTTCTTTTAATTGAGATCCTTTTATTACCCAGGGTTTTTGTCAATGTGCGTCTCTTTTTCAGCACATGCACTTGATTCGGTGTCAAAGGTATGTTTCCTTTCAAAGTGTTCAGAGCTATTTCTGAGATGGCCGCTACTAAATTGTCAGAAGCCAAACACAGTATAGCTTTCCTTTGCTGCGGGGACGAATTGGTAAGTAATTTCAAAAGGGCCAGGTTTCTTTTCATGCAGCTAGACATGTTTTCCGGATGGCGGCCTCCGCTGTTAAGAAGGACCCGCTGAAAATTCATCTCTTTTTATACCCGGCTGTTCTTTTTAAAGTGTAAACCACCGGCTGGTCTGGAGGGAAAAGACCGGTTCTTAGTCTATAAGCCTCTGGCGTGGAAGCATTTAAATCCACCACCAGGTAACTGTATGGGTTTTTGGTAGCGTCCTCAAAAGCCTCTAGAAAGAATTGCGTCTTGCCCAGGTACATTTGCCAGGCGAGCGTGGTGATTTGTAATTTATCCCTGGGGTTTTTTAACAGAACCATGTATTTGGCGTTCAGATTAATCGTGCGACTCTTCTTTCCCTGACAAAACACGTTCTGAACTATGTACATAATGCTCAGGTTCCTGTGATGCACGTACTTGGTAAAGGCTTTCTCAATTTCGTCGCTTTCACAAGCAGAGTTCATCAGATCGTCTATGATAACCATATTTACTTTATTGGTAGGAAACAACCGGTCATCATCAAAAGCATCGGGCAGCCCCTCCACAAAATTGATAAAGGGATATTTACAGAGCAGTTCTTTATACAGAGGCTTCCAACAACTATAACACCACACGATGTTCTCAGGCATAATAGACAGCATTTTCTCGGCATTATCCAATACGTTTTTTATAAAGTAACTTTTCCCGCAGTTGCTAGGTCCAGCGAGAATTACAGAAAAAGGTTGTTTCCACCGTGTGTTCATTTTTTTTTCTCCAATAGCCGTAGGGCAGCGTTTTAAACCCTTCTCTGAGGACCCTCTTGTTGTAAACCACTTTCTGAGTTTTCTTAAGGGTCTTGGTCACTATTTCCCACTGTTTTTTGTTCCTCACGATAGAGGGGTGCTGCACCTCTATCTTTTTGGAGGTGTTTTCTCCCGGGTCCGCGCTGTAGTGCAGGACCAGCTCTTTCCAACTGTCAAAGTTGATTTTTTCACAGTTTGCTACGTTCAGGGTAATCCCTTTCACTTTCAGACAGGCCTTTCCCCCCGAAAGCTTGTACCCGTACGTTTTTGGACCAGCTGACACAAACTCAGTGATGTGCTCAACTGGCGGGATCTCGCTGGTGAGGCCCCCTAAATAATCCCCCAGAGGGGGATTCCACTTGCCCTCCCTTTGCACAAATATCACTGAGTCAGTGTCGTGGTACAGGCAACGCTCTTTCAACCTGTCTAGCAGGTTGTACAGTTCCAAGCGGGCATAAGCAGTGGTGAAACAGGCAATGAAGATGTTGGTGTTGCCAGAGACCGTATAGCGGTCTTTGGCGTGTTTCCAGGACACGGACGCTGTTTCATCATTGATAAATTCGCAGGATGAAACCTTGTAATTGGGGGAAAACAGGTACTGAAAGAGTTCGTCAGGGTCTCTAACGATGCTGGTTTTGGGCAAGTTTGTTCTTTGACTGAATTTACCCCAGAGAGAATTTAAGAACAGTTTAGCGATTTGACGCTTAGCAGGGTTCACAGTGATTTCGTGCGGGCGTAAACGCACGTCTTCTTTTTGATAGAAATCACTAATGTACTTATTTCGTTTTTCTTCATCCGTGCACCAGCTGGGATACCCCGAAGCCTCTTGTTTCTGACAAGTGTAATTTTATGTACTCTGAAAAGAGTGCATCAGACTTTTCTTTAAAATGCCAGATTTCATAGATTTTAGCCACCGTGTACCCCTTCGCTACAGCGGCGTTTAGCTCCACTGTGCACCAAGTCCCCAGAAGGGCCCGCTCCTCGTCGGCGTGGGTGCATGTTTCCTGCTGCTCGGTCTCCGCGCAGGTTCAACAGAGCGGGAACATGAGCTTGCCGCCTACCCTGACGGGCAGCAATGGGAAAAAGAACCCTCGTGGGGGAAACACTTTAACTTTTGCAATGCCAAAATAATTTGAGAGAGGTCCGAATTTGTCCGAAATGATATCGGGGTGTCCGAGGGGGTACTCTTTGGTTTTGTTTACGAAAGGGTACAGGCTGGTAAAATCGTAATAGTGGATTTCTTCACCGGGCTTGGGCTTGTAATACAGACGTACCGCATTAGTCCTGCCCCCAAAAAGAGCGTCCCTCGGGACCAGAGGCTGGGGTAGTTGGGCTTCCTTTAAAAAACCCACAAGCTCCCTGTCTGTTTCTATCATGGTCTCCCACTCGTGGCCCCAGAGAGTCCTGACCGCATACCCCTTGCTTCTCAGATAGTCGGCCTTGTGCTGCGCCTTATAATAAAGAAACCCAAAAGTTGTCCCTGTCATAGGGTTTAGAGCTTTTTCACGGTAACAGGTGATGCAGCCATGGAAAAAACAACCGTTAAACTCAAAGGCCGTGGGCACGCCATCAATGACGGCGTAACCATCTAGAAAGTAGGAGCCTACCTGAACCTCCCCTTCTTGTAGCGCATGACGTATCTTTATCTTTTCTTTGTGAGCAATGTACATCAACCACTGAATAGACGGGGTAGAATATCTCTTTTTCTGCCTGTGATAGTTGTCAGGAGGGAGAAGGGCTATCAACTTAGCCTCTAAAAACATAAATCTGTACATGGCCATGCAGACGGATGCCAGAGTTATGTACTGGAAAGGATCTATACATAGTTTCACCTCCACAACTTACCAGGGGCTCTCTCTACAGTATCAAACTTTGTCGTCATGTTCATGATCTCCTCTCTGTACAGCAGACAGGACTGCCTCAAAATTTTTACATCCTGCTGGCAGTAATACGCGAGCTCTTTCTTTAAGTCAAACATCCTATTTTGAATGTCCCTGTACCAGTCAAGAAAGCTTGCTTTCTCCTGGGTCATCATGCTGTCCACCCCGTAGTGCTCCACCCCGGGCATAGGCCCCACGTAATTTTGGTTTTCCAGAGTATTAAAAAAATGTGGGAAGTACCCTTTGGCATCTTCAAACCCCATAGCCAGCGGGAGCTTGCTAAGTTTCATGGGGAGGAAGTTCAGAGAGTCTATAAAACGTATGTCCAGAGCCTTAACTTCCACACACATCAGTTTACTGCCCTGAGTTATCAATTCCACATTCATCTTTTCCTTCAGTAGCTCCTTGACCACAAAGTAAGCATCATAACCTTTGGAATTGTGTGCTATGAACGTGTACTTCCAAAACTTCTTGCCAATAAAGGTTTTAACAAAGTCAGAAAGGCACTCACTACCCTTGAATTCCCAAGATTTTTCCGGCTTTAGGGACACGGCAAAAATGTAATTGCGCACGTGCACCCCCGTCTCCTGCATGCACTCAAAATCGTAAAAAATATACTTTTCTGACTTCTCAGGCTTTATAATGCTGTCTAGAAAACACAAGTGACCGTCTATACCAACTTTAGGGGGAATCCTGCTGTGACACTGCTTACAGTGCCGGCCTTCCCACTTATGACCTTTGTCCACATAAGACTCACAACTCTCGCACAAAGTTTTAAACCGACATTCAACATGATTTTTAGATGCTGCTTCTAGATGGCCACCTAAACACTCTTTGGACCGACAGTACAGCCTACAGCTGGGGCATCTCTTGAAACCTCTCTGACCCACGACTGTGTTTTCTGAGCATGTCACGCTCAAGCAGAGGCAGCAACGGTATCTGCAAGAGTGGTCGTGACTGTACACCTTGTGGCAAAACTCGCAATAATTTTTGGCCCCAAACAACCTTTTCACATCCAAAACCCAATAGTAATGGTCATCGTGCAGCAGGACAAAAAATGTCTTGGGGTACACAGGGCCTCCCATTTTAAAAAAAACCCACCGGCCTTTCGTCGTATAAAGAACCACCTGAATATTGACACACAAATGCTGTTCAACCACCGCTATGTCACTGAGCATCACCTTTTTTCAATCTGACCACCCCAGGTCTCCAGGCAGCTTTCTCGCCCCATCTAATAATTCTGCGTCTGTAAGCCTACAGTCCGACATGACGGCCAAGAGCCCACCAGCAAAACACAGATTCGAGTCAGCATAAGTCAGGTCTACCAAACACTGCCTTTTTTTATGGAGAATTTTGCTGTTAAGGATCGAATTCAAAACCCTACGCCCGCCCCCGCCCGTGTTTTTTACAACTGTCACAACGAGGCGTAACGTCCCATTGACGTGCACCTCTCTATTACTCTGTAACAGTTTAGTAGTGTGATTTAAGAAATCTTCAGCGGAGAGCTCATCCCTATTTCTCCTGACCGAAAACAGAGGGTTGGTTAAATTCCTCCCCTCCAAACGCAACTGAACATAGTTGCTTGAGTCTACCCTACCTTGAATCTCGTCAAGAACTGACTGTACGCCCCCATGCACAGCTTCAATGACCCACCCAACTGAACTGATTCTCTCGAGATTGACAAAACAAAATTCCTCACTGTATACCACACCCCTAAATCTAGGTAATTCCCGCTGCCAGCTCCTCACCCGCTCTATATACGTCTCAGGATGGGGTTCTGAATCTACCCCAGACTCCATGGGAGAGCTTTCTGGGGAATATTCTAAACCACCAACCCTGGGGTCAGTTTCCAACTCCTCATTCTCAAGCACATCACTAGTGGACCTCTCTTTTTGTTTTTTTCTCCTCATCACCTCCTTAGCCTTTTTAAAAATCTTTACAGCGACCCTGGCCCGTAACTTTTTGGCAGCCACCCGCTTATCCCTTAAAAGACCATCCCCTTTTTGATTAGGGCGGGTACCCTCCCCATGACTAGCTGTGCGGATTAAAAAACACCTTCTGGAAAGCTGAAATATTTTTTAACATATTTATCGACAGTTTTTGCATAGTTTCCAGCCATTCTTTCTTCCGGAGCCCTGGAAAATACAGTCCCCAACAGCTCACTGGATGAATCTAGCATCTTTCCAAATAAAGAATTCTGTTTCTCTATCAGTTTTCCAAAGGAGGCATCATATTTTCCCCACATCTCCTTAGAATACTGAAGAACTCTGTCAAGCCTATCGTGGTGTGGACGTGGATAGTAATTATCATCATCGCTGGAGCTTTCACTCCGTGGTTTTTGATTCACAACCTCTAGAGCGCGTGCTCTGAGTTTGTGAATGCGTGTGTTTTCACCCGCAGTTCTCTCAGGGTTCGGTGCTGGCCGTTGAGGAACTGGGAGTGTGGTGTTTTATTGGTTTTTGATTCACAACCCCTAGAGCGCATGCTCTGGGTTTGTGAATGTGTGTGTTTTCACTCGCAGCTCTCTCAGGGCTTGGTGTGGTGCTGACCGCTGAGGAACTGGAGGTGTGGTGCTTTGTACCAGAGTCTTTTGTTTTGTCCTTGGGTTTGGTGTATCTGCGCTCGGGGGTTTCCTGTTGCTTCATCAGGGCTCCTTTGCTGTTTTGTACAGGTGCTGCTGCTGTTAAAAGTTTTGGAGGTGATTTTGCTGGAGGTGTCCCTGGAAAGTCAACGATAACAACATCAGGAGAGCTGTCCGTGCCTGAGAAGGAAAAGAACAGATGTTCCAATTTAGCATCTTTAGCCAGTGTGGTAAAGTTAATTTTTTAGATACCTAATTAAAAATAGAAAAAACAAAATATTTACTGATATTCAGTTCTCTGTCATTCATTGACGGTGGCAAATTTTCCTTTCAGCTATCTCTTTCCTTTTTCTTTTGAGCTTGTTTATCCGCAGGGCATTGGGAGAGCTGTCCATGCCTAAGAAGGGGAAAAAAAACAGATGTTCCAATTTAGCATCAAAATGAACTTTTTTTTAACAAAAAAAAATAGAAAAGAAACCTTAACTTTACCACACTGGCTAGATACCTAGTTAAAAATAGAAAAAAAAACCAATATATTTACTGGAATTCAGCTCTCTGTCAGTCATTGAGGGTGGTAGATTTTCCTCTTCAGCTGTCTCTTTCCTTTTTCTTTTGAGCTTGTTTATCCAAAGACCTAAACTTCTTTCATTTTTGATAGTTCTGTAAAGCAAACAACATTATTATAAAAGGGTCTTAACTTTTAAAAATAATAAAAAAAAAACAACCCCTGCCCATGTGCTCAAAAACCAGACAGTTTTAAATACTTTTAAAAACCCAGGCCCAGTCACTCTTAAAACTCACTTTATACATATCCCATCAGTTTATAACAAAATACTTTTCAAGAAATCCCCACATGTAACTTTCAAAAATCATTTTAAAAAAAGACACTATCATGTGTTCAAACTAAAAAGAAAAAAAAAACAGGGCAGTTTTAAACACAGCATATACTTTTAAAAAGCCCAGGCCCAGTCACTTTTAAAAAGACACTATCATGTGCTCAGACTAAAAAGAAAAAACAGGGCAGTTTTAAATACTTTTCAAGAAATCCCTTAACTTTTAGAAGTCATTTAAAAAAAAACCCTTTGCCATGTGCTCAAAAACCAGACCATTTTAAATACATTTCTAGAAACCCCCTCACTTAACTTTAGCTCAAGGCCCTGCCCCACAAACAAAAATTCAAGCCTTAAAACACATTGCCTTGTGATCAGGCTAAAATAAAAAACAGGCATTTTAAGCACATACACACTTAAAAACCAATTGCAAATATTTACCTTCCCCCACAGGGTAAAGACAAGCTGGGACATGATTTTTCTCACATGTAGATGCACCTTTGAATTAAAGAACAAGCGCAATTTGAGTTACCACAAATGCATCAAACCCAGATTTAAAGTTAAGCCCAACCATAGTTAAAACAGGGTTTTACCTTGCCCTGGTAAAAGGCTGCTTGAAGATGCTATTTCCATGCCAAAAAGAGATCACGCTGCAATAAAGACATGTATCATCATTAATAAGGACAGCATGAACAGAACAGTAACAGACAAGTACACAAAAAACATTTTTATTTAAAAGACCTGTGGCAACCTTGAAATAAACACTTACATTTGAGGCCCACGCAGGCCTTTTCCAGAGATGCATTTATTTACAGCTAACAAGATGGTTTATATCTCGTGTGTGACCCCTCAGCATTCTCTAACTTAATCCTTTTGTATTTCTTACGCATAGTCTGCTTCCTAAGTAGACTTCTGTAACATTTTGTGCGGACCAGCCGGTCCATACAACGCTCCAAACGGGCATCCTCTGGTTCAGTCATCTTCTTTAGAACACTGCTAGGGTCTGGATCGAATTGCACAGCGCATTCCAAGGTCACCCCTAGGTCTAAATGTTTTTTAGTTACGTACAGACATTCCATAATGTAACTCGTGGCAAATAACAATGTTTAACAAGCTTTCAAAACATAGTTCAGCGCACACATCCCGGAGTTTGCAGTTTATATCCTCTGAAGTCCACTGCTCACAGTCATGGTGCCGTTGGCCTGGAGCGTCTATGACACAGCCTTCACAATCTTCAAACATCTTTTCCTTAAGACAGTAATTAAGGGAAGCAGAAACAGCAACACGCACAACACACCGCATGAGTTTTTTACTCTGGCGACGCGGCAGTGGTTCAAACGTTTCCAGGCCAAGCCTTCTCTTAAACTCCATATAGGCCTTATCCCTGGCCTCATCCTCTTCATCGATGAGTACCGGCATTGAACAAAAACAAGGTGGGCCAGCTTCATCTTTCTCATCCGCTGCAATATTGTCCGGGGGTTCCTGAAAGACAAGAGAGATTTTTCAGAAAAAAAAAAGAAAGAGCTGTGAATCCACCACCCTTTTGGCTTTTTAGAGCTATGCGGATAGCAACCCATGCTTGTTCCTTTACCTGAGCCTCCTCTTCTCCTTTCTCCTGGTCTGTTGGTGCCGGTGAGAGTCTGTCAGGCTGCTTCCTGATCTCTTGGGTTTCGGGTTCTGGCGTATCGAACAAAGGCTGAGCCAAAGGGCTCTGGCTGTCCTTGATTTCTCCTTCTTCCTTAGAACTGCTGCTGATGTACCGCTTTCTACGCTGGGAGGCCAACACTTTAGGACTCAAAACAAAGTGCGGAGGTCTCACGGGGGTGGCGAAGGTATCCATGTTCTCCACGAGCTGCGAACCACGCGGTCTCGAAAACCCACCCTCGGGGTCTTCCTCTTTTAAAAAGGCCCGAAACTTCCAGGGGGCGGCGCTGCCGCCCGACCAACCGCCGCGCCCTTCCGGGACGACCCTGATTGGTGGAGGGTCGCCCCACCCCCGCCATGTGCCCTTTCCCGGCCAACCCCGCTCTCGGGGTGAAACGCACCCCGATGGGCGGGGAAAGCGTCGCAACGCCCACTTCCAATCAGGTGACCCTGGTCAGCCGGAAGTCAGAGCTTGGGGGCGAGACCGGATGTCATGGGGCGGGACTTCTGGTGACAAGTGGGCAGGGGGTGGGACCGGATGTCAGGTGACCAGCTGGGGCGGGACTTCCGCTGACAGGTGGGGTGGGGGTGGGGTCGGATGTCAGGTGACCGGATGGGGCGGGACTTCCGCTGAGAGGTGGGGCGGGGCCGGATGTCAGGTGACCGGATGGGGCGGGACTTCCGGTGGTCGGGGCGGGACCGGATATCAGGTGACCTGAGGGGGCGGGACTTCTGGTGACTGCTGGGCAGGACCGGATGTCAGGTGACCTGAGGGGGTAGGACTTTCCGGTGACAGGTGGGTGGGGCTAAAGTTTGATTGACGGTAGGCCCCTTGTACTACTAACATTGCCAGGCCCAGCTCCTCACCACTGCCCGCTCCAGCCCTGGCTTTGCTCTGCTGCCAGCCCCAACCGGATCCCAGCCCCCTGCAGCTCTGGCTCCCTGCTGCTGTCCCCACCCCCGTTACCCCTGTCACCAGCCCCAGCTCCCCAGGGCCACAGGAGCCAGCTCCTCCTCTGCTGCCAGCTGAGGCAAACAGGATTTCAGGGTAGATGAAGCTGACAACGGGACCCCTTACTGCTAAGGACCCTAGGCGTCCACCTACTTCGCCTACCCCAAAAGCCACCTCTGCCCCACAGTGACTCCCGCTCCCCTCCCACAGATCATCTACACCCTTCGCTGCCCCAAAGATCTGCTGGTCTCGCTCTACCACTTCTCCCATTTCATGCACGTCTACAAGCTCTCAAGCTCCATTGATGTCTTCCTTGAAGATTTCTTAAGTGGGAACAGTGAGTAGCATCTGGGGGCTTCTCTGGTGCTGGATGCCTGGGCACCAAACAGATCACTGCTGCATCCCAAACAGCTCTGACCAGACCTTTGCCCAGGTCCAAACATAGCTTAGAGCCTCCCTCCCATAACCAGGCCATCCTCAGCATAACCAGAGGTCTGCAAACACCCTCCGCCTCTAACCACCAGCCCCCACTGTCCTGCCAGAGCCAGGAAAGAACCCAGGTGGCCTGGTTCCCAGCCCCCCTGCTCTCCCCAGCAGCACCAAGGGGGAGGGAGGGTGGTGTCGGTTCTGGGGTCACTGTTACCCTCTCCCCTGTGTAGTGCCCTACGGCTCCTGGTTCAACCACGTCACCGGCTGGATGCGGCTGAAGGGCAACGAGAATTTCTTCTCCATCACCTATGAGGAGCTGCAGCAGGTAGAGAAACCCTGCCTGTGGGGCCATACCTACACATAGCAGCCCCACCCATGTGGCAATCCCTAAATATAGCTCCGGGCCTTGCCCACACATAGCCACATCTTCATAGCCATGCCCACTACTGACCCCTTTCCTTGGAGGCCATGGCCACACTTTCCTATACTTGGGGGCAGGCCCACATCTAGGACCCCATCCACACATTACCCTGCTACTGGAGCCATGTGTGACCGGGGCCTCCTGGGATGCCTTCCTTGACGTGCAAAAATCAGGGCAAGCTGCAAAACCGGGAGCTAAACTCCCCAAACACTGATGGGTGGTACTTAAACCAGTCTCCCTATCAGTCACAACCAGGCTTCTGGTTCCCCACACTGGGTACCAAGAAATCTGCCCAAAATAGAAACAGCTCCCTTTATTGCACTCCAGCTCCTCTGGCTCCCACCTAGCCGCACGGTCCCTTAAAGATATAGGTTCTCCTGACCCCAAAGGGCCAGCCACAGCACACAGAACAATATAGGCTTGGATCTTACCCAAAATACCACACTGATAGCCAATCCTTTAGCAACTACAACTAAAGGTTTAATATAAGAAGAAAAGAAGCAAAATATGAGATGTTAAAGGGTCAAAGCGACTCACATACATACAAATGATTTAAAGTTCATGAAAAGCAATTGCAGGCTTGTTCCTCTGGTAAACACCCAGCATTAGGGTGGGCCTCAATCCTTTGTTCAGTCTCAGAGGAATAGTTTCAAAGATGGGTGTTGGCTGTAGACTGAGGACTTGAGAGCAAGATGGCGTTGGAGTTGCTGCCTTTTATCACCTCTGGCCTTCTCCGTGCTGTGTGCAGTTCTCTCCAATCAAACTGGAGCTGGGTCACATGTTTAAGTCCTAGTGGCTCAACAGGTTTTCTTCTTTATCCTGTTATCTGAGGAGCTTCCTTAATGGGCCATTAAGGAGACAATGGCTGGATAGACATTCAGTCTGGGGAGTTTCCCCCAGCCTTACACAAGTTAAAATATAACAATCATATTCCTAACTTCTAATATGAATACAAATCCTACACATAAACTATGTAATCCTTCCCCACAGATTATTACCTTTCTATTGACACCAAACATGGCATAGTTCCTATGGATTATAACAATCATAAAATATTAATACAAAATAATATCATAAATGGTTCCTTAAATCCTGACAGCGTCACACCCCTGACAGCGTCACACCATGCTTACATAACCCAGCTGTAGTAGGTACAGGCCCAGTACAAGGCCTTTAGTAGTTACAGGCCCAGTATAAGGCCTCTAACCTGAACCAAAGTAATGTCAAGACATTGCTAAACCGAGATACGTCATTAAAAGTTGGCAAGAAGAGGATAAATGTTGCATAAACATAACTAAGCATATTATATAAACAAGGTACCAAGACACCCAGGAACATTCCGTAGATAAGGAAGAACAGGCTGACCCATCCCAGTAACAAGAACATGATGGATAGTTAGAACCAACGTGTACGAGGTAATAGGCGGCACCTAACTACGTTAAGGGGTCGAACCTTAATACATCAGAAACATTGGGAAAGTTGTTTGTCTAGGTGTATAAAAATATATTTCTGGGGTGTGTCCGGGGTCCAGCCTAGGGGGCAGTGGAAAGTCCCGCCACTAACTGAGCTGAGTCCATTGTCCTAGGGTCAGTACCCGTAGTGTGCCCTTGGATAAGTCTTAGAGCACTCCAGGGGAACTGCTACTGTATCCACCGTGACAATAAACCTGGTCGACGTGCCTTCGTACCTTGCTAGACTCTGTGGTCATTGGGGTTCTCTTCGGGTCTGCTGTGTCAGCTATCTGCAGAAGCTGGGGCAGCACTTAGAGGGAATACACGCACGCAGCCGAGTGATATCAACATTGGAGAGAGCAGAGCACCACACCGGGAGCCTCTGACGACACCAGCCAGGTGGTGTTCTGTGGTGGAGCCAGCCTTGGATCCCCAGGCCATGGAATCCAGGTCCCAGGTGTCAGTTGCTCCCAGCCTCGCATTCTTCTGCCCCTTGCAGCCAGCACTTGGGACAGGTGGCCCTCTGCCTTCAGAGGTGTCTGTCTTTCTGTACAGCATAGGGATCAGTAACCAGTAGGTGAGGAAACTGAGGCAAATATGGACCATAATAATTTGAGTCCAGATCCTCCCGTCATGGCCACTGGTGTCTCTCCCAGCACCCACAGGACAGCGTGTGGAGAATTTGCCACTTTCTGGGGAAGGAGCTGAGCGAGGAGCAAGTGGCCACGGTGGTGGAGAATGCCTCTTTCCAGAGCATGAAGGGCAACAAAATGTCCAGCTTCTCCCTGCTGCAAGACAAGTACATAGATCACAAGAAGGGGAACTTCTTGAGGAAAGGTGAGGCCAGGGAGAGGACTACAGATCAGGATTCAGGGGTACAGAGGTAGATTAAGGGGACTCAGAGCCCTAGGCCCCGACCCTTTGGTGGCCACCCCAGCCTGGGCCCCTGTCCCCCACCGGTGGCCTCCCTCCAGGGGCCCCAGGTCCCCGCTCCAGCCTGTCTGCCCCCGGGGGGGGGGGGCTGAATGGTGCACCGTGCGGCTTCCAGTGCTGCCATCCAGGGCCACAGGCCCTGAAAGGCCATGCTAGAGGCTGTACACAGCACACCAGCTGGCCCCCGGCGCATACCCAGAGTGGAGTGATCAGTCGTGCTGGCCTACCCCACCCCCCAGGTCAGACCATCTGGCCCAGGCACAGGGCAGGAGCATGAAGCCCAGCCTCTGAGCCAGCTTGCCTCACCACCAGGTGTAGACCATCCAAACCAGAGGTGGAGCAAGAGCCTGGAGCCCAGCCTCCTGCCCAGGGTGACCCCAGCCCCCAGCCCCAGCAGGCAATGTGGGGGCCCCTAGGCACAGGCCCTATAGGCCCCTGCAGGGGTATTAGCCAAGCTGGAAGGGGCAGGGCCTGGCTACCAGGGGCTGTTGGTTGGGATTAATGGTCACCAGCAGAGATGAAGAAGTCAGGGCCGGGTGAACGGGAGTTGTGGGCAGGAGTGAGGGGCAACCTCATCCATGTGCCCTGTGTGCTTTGCAGGGATCTGTGGTGACTGGAAGAACCATCTCTCAGAGGTGCAGAGCCAGCGATTCGACATCATTTATCGGGAGCGGATGCAGAATCTGGACATAACCTTCCTCTGGGACTGATGGCCCCACGCCCCCACCATTTGCACCCAAAAACACCATCCCTCTGCTACCCATGTGATATTGTGCTTAATGTGCCCCACAGGATGCCCTCTGGTGACACCAGAAGTTGTAGCTCAAGCAGCAGAGATGTGAGCTGGATTTCTGCACTCGGCTGTTCCTGGTGCAATCCGACTCAATGTGTGTGGGGGATGGGGCTCTGATCTCAGGGTTTCCATTGCTTGTACATAACTTATTGCATTAGCTCCTACCCCTTCCCCCGTTATGGTGGGGACGAGTCTGTGATGGGATGCACATCCGTGCACGCCTAGGATATGATCTGTGTAAATTTTCTGTTCAGTTTTGCAAGATAATTGTGTGATTTGATGCCAAATATGCTATAACAGGTTCCTTTGTGAATGCTCACACCATATTCCATATGATTACCATGGTGCCATGTTCCCTACAGCAACATGTAGGTACAGATGTGAAGCATGTTACAGGGTTCAGACTCTCAGGACTATCTCTAGCACAGTGGCTGGAGATTCACAAGTCAAAGGGAATGCTAATGCCCTCCCTGGTTCAGATAAAAGTAAAGAGAAACACACAGCGGGACAGAAGGGGAGGGGCTGTCAGCAGTTTGTGAAAAAAAGACACAGAGAGTGTGAGAGAGAGAAGCTGCAGGCTTTGGCCTGAGAAGACACCATCTTGCAACCAACTTCAAGCAAGATCTGGGCCCTGCCTTGTAATAGGCAGAGAATAGCTGTAAAACATCAAACAGCCAAACATGTTGCACATAATCTTGGACTATGAGGTCAGTTTAGGCAGAGATGTTAGATTAGCATGCGGTTTATGCCTTTTATTTGGTAGTGGTCACTCCTGACTCATTTATATTATGATTCTGCCTTGATTGGCCATGTTCTCCCTTGAAATCACACTCTGATCAATAAACTAGTAGTTGTTTTCTCTAAAGCTGTGTGGTCTTTAGAGGGTGTGGATGTGGGAGGCTGGGCACAATCCACTTCTTTGTTAAGTGGATGGGCTTGAGAGTAAGGTGATTGGGAGTGGGTCCCAATCCCGGTAAGGCAGTAGCTCCCAGGGTAGTGTCTGGGGCTGGGTGTGCTTGCTTGGGGACCAATGCCTGTGTGGCTAGTGGATTTACACCCACTGCCTGGGACCAATTACACACTGGTGGCTGGTGTGGACTGACTCAGGAGTGAGTGGTCACCCAGTGGGGTGTGGTGAATTGGTGTTCAGCAGTGGGGTTTGAGGGGTCATAGCAGCACACCAGACCAGATTTGGGGAGCTGCCTGTCACATTGGCACAGCGAGCAGGGTTTTGTGCCCAGGCCTGATGCTTTGAGTGATTTCAAGTGAGAACATGGCCAATCAAGGCAGAATCATAATATAAATGATTCTGATAAATTGATATAATGATATCAATGATATAAATTGTGTCATATAACACAATTACCTTGCAAAACTGAACAGAAAAGTTACACAGATCATGCCCTAGGGGTATACGGATGGGCATCCCCGTAACAGAGTCTCTCCCATTGTATATGTTTGCACAGTGAGTACTGAATGAGAAATAAGTATCGTTTGGATTAGAACTGCATCTGGGACACTAGTACCCCCATCACCAGCTCTGCACCAGAGCACACTTGATTAACTTGATTAGCAGGCAAGTGTGGAAACCACTCAACCTGGCAGCTGAGACAACGGGGCCCCAGGGTTTCATCACTGTGGCATGGGGACACACAGGCAGCTGTCCCAACCAGGGCTGGGTTAACCTAGGGGCTAAAGGGGCAGAAGCCCTGGGTCCCAGCCGACAGGAGTACCCAGGCTCTAGCCCCTAAAACCCCTACTATAATCCAGCGCTCTCCTCCCCCTGAGCGCCAGCAGACCAGACTCCGTGCTCAACTCCCTTTCCTGGGCCTGCTGGTTTGCCCCTGGTGGCAGGGCAAGGTGGGCCAATGCCTGTTTGCTCTGCCTGGGGGATGGGGCCAGCTGTCACAGCTTCCACTCCAGCACAGCTATCGAGGACCTGTGGTCTGGGGTGCTGCAACAGGGGTCACCACGCTGCACGCCAGCTGGCCCCAATCTTTGGAAAGACTGGCCGGAGCAGGGCTGAGGCAGGAGCGCGCTCTGGCCCCAAGGCTTCTCCCCAGCAATGGAGCATGGCTTAAAGTCGACTTAATTTTTCTAGCATAGACATAACCCCTTGTCAACCTTCTTAAGTCGACTTAATGTTTTAAGTTGACCTAATAAGGTCGATTTAGGCAGTAATCCCGTCCACACTGGTTTAAGTCAACCTAATAAGATGGATTTAAGCATTAAGTCGACCTAAAACGAGGTGTTATTAAGTCAATTTAACCTTTCCTTAAGTCAATTTAAGGAAATGCTTAAATCGACTTAAGGAAAACCCAGTGTAGACGCGGCTTTGTTTAGATCAATTTAAACCTCCTTAAATTGACCTAACTTGTAAGTATAGATGCACCCATAGTGCGCAAGGCCTACTGAGATCAATAACTCTGACTCTCCGCAGTCTCGTGCAGATCAAAGAACAGACCACAATCATTCCTGGAGCCAAGGGTTTAAGGAAAACCCTCATCTGTACTGAAAAAGAGTCAATGATGGAGAATCTCCATGATCAGGGCCATCTCTGGAGGGGCGAGGGGGGTCGGTGAGTGGGGGTCATCGCCCCGGGCCCCTCAGTTCGGCAGGCCCATCACTACCCTTTCCTCCTGCGTCCCACTGCCCATTCAGCCCTGAGTGGGGGAGGCTGGGGCCAGAGAGGACACCATCCCTGCACTGCTCCTCCACAGCATCCATATCTACCCTGCCCCGCACCCTGGAACTGAATGGCCAGGTCGAGGCGGGGCAGGCACTGAACACTGCAGAGTAGCAGTGCAGGGAGGGTGTCCTCTCTCACTTCAGCCTCCCCCCACCAGCATTGAACAGGGCCTGCTCCAGTGGTAGGGGCAGGGGCCCATGGCCGCCCAGCCACCATTCTGGCCTGCGGACAGGTGGGGGCCCTGGGCCAGGGGACCCCCACAGGCTCATTGGCCCTAGGCCCCACATCCCCCTAGGGACGGCCCTGCCCATAACCCCAGGAAGTTGGGACAAAAGCCAATCACTTTCACCATTAAAAACTTCCACATGATTTTCTGTCTGACCTTCTCTTGCTTCAACTGCCAAGTGACTTGTCTCTTAAAAAACCCGCAGGCCTGCTGTGAAATCTGGTGCCCCACATTGTGCGCGAAAGACGGGTTGTGACACATATTTGGGGTCATCTGACCAAAAGGCTCCAGAAAAACAGCCCAAAATGCCACCACCAAGGCAGCTTTTCTCAAAGTTGCTTTGCCCAGTTAAGGAGCTCAAACTATGGCTGTGACCTTGGCCAAGACATCTTCAGTCACTGGCCATCTTCCTCAGGAAGCTTATGGGCCATCCCTCCCCAGCAGAAAATGATGAGTTAAACTCTGAGGTTGAAGGTTTGCTACATGGATCATGCACTTAACAACTTCCATGGCCCATGTGCAGCTGCAAAATTTAAACAGAGGCTAATGACCACACTGGAAAAATCCCAAACAATTTTAGCCAATCAAAACAGCCCCTTGTGGGTGGAATGAGAAGCCTCTTCCAGGAGTTTTTAGAGAGCTGAATTCACAAAGCAGCTGGAGGAAGTGTTAGCCCTTTATTAGCTGAAAAGCACTGACCCACGCTGGGAGAAGATAGCACAGGAACTCAAGCAGGCATCTCCTATCATTTGGAGCCTTGCGCTACCCACTGGACTCATGGTTTTCTCAGACCATCCATTGGAGCCAGCACCTCTTTGTAGAAAATCCTTGACTGGTCATTGGCATGTGGATGTGAATTTAGCTACTTCCACCTCTCAGGTTGGGTCTCTATTCACTAGGCTCTACAGCCATTTACTCTTTGGCCTAATAATTATTGTTTTGGAGTGGAGTTTTAGCAGTAAATGTTGATTTTGACAGGCGCACACACGAAGCGATGAAAAATATTGCCCTCAATGACCACTGACATTTTAGAGAGGGGGAGCTAGCTAAGGACAGAATGTTGAAGAATGGCTCTTGCCACGTGAGTAAAAACTATATTGGGAGCGGGGGTTGATTTGGGGGGAACATTTTCTAATAGATTTTTAACCTCCAATAAATTTGAGATAGGAATTCTGGGAGGAGGCCTGGGCTGATGTGGAACTGGGAAAGAGTGGTTTCGGTTGTAGGGAGGGAAAAGGGATAAATAGGGATAGAGGAGAAGGGAGATGGGGTGCAAGTGAGGGGGTGAAGATATGCATAGTGGGAGGGGAAAGGTTGGAAACCAGGAAAAACGACATGGTGGTAACTGGCACGAGCATCCGTCAGCACCACATTCTTCCTCCAGTGGGATCTGGGAGACCATGCCCCCCTGGGGGTGCATTTTAGTCTTCCTATTATAAGGAAGGATCTTAGCACCCCTATCCCCCTGGGGGCAGTCTTGTAAACAAGGATCATGGGGCCCCTTATCAATGGGGGGGTCTAACCCCCATGCTCCCTCTCATAATACAGTCTGGGACCCCTTTCCCCTCTGAGGTGTCTGAACACTTGTCCCTGCCTTCCCCAGTATGTGCTGGGGTCTGGAGAACCCTTGCCCATCTATCTGCTATCTGATTCCCCTTCTTGTCCCCAGTGTAGTAGCTGAGAGAAGGTGGATGACCATTTCCCCTGTCTTCTGAGTATGTGCTAGGATTTGGAGGCAGGGAGGCCTTTCCTTATGGAGGTATTTGAGCCCCCTCCCTGCCCATCTGAGTCTGGGGCAGAGAACAGACAACCTTAGAGCATGCACCAAGAACACTGGTGTGAGTGAGGCAAGATAGCCATGCACTGCAGTGGAAGGGCATGGGAATGCCCATGGCAAGATAGGAACAGCTCGTGCCTCTCCAAGCTGTGGTTCCAGGCTGTGTTCATTTCCGAGCTGCTCTCCTGCAGCAGTTCCCAGCCCACTGAGATGGTCGTACCTCCCGTACCAGTTCATGCCTCGCACATCAGTTTATCCCTCTGATGCGGTGATGCCTCTCAGCAGCTCCCCTGCTCTCAGCACTGTCCATTGCCAGAGATCTGGACACAGCAAAGCTGCTAGTGACAAGGTTTCACCTTCTGTTAGGCCAGGGGAAAGGGGATGCTGCTCTGCTACAGTTCATACTGAAAATACAAGTTGGGTTAAAGAAGGGGTCTCAAACACATGGCCCATGGGCCTGCAGAGCTACCTCCTGTGGCCCATGCACCACCAGCTGGGAGCCTGCAGCCACCTGCCTCCCACACAGGGTGCTCTTGCTGCTGCCGAGCTAGCTTGGCACCTTCCGCAGTACTTCCAGGACACCCTCATTGGACCCCCTGCCACTCCGTCCCAGCGGCCAGGCAGTCGGCGGGGAGGAGCCAACCGCTGCCTGGGAGTGGGAGTAGAGCCGCACCACGAGGCCGCGCTGCTGCACTGCTGACCAGGCAGAGCCTCAGCCTGCAGTGGTGATGGAGCACAGTGGGCCAGGTAAGCAGAGCGCAGCTGGGGCCAGGTCAGGGTTCAGGAGGGGCGCCTGGAGGGTTCCCATGGGGGCTCCGGGCTGGGGTTTGCATGCAGCTCTTCTTCTCTTCCTCCCTCTTTCTCTTAAAAAAACCTTTAAAAGATTTTTAATTAAAATTAAATTTTTAAAAAGGTTTTTTTTTAAACCTTTCTTAAAATTAAATTTCCATTCAAATTCAATTAAACCATATTAATTAATTTTTTGCAATAATTTTGAATTTGATTAATTAAATTTTAATTTGATTTTAATTAAATAAATTGGAGGCCCCTCGGGGTTTTAAAAACTCTAGTATGAAAAGGTTTCAGTGATGCAGCCCTTGGGCCAATATCCTAGTCCTCATGTGGCCCTCGTGATGATTTGAGTTTGAGACCCCTGGTTTAAAGGATGTGCTGAAATCTGTACAGTTACACTGTTGGGTTCAGATATTATGCCCTTAATTTCAACATAGTATAAAATGAGTGATCCAGAGTCGAGGCCATTTGAACAAGTGGTTCCCCAGATGCCTCCTATTCCTCTCCCCAGCTGTTTCTCAAAGTCCACAGTTTCTATCAGCTTTTTCTGGGGCACCCTGGCTTCTGAAGAGCTTAAAGTTACCTACCGTAACCACCACGTAACAAAAAGTATCAAGCGGCTAGGACACACATCTGGTCTTAGCTCCTACAGGACACACTGTGCCAGTTTCACAACTCAGCCATTGTCCGCATTACACTAGAACTTTGTGTACTGGGAAGGACACTACAGAGCAACCATATGGCCGAATGGAGAAAGCAAAGGATTGAAACACTGATAACATTTGTCTAGTCAGGCCTGTGACACAGGCCTCTGGGGTGAGCCTGGCCAAGTCACAGTTTCACCCATTGCCTCAATTCCCCCAGCCACAGTGGGGCTAATGACATTTCCCTCCTTGAGTTCTGTGGCAAAGAAGAACTCAGTGTCAGGCTCAGTCCTTTGGCATGGCAGAATCTGTGATGCAGGGCTCCATGAGCACAAAAACTGCAGAAGAACCCTGACATATGAACTATAACTTAGAGGCCACGCTCTACTCCCAGCTCACTGCTGATAGTCCCCAAGTCCCGCTCCTGATACCAGGTGTCAGGGAATTTTAGGGGGTCCTCCTGGTCAAGAGGACCTGAGTAGGCACCCCCACCCAAAGGCTCATTCTTCAGCTGAGACCAAATAGACAGAGACCGAGGACGTGTGATTAAGCTTTATTCAGCTGAATGGCAGTCTGACACTCAGAGTAAAACTCCAAGGTAGAGCGCCCCGAATAGAGCTGCTTTACACTTTTATAGTTTTTTGGTTACATTTATTTACATAGACAGATAATAATGAGAGACAGGCTGGATCAAACAAACTCTTTGTTTTACCTTCGAAAGACATATACATGTCAATTGATGACGGATGTATGTAGGATGCTTTTCTTAGAGATAACATTTGTTCACAAGTTGTTTTTACAGTATGTTTCTAAATACTCTAAGTTTATTAAAATTTACAGTACTTAACAGCCTTGACAAGTTTATCACACCATAGGGGAGGAAGTCATGCACATCAGCAAACATTCTAATTAATCAACAGCCCTTGAGAGGCAGGGGAGACAGTTAGTTCAGCATTTTTTACATTCTAAGCACACTGAGAAAAAAACAAGCAGAACAACGTAATAGATATTAGGACGAGACAGACTCCATTTTTATATCCCCTTTCACAGGCTGTGGGTAGAGGGATGAAGTGATATGCTGTAACAAGGTCCGTTCCACAGGGTGGCACCAGCTCCCGAGCCGGGCGGGACAACCCCATGTAGTTCATTGCCTCCACGCAGGGCAAGGCACAGGCAGAGCAGTTGGCAGCCTCCCAGCCCTCAGGCAGGGCGAGACACAGGTAGTGGTCGGTGGCCTCCCGGCCCCCCCGGCAGGGCGAGGCATAGGCAGGGCAGGCACTGAGTCAATGGCCCCCGCCCCCCCGGCAGGGCAGGCACAGAAGCCACAAACCTCTGGACAGGGTTTGCAGGAGTTTGAAAGCTCAGGGTGGTTAGGGATAAAGGGGAAAGGAAGGGGAGGCAGGCCCACCCACTCCACTGCATCCCAGCCCAGGGCCTCTGTCACTGGAGTCAGCAGGGTACAACCGAACCCTGCTGCCCACGGCTTGGCTGTGCCATAACCCACCGCCCCTGGGCTGTTTCCTCCTTATCCCAGCCCGCCTACCTCATTGCCTCATCCTCGGGGTAGAGGTCCGGGTGCATCACCAGCGGGAGGCTAGTCAGGCCTTCTGCATCAGCTGGTGGCAGGTCCAGCAACTCCTCCTCTAGGGGTAGCTCTTCCAGGTCACAGGGGCCCTCAGGTTCCTCTGCAGAGGACAGCTCCTCCGGGTCACAGGGGCTGTTCTGGGCTGGCTCCTCTCCCCGGTACTCTGGAGGCTCTGCTAAGGGTAGTTCTTCCAGGTCCTCCCCTGGGGGATAGTACAACAGGGTTCCTCCTCCTGGTTGCCCTGGGGTTCTGTGGTCTCACCTGGAGGGCCTTCCCACAGGGGTTGCTCTAGGGGCCGGTCCCTCCATCACTGGGGAGGTTCTGGTGGAGCTCCATCCACCTTCTAGGAGTTTCCCCCTCTAGAGCTTTGGTCCGTCCCTTTATACGGCCCCCTCTCCCCTTGACTCCACCTCTGGAGTTCCTAGGTCTATCCCATGCAGGGCTGTCCTCTGGCCAGCAGGGGGAGGGTAGGAGTCCTCCTGGGCCCTGCTCCCAGGCCCGCTGCTTTACCCTGCTACATATGCACATACTCAGAATATTGGAAAATTCCCTGGAGCCAAAAAAGCGATAGAACCCAGGAGTCCTGATTCCTACATCCCTTCTGTTCTAACCACCAGGCTCTGCTCCCTTCCAAAGTTTGAGCTAGAACACAGGAGGTCCGGCACACACTTCTGGTCCCTTTCAGCTGCATCATGCAGCCCCTGCTTCCACAACTCCTCACCCATCCCTTACAGCACAGCACATTGGCCTCAGTCTGGGCTGTGTGATTGGAGCCTAGAGAGTTGGTGCCAACTGTGCCACACATAATACAGCAGCCAACCAGGGCAAGTGGCTGGGTCAAGCAAGGAGGGGAGGGCTTGAGTGGAAGGCCCAGAACAGGGAGACATTTTCAGACAAGAGGCTTTGCAGACCAAAGGACATGATATTGAAGGGGGGGCCTGGGACAGGGCCAAAGGAGAAGGGTCCTGCCCTGTTGTGACATTCCCCTCCTTCAGTCTGGAGGGGTGTGCGACTCTGCCACCCCAGTTCATCATTCCAGGGCCCTAACTTACCCCCTCTGCTGTGTGCACCCCTGCTCCTGGGTCAGTTCACACTCAGGCCATGTACACACTACAGGAATAATCGCGCAACAAGCCCATGGCACTTTAAAAGTCACGAGGTTTTTGTAGCGCAGGATCGCATCCACATTCTGCCACCTGTGACGGAACCTATCCCACAATTCCATCCATTCTCATTTGGCAGTAAGAATCCTGGGTAGAAGGAGAGTAGCGCTGAGCACCATGGGTAAAGTCTTGGTTTCCCATGGTGCATTCTGTTCCCCTTGCATCATGAGAGTTGCTACTAGCAACTCGCGCCCATTTTCAACAGTAGCGCATTGCTTCCCGGAAGTCCTTTTGCAGCAACATGGATCCAGCTCTGATCTCGACTGTCGCCTTCAGCATAATGAATACATCTTGGCTGGTGGTACAGTATGCATTCAACTCTGAATCAGACCAGAATTCGGATGACCCTGGGCTGGTGACTGCCATGGAGGACAACAGCACCGCATTGCTGAGCTCCTTCACAGAGCATCTGCACACGGTGCACCGCCGGTTCTGGTCACGAGAGACAAGCACCGAGTGGTGGGACCGCATCGTTTTGCAGGTGTGGGATGATGACCAGTGGCTACAGAACTTTTGAATGTAGAAAGCCACATTCATGGAACTGTGTGAGGAACTAGCCCCTGCCCTGCGACACAAGGACACCAAAATGAGAGCCGCCCTCACCGTGGAGAAGCGTGTCGCAATCGCGCTGTGGAAAATGGCAAGTCCAAACTGCTACCGCTCGGTCGCGAATCAGTTTGAAGTCGGCAGATCGACCGTCGGGTTAGCACTTTCACAAGTGTGCAGAGCCATTAATCGTGTTCTGCTCCAGAGGACCGTGACGTTGGGCAACGTGCGGGAGATCGTTGATGGATTTGTGGCCATGAGATTCCCGAACTGTGGAGGGGCAATAGACGGCACACACATCCCTATTCTCGCTCCGGAGCATCTTGTGACTGAGTATATTAATAGGAAGGGCTACTTCTCCATGGTGCTTCAGGCACTCGTGGATCACAGGGGGCGTTTCACGGACATAAATGCAGGGTGGTTGGGTAAGGTGCATGATGCTCGCATTTTACGGAAAACGGAACACAGGCCTGTACCGGAAGTTGCAGGCAGGGACCTTCTTCCCCGATGATAAAATTACTGGTGGGGATGTGGAGATGCCCATAGTCATCATAGGAGACTCAGCCTACCCACTGATGCCTTGGCTCATGAAGCCCTATACTGGAAATTTGGATCCCAGCAAGGAGCGCTTCAATTACCAGTTAGGCCGGTGCTGAATGACCGTAGAGTGCACCTTTGGGTGCTTAAAAGGCCGTTGGTGCTGTTTGTACAGGAGGCTAGACTTGAATGAGGACAACATTCCAGCTGTCATTGCGGTGTGCTGTGTCCTGCATAACCTCTGTGAAAATAGGGGAGAGAAATTTCCCCCTTCATGGGAAGTGGAGGCTGAGCGGCTAGAGTTTGCCTTCCAGCAGCCAACCACTAGGAGTATCAGGGGGGCACAGCTGAGAGCCATCCGCATAAGGGAGGCATTTAGGGTGCCTTTTAGTGATGGAGACTCACAGGATGCATTGCATCACTGTGCAGTAGTGTTCCCAAGCACTACTGGGTGCTGATTGGGAAGGGGGTGGTGGTGTCGGTGGGTGTGTACTGTACTATGCTCAAATGACTGAATACTAAACATGCAACAACTAATCTTATTGTGTATCAATAAAGACACTGTGCACAGTTCAAGTGATTCAATTTTATTATTATAAAACATTAAATAATTACAGTAAGCAGTGCCTGCAAAGGGGCTATAGATGCGTGTAGGTGCGTGTCTCAATGCCATAGCTTGGTGCAGGAGTGGATGTAACATTGTACCAGGAGGGACCCTGGGCTTCAAAGAACTGCTTTGAGGGAGAATGGGGCGTGGGGGACAGAAAGTGTTGCTGTGGCTGCGGGGGGGGCGGGGGGGCGAGCCTGGAGCAGCTGGGTCTGCAGACCAACCATGGTCTTCAGCAGTTTGGTCTGCTCCTGTAGGATGCTTATGAGGGCATCCTTCTGCCTCTGCCTCTTCACATTGCTTTCTTTGTGCTTCTGCCGGCACTCCTGCCTCCATTGTCTAGTCTCCCTTGCTGATGCCTCGTTGGACTGCATCAGCTCCTGGAAGATATCTTCCTTGCTCCTGCAAGGCCTCCTCCTTATCTGTCTCAGCTGGTCAGCTGGCACAGACCACCGACCGGCGAAGGTTGTTTCTAAGGAAAAATGAAACATCATAAGTAGTGCTATTGTTCTCACTGTGGTTAAGGAGCTGGTAATATGCTCTGCCGCCACATTCCTCAGTGCCCACGGGACAGGTCATTGCCAGGGACTGAAAGGGCTTTTGCAAAGGGAGGTTCGGGTTGCCGAGGCAAGACACACAGCTCCGTGAACTATTTGCAGTGCTTTGGGCAATTAGTTCACATACGGCACTGCCATGGAAGCCAATATCTCGCTGCTTAGCGTGCCTCTGCAAGCCAGAATGCATATCCTGCATGTCACTGGTTTTAAGTCAGGAACGTATGCAGCAGGCTTGTGCGCAGCCATGGTTTCCGCTGCTGTGCTTTGCAACTGGTGAGGGAGAGTATCCCTCTATGGGGGAGGGAAAACAGTTGCTCTCCCATCGAATTTAACTAGGAGGCTGTGGAAGTACATCGAGGACACCTTCAGTGCTTTCAATGGAGAGGATTTCTTGACAATTACAGCATGCGTTGATGCACTGCTCATGTAATGCGGGGTAGACCCCCCCCATCCAAAAAAAAAAAAGAAAAGAAAAGAAAGGATGAAACTCAAAACGCCTATCTCCCGCCCGCTCTTCATTTGCCCGCAAAGCTTATCCAGCTAGCATAGAAGCCACCTCTGATGAAATTTACCAGAGCTCCCCTCTGCTGCATCAGAAGACAGGATGGAGAAGGAATCTGGGCAGCACGTGTCAGGTGGCATGGAGAACAGTTCCTGGCTCCCTAGGTCGGTTGCACCACTTTCACCCTACAGGTCATCCTCCACTTCCACGTCCTCGTCGACGAATTGCTCATCACCGTCTGCGCCGGTATCCTTTTCATGGGGGGGTGCCAACGTGTCCACAGGAGCTTTTGGGGTGGTTGTGGGATCCCGGCTCAGGATTGCTTCCAGCTCCTTGTAAAATTGGCATGTAGCTGGCGCTGAGCTGGAGCGCCGGTTTGCCTCTCTGGCTCTGTGGTACATAATCCGCAACTCCTTCACCTTCGACCTGCACTGGAGAGTGTCTCTCTCGTACCCCTTCTCTGCCATGGCCCAAGAAATCTGGCCAAAAATATCGAAATTCCGCTGGCTGCCACATAACTGTGCCTGCACAGCGGACTCTCCCCAGATGCCTATGAGATCAAGCACCTCAGCTGTGGTCCAGACTGGAGCACGTTTGTTGTGTTGAGCCGCCATTGCTCTTGGAGAACACAGCTGCAGCTGCACTCCACGCCGAGCAAACAGGAAGAGTGAAGAATTAAAAAATTCCCGGGAATGATGGGAGGGCGGGTACAGTCACGTCACAGAGCACAGAAGGAAGTGCAGAAGGGATGGAATTGGAATTCTGGAACATTTCCGGAGGTTTCATGTTGTGCGGCAACCGTATACACACGAACTATAGCGGAATAGCTGTTCCACAGTAGCCGCTACCACCCTCGTTTTGGTGGTTTATATGTTGCGCTGTAAGACAGCTGTTACCGCGCAACAACATGGATTTGTGTGTGGATGCTGTGCCTGTTATCGCGCAATAACGAGCGTTATCGCTCAATAACTTTGTAGTGTGTACAAGGCCTCAGTCACCTGCATACAATCGGTCCCAAAACGAGTGGATGAGTGCTCTCTTTAGCTACTCATGGGATAATTCCCCAGCAGACATCCTGTGATGCGTGGCACTCCCACAAACTCCTGTAATGTGATCTGTATATTTTTCTTCTCCACTCTTGCAATATAATGGTACGGTTTAATTCAAAATTTGACATTTGAGGTATTTTTCTGAATGCTCATGACATGCTCTGCATTATTGTTATAGTATCAGGTTTCCTGCATCATCATAATTGGGTACTGATATGACACATATCCCCACATGCATTTCACATGGCTCATGTAGAAGCAAGTTATCACGGTTGCAAAACATATCTAATAGAAATATGCATAACGGTGGACTAGCTAAATGTCTGAAGCACATTGACTGGAGAGAGGAGATCACCCACCCTGTCTGAACAAAGTGAATTATGTCACCACGAGGAGGAGGGAAGGCGTGTATGAAGAGAGAGAAAGAGACTCTTTAAATTGCTGAGGGACTGTTTGCCAGAGGAACACCATCTTGAAAGAACTCAGAAAGGATCAAGACCTTTCCACATGGCTAGAAGGACCTGGCTCTAAAACCATCAATAGCCAGGCAGGTGGGTAAGCTTGAAATGGACTGCAACAGTGAACTTTAACTTAGAATGCATGTTTCCTTTTATTTGGTACTGATAAACTCATTGATTGATTGATTGATTTGCCTTATATGCTCACTTAGAAACATGTTTTCATCAATAAACTTATAAATGTTTTATCTAAAGCAGCATGAATTTTGGAAAGAGTGTCAAAGTGTGAATGCCTAAGTTAGCACAGAAGTGCTGCATATCAGTTTCATTGTTAAAGTGATGCACTGGAGTAAATGAACCTGCGGCAGTCAGGGAAGGGTCCCAATCCCTGCAGGATGGAAGTTCCCAGTGTTTCATCTGAGGCATGGGGATGTTTGTGCAGGACTGTCCCATGAGTGGCTAGTGAGTGCACTTCCATTGCCTAGGACCAATTATATGCAGGATGCTGGGGTGTGCTGACCCAGGTATGGGGGGTTTACCGAACAATGTCAGGTAAGTTGGAGCCCAGGAGTAGGCAATCGGGTAGACAGAGTGGCACATCAGACCAGACTGCAGGAGAGGAATGTCACACACCTCCAGTCCCAGATGTAACCCCGGGAACTACCATCTTGCAAGGTTCAGTGTGCCTCTATTGGGCCTAGCAAGCTCATTTACACTGGTCTGTTAATTTAACAAAGAAATTGATATGCATATGCTTACTGTGAGGCCGTCCACACACTCCCATTCAACAGGGCACCGCTTTAGATTAAAAAAACAACAACATATATTTATTGATTATATTCCAAAGGGGTAGCCGTGTTAGTCTATTGTAGAAAGACAACAGAGTCTTGTGGCACTTGTAAAGACTAACAGATTTATTAATCGCATGAGCTTTCGTGGGAGAAAATCCCACTTCGTCAGACGCTTTGAAGATAGGAAAGTTACAGAGTGGGAGGAAATTAAATGCAGGGGAGTGTATGACATAGCATCAGGTCAGGCTGTAACAGCAAATCTAGCCCCGGGAGCACAGAGAGGCCTATTGAGCTCCAGACAACCCCAGTTCTGCTCTGGTCAGCTCAGCTCAGCTTCCTGGGCTGGCTTCTCTGGTTCTACTGCTGTGAGTCTGCTCAGTTCAGCTCCTTGGTCTGACTTCTTTGGCCTCACAGCCACCTGCTGCTTTATCCTTCGCTTGGCTCTGCTCTCGTGCTTTGCCCAGGAACTGCAGGCATTCCAGCTCACACTGGGGGGCCTGTCCTCCTTGCAACCTCAATGTCCTATCTGGCAAAGGGAAATCAATATTTATCATTAAAAGTTTTTCTGCTTGACCAATTATCAAACTGAACAAAAGCACCCTCCCTTGCACTTTGCAACAATGCCCGTGGTTTGTCACTAGTATGTAGTGGTTCAAAATCCTTTCTTTATAGCACCTGATTAAAACAGCAGGATTAACTGCCTTTAAATCTAATTGGGTGATCCACAGCCCACCCAGGCCCACCTGTGGCTATTCCCCCAGTCTTTCAGACATTTTTAATCTGCCTATAACGAAGGTTGGATTGTTTAGGGAAAATGAAGTGATACTATGAATCTGGCAGTCAAAAAACACAAAGAAATGAAAACGAGAAGACAAAGCTAAGCAAAAAAGCAGTTTGCTGGGCCCTGGGCTGCCCCCCACCATGGGACTCCCCGATGAGGCCACCTGTCCCCACCACAGGGCCTCCAGCCTGGGTGTCCCATTGCAGGGCCCGGGTCCTCACTCCAGCCTGAGGGCACTCCCACCCCGGCCCTGCTCTGGCCACAGTCTGCAGAGGGTCGGGAAGATGGCTGGTGCATGGCATCGTGACAGGCCCCAATGGAGCCTCCCCTCCCATCCTTCCCCTGGCCTGTCCCTCCTTTCACAGTGCTGGCAGGGCAGGAGCCCTTTCTGTGCTCCTGCTCGGCCAGCACTGAGCAGGGTCTCCAGATTACCAGAAGGGTTTTAGGGGCTGGAGCCCAGGGCCCGCTTCTTGCCAGGTCCCAGTGCTTAAGACCCTAAAGCTCCTTTGACAATCTGGCCCTGATCCCACCTGCGCCCAAGGGGGAGTAGAGTAGAAGGGATGATAACTGAGGGATCATCTCAGCCCCTTTCCCGCTTATCATCTGCCCCAGCAACTGAACCTGGCTTCCTCCTGCCTCTCAGCCACCCAGCATCCACCCCGTCCCTAGACCTTAGCATGTGACCCTCGGCTCTGTCACTGTGAATGGCCAATTCAGCTCACAGTGGTCTCTTAGCACCTGGCTAGGTGTTGGTTACCACTTTTTCTGTGAGGAGCTAGAGTGTGGGCAACCCCCAGAATTACAAAAGACTCATAAAAAAATACAGGTGCAGTGGGATGGCTCTAAATCAAAGCAACGTTTCCTGGGATAAGGACATTCGTACAGGGGCTGTCCACCAAAGAGAGACATCCCAATTCTGTGCTGCTTATAAAATAAAAGACCAGCAGGATCTTATTCAGGGGACAAGGTGTGACACTGTCTGGATTTAGGGGATCATTTATGATACTATTTCATATTAATATTTCACAATTGCAATAATCCATAGGAACTATGCCATGTTTGGTACCAGAAGAAAGGTTGTAATTTGCTGGGAATGATTATATGGCTTATGTGTAGGAATTGCATCTATATTAGAAGTTAGGAATATGTTTGTTATATCTGTATTTCAACCTGTGTGATTCTGGGAAACACCCCAGACTGGATATCTACAGCCATTGTTTCCTTTACGGCCCATTAAGGAAGCTCCTGGATATAGTGGGCCCAGGGACAAACCTGCTCCGCAAGTCACTGGAACTGACCATGTCACTCCACTCTATTTTAATTTGCAAAAACTCCACACAACATGGAGAAAGCCAGAGGTAATAAAAGGCAGCTGCCCCAACTGCATCTTGTCTTCAGTCTTCAGCCTCCAGTCTACGGCTTAAAACCCCTCTCTGGAACTATTCATCTGCAACTGGACAAAGGTCTGAAGCACACCCAGGTGCTAGGTGTCTACCAGAGAAACTGATTGGGCCTGCAAACTGCTTTACATGCAGTGGTTAAAGTATAATTTGACGGGCCCCGGAACCCTCCTAATCTCCGGGCCCTCTTCATGCATGTGTGGGCCCCAGCCCAGATAGGCATTTGCAACCACTTCTCAATACCACATGCATCGGTTATCGCTCCATAAAAATATTTATAATTTTATATGTCATTTATGTCTATAGCAATTATTGTCATAAACTAGCAAACGCTGCATAACACAATAAGTATTGCAATTAACAATGGTAGGGAGTAGGACCTGCCAGCAGCCAGGGCAGGGCAGAACATGCTCTCCGCTGGATTTTTCTATTTTTAGGGGCCCCAGAACTCTGGCTCCTCAAATTTGTGGGCCCCGGAACTGCGTTCCGGTGCGTTCCCCCTTACTTTAACCACTGTTTACATGGACTCTAAATCATTTGTATTTATGTGATTCACTTTGACCCTTTAACATATCTGACATGTTGTTTCTTTTCTTTTTATATTAAACCTTTAGTTGTAGTTACTAAAGGATTGGCTATCAGTGTGGTATTTTGGGTAAGATCCAAACCTATATTGTTCTGTGTGATATGGCTGGCCCTTTGGGGTCAGGAGAACCTATTTCTTTAAGAGACTGTGTGGTGAGGTGAGAGCCAGAGAAGCTAGAGTGCAATAAAGGGGGCTGTTTCTATTTTGTTATGTTTCTTAATAACAGATGTGGAGAATCAGAAACATTGTGTGTTGCTGATTAGGAGTCTGGTTTAATACCACCTGTCAATGTTTTTTGGGAGAGTTTGGCTCTCAGATTTGCAGCTTACCCTGATTTTTGCATGTTCAGGACGTTACCCCAGGAGGCCCCACAAGTCAATGTGTCACATTTATAGTGAATACAGAAACTTCAGAAAGCAATTGCCTACACACACAAAGAGTTCTGCAGGTGGACTATCATTGCCAGCCTATGCATTACTCGAGGTAATCTGCTGCCAAACAGGTTGAGCATGAGTGAGGAGCTGGGCCACACTTGGTTGCAAATCTGTTGCTCCAAGATATTCGGAGAGACAACCTGAAGTCCTCATCATTTCATCCCGTCTTTATAGTGGGCAATTGCCATTCGGGTCTGTGGATCTTGCTGTGTCACAGTGCTGGAGTAATTCTCAATCACGCATTACATTCAAACATGATGGCTTTCCATTATCCCCTCCTTCCTCTTTCACACTTTCTCCTGTTCCTGTCTTTGGAGACTGTACCTTGGGGTCACTTCTGTCTGCATTCTTCAGCCATCTGGTTCATAAAAGTTGTTAAAACAAAGTATCATCACTTTTCTTTTTTTTTAATCATCATTTTTGTTGTTCTTCTCTGGACTTTCTCCAAAGCTGAGTGACAACGGCTCTACTTGGGTCCAAGCAATTTGGGGGGAAGACAAGTAACAACCGCTCCCTACTCCCTGCAGCTTGGTGTCCCCCACTGAGGCCTCAGTTCCCCTCCCTGCAATATGCTGACCCCCATTTAGACTTCCATGAAGTGCCATGTCCCCACTAAGTCCCCATCTTGCCTTTGCAGTACAACAACTCATATGCTGCACTGGGGCCCACCCCAGTGACAGGGATTTCTGTGTCTGTCCCAGGAGAGCCATGGCAGCTGAGTACTTCACCCACAAGGGGGTGCTGTTCCCAGCTCTGAATTACTCCCCTGAGACACTGAGCTATGTGGAGAGTGAATTTCAGGTTCAAGATGATGACATCTTCAACATCACCTACCCCATGTCAAGTAGTGGAGAGCGGGTGTGGTGCCAGGGTGCTGGCTAAGCGTTCCTGAGGGAGGCACCTGTCACTCAAGGAAGGAGAAGTGGAACAGGCTAATCAGAAGCTGCCTGATTGGCAGCTGCCAGGCTCATTAGCAGGGCGTATGTAGGCTGGCAGGAAGGAAGTGGGGAGGGAGTGAAATGGAGGTATCAGTGAGGCCGGAGACCCCCTCAGAGATGGTGGTGGTATTCAACCCATGTAGCTGCTGTTAGAGAAGGGGCTGTATTGGAAATAGATGGTGGCAGGGATTAACAAACTGAATAAAAGCGTGGGTGATTGCACCAACCAGTCTCTGATTGGTTTGTCAGCAGAAGAGGGGAAGAGCTAAGGCAGTGCACATGCACCTCCTGACAGGGGGTACCATGTTCCTGACACACACATGCATATTAGAGTGAAACACTGGAGTAGTTGGACACTGCAGAGTCACACAGCTTTATTTCCTGGCCATCAGCTCAGGGCACAAGAGACTCCAACCCAGAGAGGGAAAAAGCCGGCTGCCCCCTGAGGCCCAGCTTCCCCACTAAGATGCAGACAGAGACTGATCACTGGCATTCTCCCGAACCTCAGGCAGGGTAGGAGACCCTTGGTCAAGAAAAATGAGAGCTTTTAATTTTCACACAGTTGTCAGTTCACCAGTGTTGAGGAGGGAGCCAGGACTCCTTGGCTCTGTGAGCAGAGTGGTTGTTTCAGATCCATTAACCCTTTCGTCTCAGGCACTAACTGGATGCTGGAGATCCTGAGTCTGATCCGCTGTGAGGGGGACCCGAGCTGGGTGCGCAGCGTGCTGAACTGGGACCGGGAGCCCTGGATAGAGAATCTGACAGGGCTGGAGGCTGCCCTGAAATACCCACCAACACGGCTGCTCACCTCCCACCTGCCTGTCCAGCTCTTCCCCAAATACTGGCAGTGCTTCAAAGCCAAGGTGACAGCCAGAAGAGGAGCGGCTGCGGGTTGGAGCTGAGTGGCTGTGTATGGACTCTGTGTCAGGGGGTTGAATCCAGTGCTGAATTATTTGGACATGGAATGCAACTGGATCCCTGTGGGCAAAGAGCTGCCCATAAGATACACGGATTCCTTCTCCATCCAGTGAGGGGCATGGCAGTGATGGCCCCAGGGTGGGTGGCTTATAACTGGTTCACTTTGCATTCTGCTCCCCTGATTCACAGCCTGATACCCTCACTCTACCACTTCTACCATTTCCTGCACCTCTTCAATCTCCCCAAAACCATGGACACCTTCTTTGAGGACTTCCTGAGTGGGAATGGTAAGAATCGCCCAGCAGGCCTCAAGGACTGCTCTGGAGCCAGACACCTGGGCTATGTCTACACTTGAAAAGTTAGGTCAACTTTTTGAAGTGGACCTAATTAAGTCAACTTAACAAAAGTCAACTTAACTTTTCAAGTGTAGACGTGGCCCCTTTTCGACCTTATTAAGTCAACTTAACATTTTAAGACAATTTAGCAAGCTCCCCCAAGACGCTAATCCCCGTGTCCACTGGCTTAAATTGACTTAGTAAGTCGACTGAAGCGTTAGTTCGAATTAAAACGAGGTGTTATTAATTCGAACTACCTTTTCCTTAATTCAACTTAAGGAGCTGCTTAAGTCAATTTAAGGAAAGCCCTGTGTAGACGCGAAGTATTTTGAGTAGACTTAAGCCTCCTTAGATTGACTTAATTTGTAAGTGTAGATGCACCCCTGGATTCCAAGCAGATCTCTGCCACATCCCCAGACAGATCTGGCCAGTCCTTCGTCTAAGGCCCAGCACAGCTCAGAGACTCCCTCCAACAACCACGCCAGCCCCAGAACAAACTGGGGTCTGCACACACCTCCCACTTCTAACTACCAGCCCCCACTCTCATCCTAGATTCAGGAAATAACAGAGGCTACCTGGTTCCCAGCTCCCTCCTCTCCCAGGCAGTGCAGGGTGAAGGGATTTGGGCGATTCTGGCTTGGGGGTCACTGTGGTGCTCTCCCCTGCACAGTGACCTACGGCTCCTGGTTCAACCATGTCACCAGCTGGATGAGGCTGAGGGGCAACGGGAACTTCTTGATCATCATGCTCACATAGCCCAGCCAAGCCAGGTAGTGTTCTGGGGTGGAGCTGACCTTGGCTCCGTAGGCCACAGTGTTCAGGTACCAGGTGTCAGCTCCTCCTGGCCTTTGCATTCCTTTGCCCATTTCAGCCAGTACCTGGGTCAGGGGATGACCTCAAGCAGCCAACGTGACTTGTGGTCATGGATGTCTGCCCTCCAAAGAGTCTGTCTGTCCCCAACGTGTGGGGAGCAATACCCAGCAGGTGGGGAAACCAAGACACTCATGGACCATAATAATGTGAACGCAGATCCTCCCTTCATGGCCATGGGTGTCTCCCCTAGGACCCATTTGGCAGCGTGCGGAGAAATTGCTGCTTTCTGGGGAAGGAGCTGAGTGAGGAGCAAGTGGCTGCAGTGGTGGAGAACACCTCCTTCCAGGGCATGAAGGGGAACAAGATGTCCAATTTCTGTTATCTGTGAGATGAGTGCATGGACCACCAGAAAGGGATGTTCATGAGGAAAGGTGAGCCCAGAGTGGGGACTGCAGGTCAGAATTCAGGGGTACTAGTAGAGCTGGGAGGGGAAGAGCAGAGCCTGGTTACCAGGTGCTGTGGGTTGGGATTAAGGATCACCGTCAAAGGTGTGGGGGCCAGGGCCAGGAGAGTGGGGAGTGTGGGTTGAGAGTGAGGGAGAGAGGCATACTCATTCATGTGCCCTTTTGGTTTTCAGGGATCTACGGTGACTAGAGAAACCATCTCTCGGAGGTGCAGAGACAATGATTCAACAGCCTTTGCCAGGAACAAATGGACAGTTGCTGCACAACCTTCCCCTGGGACTGACAGCCCTGCACTCTCATCATTTGGGCCCAAATACACTAGTCCCGTGCCACCCATGTGCTGCTGTTCTTACTGTTCCCCATGAGATGTCCCCTGATGACACCCGAGAGCTGCGGCTCAAGGAGCAGAGACCTAAGCTGTATTTCTGCACACTGCTGCTCCAGGTGCAATCAGGCTCAGAGCAAGGGTTTGGAGGGAGGGGGGGAGGGCAATGACAAAGCATTCATAGCTTTTACTTAGCTTATTGTAATAGTTCATACTCCCTTTACACTGCTGTCTTAGGTGCAAGTTTCTCCCATTGTATATGTTTGCCCAGTGATCACTGCAATGAGAAATAAACACTATTTGGATTAGAGAGGTGTCAGGGACTCTGTAGTCCCTCACCCCATCTCTACCTCAGAGCACATTTCATTAACTCCTTAGCAGGTTAGTGTGGGGACCACCAAACCTGGCAGCTGAGGCAACAGGGGCCCAGGGATTCATCGTTGTGGCATGGGGATATACGCAGACAGCTGTCCTAACCTACTATTTCGCAGGCAGCTGGACTCTGAGATAGCCTTGCCATCGCACCAACTGAACGACCGCTCTGCTCTAATATCAGGCTAGCCCAGCTCACTGCTTAATACTTCAAGGCATGGCCCAGCACTGGGGCAGAAGGGGGATGGGAAAACACATAGCAAGATTGGAACAGTTCACACCTCTCCAAGGGATGGTCCCAGGCTGTGCTCATCTCCGTGAGATGCATTTCTACAGCTGTGACCAACCACTGAGATGGTCACAAATCCCCCACCAGTTCATGCCTTGCACATCAGTTCATACTTCTGACAGTTTCATGCCTCTCAATGGCTCCTCTGCTCTCAACATTGTCCAGTACCAGGGATCTGGACAAAGCAATGCAGCCCACTCCCCTCCCCAAGTTTTTCTCAAGGACCATAGCTTCTATCAACTGTTTCTGGGGCACCCTAGCTCTTGAAGAGTTTAAAGTTACCGTAACCACCATGTAATAAAACTGTCTAGCAGCTTGGACACAGATTGGGTCTGAGTTCCCCTGCCCCGGCACTGTCAGCAAGGGCCACTGCGCAAGTTTCACAGCTTAACCATTGTCCCCATTGCGCTAGAACTGTGTGTAATGGGGTATCACGGGATGCACATCTGCGCACACCTGTGCTATGATTTATACGATTTTTCGGTTCATTTTTGCACTGTGATTGCATGATTTGATGCCAGTAATGCCATACAAGGTTCCTTTATGAATACTCATAACATATTCTACAGGATTACTATGGTACCATATTTCTTGCAGCATCATGTATGTTTACAGATGTGAAGCATGTTACATAGCACAGACCCTCAGGACAATCTCTAGCACAGAGGCTGAAGAATTACATGACAAAGACTGTGCAATGCAAATGCCCTCCATGGCTCAGGTAGAAGTAAAAAGAATCACACAGCAGCACAGAAAGGGAGGGGCCGAGGAGGTTTGGAATCAGAGACACTTTGAACAGCTTGGGACTTTTTGCCAGAGACACTCCATCTTGAAACATCTACAAGAAGTACTGTGCCCTGCCTAAAATAGTCAGACAGCTGCAAACCATCTGAGCTGGACTTGAATGATTGGAGGAGCATATTTCTAATAGTGTTATAGGGTAGCATGCCTGATATATCATTTATTTACTTGTTATTTCTGACTGCTTTATTAAATGATTGTTTCATTGATTTGCTATATATTCACTTAAAATCATATCCTGATCAATAAACTTCTATTTGTTTTATCTAAAGCTGTGTGGACTTTAGACAGTATGAGCGTGGGTTGCTTGGCAAGATCCATTGAAATGTTAAATGGACAGACATGAGTATATAGTGACTGGAGAAGGATTACACACAGTAATCTGGTTTGGACTCACTCAGGAGTGAGTGCTCACCTGGCAAACTTGGGTCAGTTGGGGTTCAGGAGTGGGGATTGGAGGGGGTCACAGTGACACACAAGACCAGATTTGGGGAGCAGCCTGTCACATGGGGAAAGGGCACTCCAAGATTAGCCATATGGCTTAGCAGAGGGAGCAGTAGATTGAAACTCTGAAAACTTGTGGTGAGTCCTGACTGTGCCAGAGGCCTGCTGGGTGATCTTGGACAAGTCATGGTTTCACCCTTTGCCTAAATTTCCCCATCCCTAGTAGGGTTAATGATATTTTCCTCTTTGAGTTCTGTGAGGAGCAGTCTCTGGACATAGCATCATCTGGGATGCTGGCCTACATAGTCATGAAAAAGCAAATGAATCCTGACATCTGACCCACAACTCACATGCCACACTCTACTCCCAGCTGAGTGCTGACATGCCGCCAAGCCCTGCTTCTTATTCAAGGCTGTAGTGATATGAGGCACACAGCAGCCCCCATGCATCTCTTTCCTTTAATTACACACCCAGGGAGGAGCTTACCTGCAACCAGTCCCACAGCACTCCTGGAGCACAGTGACAATCCTTCCTGTGGGCAATCCAGTCCCTGAGATCCACAACTGCAGATGAAGGCCAGGTGGCAAACATCCCAGGACTATTGCCAGTTCCCATGTTGCAGGAGCCCTAACAATTCAGCTCCTGCTTTTCCCAGAATGGGGAGTGCTGAATGCAACCCTCTGACATGACACAAGGGCCCTCCAAGCACGCTTCACTCAGAATTAATTCAGCTTGTGAACAGGGAATTTATCATTTCTTGGTCTCTCATTTACACTCTATTGTGCTCCTGTAAGCAGTGTCATCCTCACTCTCCACACAGCAGCCCATTTCAAAGAGGAAGAAACAGGGGCAGAGATGTGAAGTGACATGCACAAAAGCAGGAAATGTGATTGGGCAAAGATACGGTTAGAACCCAGATGTTCTGATTCCCAGGTCCCTTCCTCTTATAACTACTAGACACCATTTCCCTTCCAGAGATGGGGCAAGAACTCAGAAGTTCTAGCACTCACTTCTGCTCCCTTTTGGCTGCCATATGCTATCCCTGTTTCTACAGCTCCACATACATACCATACAGCACAGCATATTTGGCTTAGTCAGTGGGGCCAGATCCAGATCAGTAGTTGTAACCTGTGACAGAGTAGATGAACAGGGCAGGTGGCTGCAGAAAGTGAGGGAAGGCCCCAGGGCAGGGAGACATCTTCAGACAAACGGATTTGCAGGCTGGAGTTTGATAAGAGACATGACTCTGATGGGGGAAACTGGGACAGGAACAAAGGGAGAAGGGTGTTGCCCCGAAATCTTGAAGGTGTGTGTGTATCACCAGAGCAGTTTCTGACCCACAGGGTCACCACAGCCCTGGCAGGCCTGGGGACAGGTTAGAACATTCTGTGGACTGGAAGAGACACTGCTCATGATGTCCTGTGGGTTTTTGTTTCCCTTCATCCGTCCACATTTTGCTCCTTATTTTTCTTACCACCTCTGTGTAATAAACTATATTAGCTTTCAATTTAATGAAGTGCTCAATTAAAAAAAGAGAATCAGGGTACAGGCCCAACATTAAAGTCGACTATAAGGCTATATTCACTCATCCTGGTATAGATCAGGAGTAACTCCATTG
>VOCT01085594.1:0-16819 GCA_007922175.1 Pelusios castaneus
TTTCTGTATGGGTCTGGGAACAGAGCAGTAACTCTGTGTTTCTCCCCAGTTGTCTCCGGGTCCCCGTTCTGACATTTTTTATTGCTGGTCTTGTTCCTGGTGGTGGTGGTGGTGGTGGTGGTGGCCTTGATGTGGATCATGTACCAGATCTACTGCATATTCAGTAAGTGGGAATAGACTCTGTCCCTGACCCTTCTCTGCCCAGCCTTGCACTGTCCCGTCTCCTGCCACATGCCCTCTTCCCCACAGCTCTTGCCCTACCCACAGCTTCCCCTGCCCCACAGCCTCCCCTCTCTTCCAGTCCCCACCCAGCCTGATACCCTCATCTCCACGCAGTGACCGAGATCCACGAGGCAAAGTGGTGGTCGAATGGCAGCCACATCGTTTTCTCCTGCTCCGTGGAGGGGTGGCTCTTTGATGACGATAAGCTGAGGTGGTAGAGGCTGTCCTAGAGCACACACCAGGAGGAGGATTATTCCCTGGAGCTCTGCGAGCTGACAGCACCCATGCTGCCACCGGAAAAGGCTGCTGTGGAAATGTGGCGGCACCCCCTCCAGCTGCGCAGGCAGCGGATCATGTCTGTTTTGATCCTCCCAGCCAACCAGAGCCATGATGGAGATACTTTCACCTGCACTTTTTGGCGGGGCGAGAAGTGCAGGCAGAAGAGGAAGATCACAGTCAAAGGTGCAGGGGGAGGGAACAGGAGAGATGGGGCTGTGGGGTGTGGGGGACCTGGTGGCCAGCAGGCAGCAGGAGATCCGCAGGCTCTGTTGGATACAGAGGTGTAGGACCATGTGGAGAGGAAGCAAGGAGATGTGGGGCATATTAGGGGGCAGAAGATGCAGGTGGAGGAGATGAAGTTCTGACCTGATATGGGGAACAGTGGGGAGGCAGGCAGAGGAGCAGGGGAGGGTTATTATGGACAGGGGATGGGGGACAGAGAGGATAGTTTGTAGCAGTGCAGCAGAGGAGAGATACAGGGTTCAGGATGCTGGGATCAAAGTGTGGGTGGGGGAAGCCAAGAAGCTGATCCTAGAGACTGTGTGTGACTGCGGTGGCGGCTGCAGGGTTCCCCTCCCAGGGACCACTCCACAGCCATCAGACAGCACTGGGCCTGCGAATTCATGACACTAGTCATGCAGCCCCCTGGATGCGCCCCCTTTGTTCTGCTGCCTGCTTGTGTGTTGGGGTGGGAATTATTAGGGGTTGGTGTGCTGGGCACGGCACCAACCCGCATAGCACAGGCCCCATTCGGAAGGGCTGACAGACTAAGGGCAGGAAGGAAAACAGGTACCAAGACTGGCAAGTACCTGCCTGTGGTCACACAGAAAATTAGTGGCAAAGCCAGGACTAGTACCCAGGAGTCCTGGCTCCCAGCCCCCACCCCTGCACCCCACTCCCTTCCCAGAGCCAAGGATAGAACCCAGGAGTCCTGGCTCCCAGCCCCCACCCCTGCTCTAACCACTGGACCACACTCACTTCCCAGAGCCAGGGATAGAACCCAGGAGTCCTGGCTCCCAGTCTTCTGTAACCCACCAGACCCCACTCCTAGGACCCCTGCCCCCAACCCCCCAGAATCCCCGAGATGGAGCCCAGCCCAGGTCTGGCTGGCACTGCCCAGTCCCATCAGCCAGGCAGATGCCGTATGTGCTTTAGCTGCAGAACTGGCTGTGACGCTGTCTGGATTTAGGAACCATTTGTGATATTATTTTCTATTAATATCTCATAATTGCTATAATCCATAGGAGCTATGCCATGTTTGGTATCAAGAGAAAGGTAGTAATTTGCTGGGAATGGTTATATAGTTTATGTGTAGGAATTGTATCTATATTAGAAGTTAGGAATATGTTTATTATACCTATATTTTAACTTGTGTGATTCTGGGGAAAAGCCGCAGACAGGATGTCTACCTCCATTGTCCCCTTAATGGCCCATTAAGGAAGCTCCCGGGCAGAGCCGTCCCTGGGAGGGGCGAACGGGATTGCCCCGTGTGGAGACCCACCACTAGCAGTGTTGGTCCAGGCCCATGGTCCAGGCCCATGATTTGTATACTTGGGAGAAGTAATGGTTAAAGGGTAACTATAGGACAAGGACGCTATGTTAGAAAAATAGCTGCGGCGTGGGAAATCAAGGAACCAGCCTGGTAAACAAGAACACGGCACAGCTGCATGATAAGGAACTGTTAGCGGGCCAAGAACTGAAACCTTGTTGATTTAGATGTGAACCTGTGAATTTGGAAAATTACCAAGTGCATTATCTGAAGGGTATAAAAATGCCTGTGGTCTGTTAATAAAGGTTCTTGCTTGCAATCATATTGGTTGTTGTGCTTGATCCGTCCCGCCATGAACTCGACAAATGGTGACCCCGACGTGATTCACTGCTTGGATCGTATGTCAAGGGCTTCCACCTAAGAGAGCGGAGATTGTAGTCGCCGTAGGAAGCACTGCCGTGGAGGCAGCTCCTGACAGGAGGTTACGGCGGTCGAGGCAGCTCCTGGGTGTCCGAACAGAGACGCGGCGTCCGAACAGAGAAGCGTGTGCGTGCACAGGTGAGCGACTACTTGATTTAAGATAGGAAACGCTGTATCAGCGGAGGATCATCACCATTCGCAGGACGAACAGGTGAGCAGCCGCGGAAAAGTAACAACATGGGGCAGACTGCCACAAAGGAGCAGAAGCTGCAGCTAGAGATCTTGCAGCGTATTTTAAAGGAGCAGAAATTTAAGGTTCCCCCGGTACAGTTAGTACAACTCCTGGTTTGGATATGGGACCACTGCCCATGGTTCCCAGCAAGGGGTTCCTATGAGCTCGCAATGTGGCTGAAAGTTGGCAAAGAACTACAAATTCGTGAACATTCAGCATTGTCTATCCCAAAGGGGGTAATAGCCACTTGGCAGACTGTTTATACAGTGATACGGACACTGCATCCTGCTAAGCAAAGTTTGCAGGAGGCATCAGCGACGTTTGATCCTAGAGCGTACCAGGATCCGGGGGGTACCTTGCTTTCTGCAGGCACCCCTCCGGAAGAAAACTCTAAGCCGATATATGCCACAGTCCCTGAGCCTCTGGACCCTGAGGATTTGTATCGGGCAGCAGAAGGCAACGAGCCCAACCCTCAGCAGCTCCACGGAGGCAGCGACCTGCTGAGCCTGTACGAGGAGGGCAGGGGCCCCCAGGACAGAGACTACAGCAGCAGCTGCTGCCCTTCCCCACCGGGCAGTGGCCCCCCCCGCAGATCACCGCAGCTACTCCAGCCTGCTGGACCGGGACCTGAATTTGAACTTCGAGCCCGGCTCGGGCTCGCACTTCGAGTTCCCGGACTACTGCATCCCGGAGGTACGTGGGATAATCTTGGGGGACTGGCTGGAGTCCAGCATTTCAAACCTGGTTTTCACTTACTGAGGACGGACAGACAGGCAGCCCTGCCGGGGGAGACACAGATACACTATTGAGAGAACTCACCCATGCTGCTGGGTGTACTCCCCGCCTTGTTCCTCGGAGGGGCTGATAATACCACTAACTTGCTAAACTTTGCATAACCCGAGGTAAAAGCAGGGATTGGCTTTCTTTTTTAAAGAGACAGACACATGCTCGCTTCCTGCCTCTGCCTGGAGATAGGCACCCCCCACAAACCCCCTTCCACAAGACCAGCCTGAGCTGCACTTCTTAGCCACGGGCGGGAGTGCAGTGATTTTGGAATGAGAGACAGAGAAGGGGAGAAGCCCTACACACCTCTGGGGGCAGATCTGTGTCCACTTTATGCGAAGAAGACCGGGGAGTGCTACCTTGTGCCAAGAGGAGCGTTTTGCTCTTTCCTAAGATAGCTGAAAACTGAAAAGCAGCAGGATTTACATGGTGTGGGGGAGGGGAAGCAACTCCCATTTTAGGTTTTTCCTGTAGCGAGAAGCAGGCAATGCCTAGGGTGAACCAAGCTCGGGACTCCATAAATTAAAATTCTTTTTCTTTTCTACAAATAAACTAAAAACACAACTAAAGAAAGATAATAATAGAGTAATGTATTTGCACGTATAGAGGAAAAGGTGGCCGTGCTTTTCCTTGGTCACCTTATTCTCAGGAGAAATAACTCAGTACATTATAATTTCATAAACACGGACTACTTTTCTAACGGAGACAGTACAAAAGAGTATTTGTAATAATGTGGTACAGGGGAAATGGAGGGCGGACAATTGCTTTGCAAAAAATAATGTTTTTTTTTTTCTCTTACTCAAACTTGTGATGGTATTGGATTGTTTTTCTGCTGGGGTTTAATATAGCATGTTATTCTGTTTCTTCTTCTTAGATTTTTTTCAGACTGTTAAATAGTTCAAGGTATAGTGTTGGAATACTATAAAAGCAAATAGATGGTGCTGTGTTTCATTCCTATAATACTAAGTGCGTGCCAATAATACAACAGTTGCATCTTCTAACACACACACAAAAAAAAGTGTAATAAACTCCCCTTAATAAGGATGGTAAAGGTCCCAGTGACCTTTACAACACCCATGCCGCGGCATCCGTCCCCTCAGCCTTAATATCAGCATCAGCACAATCGTAAATTAAAGCCCCCACAAAGTATTATAAAACAAATTAAAAACCACAGTGTCCCTTTGGCTCACACAATCACAGCCTTGCGTAGCATAAACGCAGTTTTGCCAAACCCATTTTACAGCAAAAAAATAAAAGGGGGGGGGGGCAGAGTATGTATGTGTTTGTTCTTAGAGCTGTAAATGAAAAGACTGTCTTTCTCATTGATGCTTTATTCCTTTTCTGTTTTTTTGTTTTGTTTTGTTTTGTAAATGTAATTGGATGCCATTTTATAACTAAATGTATTTATATTGGCCAGATTATTCTTTAATGGTTTTGTGCTAAATAAAAAGGGGGGAGATGTGGAGACCCACCACTAGCAGTGTTGGTTCAGGCCCATGGTCCAGGCCCATGATTTGTATACTTGGGAGAAGTAATGGTTAAAGGGTAACTATAGGACAAGGACGCTATGTTAGAAAAATAGCTGCGGCGTGGGAAATCAAGGAACCAGCCTGGTAAACAAGAACACAGCACAGCTGCATGATAAGGAACTGTGAGCGGGCCAAGAACTGAAACCTTGTTGATTTAGATGTGAACCTGTGAATCTGGAAAATTACCAAGTGCATTATCTGAAGGGTATAAAAATGCCTGTGATCTGTTAATAAAGGTTCTTGCTTGCAATCATATTGGTTGTTGTGCTTGATCCGTCCCGCCATGAACTCGACAGCCCCTCCTCCCACAACATACCCGGTGCCTTTGGCAGCGAGCCGAATACAGCGGGGCGGGGTGGGGCGGGCCGGGAGGGATATGCCCGGCCCCTGGGCCAGCCCTCCCTGCCCCCAGGGCAGAGCAAGCATGCCCGGGGCAGAGCACGTGGGGCCCGGCCTCTGTGCCAGCCTGCCCCACATGGCAGGCTCCCGGACCGAAGCCGGGATCGGAGCAGGCTCTTCCCCGCAGGCGGCCTCAGCCTCCCGGCCCAAGACCAGGCCCGCCTCTCCCCCGCAAGCGGCCTCTGGGGCTGGAGCCAGCTCTGGCTTCCCTTCTGCCCGACGCAGTCAGTCTCGGGGCCGGCTCCCGGCCACAGGTGGCTTCCCAGCCCAGGGCCGCGGCTGGAGCTGGCTCCCCCTGCCTCCCACCCCCAACAGACAGCTGCGACTCAGCCCCCAGGGCCAGGGCGGGAACTGGCTCCCCTTGCCTCCAGTCTCGGCCTCCCGGCCCAGGGCCGACTCCCTGGGAGGCGGAGCAGGCCGGTGGGCCCACCACGCTCCCCTCCAGCATCATGGTGGGGGCCTCACTTTGGCCAATTGGCCCTGGGCCCCACTCCCCCCACGGGACGGCCCTGTTCCCAGGTACAATAGGCCCAGGGAGAAAACTGTTGAGTCACTAGGACTTGAACATGTGCCTCAATTCCATTTTGCTTGGAGAAAACTGCACACAGCATGGAGAAGGCCAGAAGTGATAAAAGGCAGCAGCCCCGACTCTATCTTGTCTCCAGTCCCCAGTCTACAGCCAACACCCATCTCTGGAACTATTCCTCTGAGACTGAACAAACGATTGAGGCCCACCCTGGTGCTGGGTGTTTACCAGAGGAACAAGCCTGCAAACTCCAGAGGAACAAACCTGCAAACTGCTTTACATGAACTTTAAATCATTTGTATGTATGTGATTCACTTTGACCCTTTAACATCTCTCATACTTTGCTTCTTTTCATTTTATATTAAACCGTTAGTTGTAGTTACTAAAGGATTGGCTACCAGTGGGGTATTTTGGGTAAGATCCGAACCTATATTGTTCTGTGTGCTGTGGCTGGCCCTTTGGGGTCAGGAGAACCTATTTCTTTAAGGGACTGTGTGGCTACGTGGGAGCCAGAGGATCTGGAGTGCAATAAAGGGAGCTGTTTCTATTTTGGGCAGATTTCTTGGTACCCAGTGTGGGGAGCTAGAAGCCTGGTTGTGACTGATAGGGAGACTGGTTTAGGTACCACCCCTCAGTGTTTGGGGAGTTTGGCTCCCGGTTTTGCAGCTTGCCCTGATTTTTGCGCTTTCAGGAGGGTATCCCAGGAGGCCCCGGTCATACAGGCAGTTTCAAGTTGTGTCAGGGTGTTACCAGATTTGCCCATCACCTGGGGCTGTGCTCGTTTCTTACAGTTATGTTCTGGGGGCTCTGCAATTTTGTCAATGTGCTACTTATGTCACTTGTTTATATATGAAGCTGTGCTTCTGCAAGTACCTGCCTCCCATGGAGCTACCCTGCAGGGCTCACGTCAGCAGGGCTGGGCGCCATGAGCCCCAGAGTCAGTTGAACACACACAGATTAACAGAGCGTGTCTGGGGTTGATCAGCACTTCCAAGCTGACAGCCTCATAGGCCATCACTCAGTACCCTCCTGCCAATCTTATGGCATACTTGTCCTAGCCAGTGACATTGCTGGCACTGGGCACATGGGGCACAGACGCCAACGGCCGCAGGATCCAGCCCTGATCCCAGCTGGGGATCCGGGGCCAGGCTGCAGGCCAGCACTGGCAGGAGCCAATCCGAATTGGATCGGGCCCCTGGAGGGGCGGGGGGTGAGCCTGGATCTGCCCAGGAGTGGGTCCCGGGCCCTGAACCTATTTTGGAGCTGTGACACCCCTGGTCCTAGCAGTAACTCCTTTGATGAGCAAAACCCACATGATCTTCGGGCACTTCAGAGATCTTTGGCTTAGGTAAGAGAAGTGTTAATGCAGAGCCTAAAATGAACTCATAGCCATGGGATGGTCCTGTGTTTTTCAAAGCGTCTGATGAAGTGGGATTTTCTCCCATGAAAGCTCATGTGATAAATAAATCTGTTAGTCTTTAAAAGTGCCACAGGACTCTGTTGTTTTTCTGCAATAGACTAACACGGCTGCCCCTTTGGAACTGTGCTCCAGCTGTTTCTCACAGAGCCACTGTCCAGAACCAGAGGGCCTGCCCAAGGGACAAAGATAACTCAGCAGGGAGTGTGTCTGGTTGTCCAACAGAGCCAGACAAATGGATGCCAACTGATGCCCAGCAAACAGCAAGCCCAAGGCAGGGATCAGCAACATACATCTGCTAAAGAAAAACAGGAAGCTGGGAGGGAGGAGAGTCAGGAGGAGGGGGTGGAGCGGAAATGGCAGGCTGATAGCTGAGCAAACACTGGCTGGGGCCCAGCTGGGTCATGCTGGAGTTATTTTTGAACAATTTCAGCATCTAAGAGCCAGGTTTGTTTTTAAGATTTGCTCTTTTTACTGATCAAAGTGTTCACGGTGGGAAATTGGGGGGAGGGTTGGGGTCGGGTCAGATGGTGGGCCAGGTCAGACACTAATTAGTTAATGACAATAGGTGCTGATGGAATTTCAGAAGGTGAGAGCTTGGTAAACTCACAAATCACTTGCAAAGACAAAGCAAGGAACCTAACAGCAAACTGGAAGGTTCCCAAGCAGCGTATTTCTTGCTCTCCCTAGCCACAAATGTCAAAGCTCTTCATGGAAATGTTTTCTGTGAGGCCTGCAGCCCATTTCTCCTAACCTGACCTCCACACACAAAACTCAGGGAAGATTTTGGCTGTGCTGTGGCTAGATCCCTGCAAACATACACTCAGTGGGCAGCTGCTGTCAGAAAGGCAAATGGAGTGTGGGGAATCATTCAGAAAGGGATGATTAAGAGAAAAGATATCCCTGTGCCTCTATATAAAGCAATGGGGTGCCCACACCCTGAACACAGTGAGTGGATCCAGTCACCACCTCTCACTGTGTATTGAATTTAGAAGGGACGCAGAGAAGGAGACCAGAAATGACACGGGCTGGGGAACAGGTTCCCTTTTGAGGCCAGACTACAGAGGCTGTGCCCATCCAGCAGGAAAAAAGGAAGCTGCAGGGGATGCCGGAGGACCGTAGGGCAGGAAAGTGACGGGGGAAGTTACTGCCCACTCCCCCAGCCCCAGAGTGACCCTGCACCCCACAGCAGGTGACAGCAGGGGCTGCGGTTTGCCCATCACCCTGTCGGGCTGTAGCATCACTTACCGAGTATTATCCCATTGTGAGACCAGATTGCACTGAGCATGCTCAGTAACATTTGCTGAAGTCATGCCCTCACATTTGCAGTCAGATTCTACTGCCCGCTCTTTAGAGCAGCTAGAAATGGTCCAAGGGGGCAAATTGGGGAGGGGGGGGCAGGGCATGATAATGGGGCAGAATTTTAATGGCCTGGGTGGTCAAGCAACTGGAGGTAGGAATAGGAGAGGAGCTGAGGGGTAAAATCAGGGTGGCGCGGAGGGTGATCTGGTCTTAGTCCAGGAAGTGAGGCACTGCCAGCAGCTGAGGCAGAGCAAACCCCTGGCACAGGGAGGGGCAGAAGGGGAGCCACTGACACCCCTGGTCACTGTGATGGGATTAGCCCCATGCCCTGCTTTCAAAAATAAGGTGCGGGGGCAAAGCAGCTGTTTTTTCCCCATTGGGGCCTACATTCTACTGAGCATACTCACACTCTTTGAGCATGCTCACTAACATTTGCTGAAGCCACTGCCTTTGCTCTGCCCTTCCTAGTCATATTCTGCTGCCTCTTCTTTAGAGGGGCTAAAAAGCTTCAAAGGGGGCAAAGTGGAGATGGGGGATGGGCAAGATCTGAGCAGGGGGCAGAATTTTACTGGCCTGAGGGGTTAAGTAGTTGGAGGGTGGCTGAGGGGCAAAATTAAGCATGGGGGGTGTGTGAGCTGGGGTTAGTGCAGGGGTGAGGCTCTGCCAGCTGGTGAAAGAGGTCAAAACCCTGGCACAGCGAGGGGCAGAGGGAGTGATACTTTCCCTGATGGAATGAGCCACCTGCCTCTTTTCAAGCTTGCAATGGGAGACAGAGGGGCTGTTTTGTTTGCCCTCTTGTGGGACAACAGCTGAGTCCTGTGGCACTTTTGAAGACTAACAGATTTATATATTGCATGAGCTTTCGTGGGAGAAAATCCCACTTCATCAGATGCTTTGAGTCTTTAAAAGTGCCACAGAACTCTGTTGTTTTTCTGCAATAGACTAACACGGCTACCCCTCGGGAACTCTTCTGGGACTGAGCTTTCAGCAACCCTGTGGCATCTTCCCAGGGCTGAGTTCTTAAAGGCACTGGCATCCAAATGCCTAACAGTACAAACCCTCAGCTCCTCTCTATCTGATATAACCTGCACAGGTGCTACAGGAGTCAATTCAGTGAAACCTCCCATGTTCACCCTCTCCAAAACTGTGTGTCACATTGTTTGAGTATTTAAAAAAAAAAAAAAAAATCCTCTATCAATTGACATGTGTACATAAAATCTCAAAACAGTTTGCAGATTTGTCTTACCCGCTATGAAAAAAGTACTGCACAATCTTCCCTGTTGTAGGGATATGGGGGTGATTTTGCTGTTTGTATAACTTGTATCAACCCTTGGTTTATTAACTTTCTTTCATCTTAATTGGTTTATTAGTTTTATTAACTTTCTCTCACCTTAATTGGTTTATTGGTTTCATTCATAAGTTGTGTCAATCCTTGTATAACCGTAATTGGTTCATGATGATTGACATTTGTAATGGGTCCCTATTTGCAACCTTGTTTCATTTTGATTGACATTTGTAATATTGTTAATAGGACTGTAGACCTTGGGCTCTGTGTGGCTGAGGGGGAGCACAGGGCTTGAGCTCCTGATCTTGGGGTTCTCTTGGCAAGGAGGGGGGTCTTTCCCCTCTGAGCCACTCTCTCCCATCTTGCATTGCTGTGTAAATCTCCGCCTATGTACCCTAGGCAATAGGTATGACACCCCTTTTTATCCAGTCTCTGCTGCATTTAAAGAAAAGTATCACATTTGAAGTAATGTAAAACATCATCTTGAAAATGTTAAACTCCATCTTGAAAATGTTAAACTCCATCTTTGACCAATGTGATGCAGTCAGGATTTAAGGAACCATGTATGATATTATTTTGTATTAATATTTTATAATTGTTATAATCCATAGGAACTATGCCATGTTTGATGTCAATAGAAAGGTAATAATTTGTGGGGAATGATCATATAGTTTATGTGTAGGATTTGTATTCATATTAGAAGTTAGGAATGTGATTGTTATATTTTAACTTGTGTAAGGTTGGGAAAATGCCCCAGACTGAATGTCTACCCAGCCATTGTCTCCTTAAGGGCCTATTAAGGAAGCTCCTCAGATAACAGGATAAAGAAGAACCTGTTGAGCCACTAGGACTTAAACATGTGACTCAACTCCAGTTTGATTAAGGAGAACTGCACCCAGCAGGGAGAAGGCCAAAGGTGATATATAAGGCAGCAGCCCCAACGCCATCTTGCTCTCAAGTCCTCAGTCTACAGCCAACACCCATCTTTGGAACTATTCCTCTGAGACTGAACAAAGGATTGAGGCCCACCCTGATGCTGGGTGTTTACCAGGGGAAGAAGCCTGCAAACTCCGGAGGAACAAGCCTGCAAACGGCTTTTCATGAACTTTAAATCAATTGTATGTATGTGATTCGCTTTGACCCTTTAACATCTCATATTTTGCTTCTTTTCTTCTTATATTAAACCTTTAGTTGTAGTTGCTAAAGGATTGGCTACCAGTGTGGTATTTTGGGTAAGATCCAAACCTATATTGTTCTGTGTGCTGTGGCTGGCCCTTTGGGGTCAGGAGAACCTCTATCTTTAAGGGATCGTGCGGCTAGGTGGGAGCCGGAGGAACTGGAGTGCAATAAAGGGAGCTGTTTCTATTTTGGGCAGAGTTCTTGGTACCCAGTGTGGGGAACCAGAAGCCTGGTTGTGACTGATAGGGAGACTGGTTTAAGTACCACCCATCAGTGTTGGGGAGTTTGGCTCCCGGTTTTGCAGCTTGCCCTGATTTTTGGACGTCCAGGAGGGTATCCCAAGAGGCCCCGGTCACAACCAATATACCCCATCTTGTGTGAAACTATTTCTAAAGTGAATAGTTTACATTGTCTGAGCAAGATGTGGATGGAGGGTGCATGTATGTATGTGTGAACCAGTTCCAGACTGCCAGCTTGTCCATTCCTACGGCTGAAGAATGTGAACACATCCCCAAAAACAAAAGGATCCACCCCAGAGACAAAAGGAAAAAGTTATTCAAGCTATCAAGAAACAAGCTGTGAGTCACGTCTGCAACTGCCTGGTGACCAACGGACAGACAGAGCCCCTGGAGCAGCGTGAGCTATAAAGACTGGGTGAGACTCCAAAGTTTTGGGGGACACATTTCTGCATACACCTGAGAGAAGGAGTGTTGGTGCGCGCCCGACAGACCCCGCTCTTCCTGTGTTCAGCTTCCCTGACCAGGTAGCTGCCATGAGCAACGATCTCCAGCAATGGACTAAAGCCACAATCAGGACTGGTAATTGTATGAACTGCAGAATATCTTCTGGTGTGTTTGGGCACGTGGATGAATGTGTGTGCGCGTGTAGGTATAAGTTAGTTTATAATTTTGTTCTCTTCTATAATAAACAGGGCGTGTTGCCTTTTCCCCTTTAAAAGATCTTGATGCATCTGATGAAGTGGGATTTTCTCCCATGAAAGCTCATGCGATAAATAAATCTGTTACTCTTTAAAAGTGCCACAGGATTCTGTTTCAGAAGAGTAGCCGTGTTCGTCTGTATACAGCAAAAAACACGAGTCCTGTGGCACCTTAAAGACTAACAAATTTCTTTGGGCATAAGCTTTCGTGGTGTGGGCTCCAACCCACTTTGTCAGATTCATGGAATGCAAACAACAGTAGAGAGGTATATATACACATTCCAGAATGAAGGAAACCATAATAATGGCAAGTGTTGACAGTCAATTCAGTGAGGCAGGACTCTGTTCTTCTCACAGAGAGCAGGAGCTATTTGGATGCAATATATTACTGCCATCTTCTAGAGACCAGGGGGGTGAGCTTGAAAGCCTGTAAACATAACCAGGAATTCTGGTTCTTCTCCTTTATTTCTTACTGTTGTTTCATTAGTGGCGGCGTTGGGCCCTGATCTGGGGCCTGATCCGAACTGAGCGACTTTTTTCTGTGGTGGCATCTTGACCAAAATGACTACATTTTCCACCACATTTAAATTTTCAGTGAGTCATTTAAAGGGGTCACACTTTCTGTAAAATGGATGGATTTCTAAAAGCAGAGCAGATGAACAATCAGAACATGTTTCCAGGAAATTTTACAAAGTAAACATCCCGGAGGAATCTGTAGCACTTTCCAGGCTCCTCTGCTGAGAGGAGCACATGGCCAGCCCATCAGAACCAGGCTGGCTCTGGGAATTGGCCCCTCAGCACCTGAGTAAAGTCCATCCTGGCAGCTTTCCAGGTGGGAGGCCCATGGGAGGCCATCACCTCCCACAGCGTGTTTCAGAACTGACACCAGCACCCACCAGCCCCAGTTCAGAGCCCCTGACAGCCGGGAGCACGGCCAGCACGGAGCTGTCCCCACCTCCAGCACCCTGCACACAGAGCCAATCCATGGGTGAAGAGACAAGAGGGGGGAACTGGGACAGCAACCTCCAGCCTGAAATGCAGAGTGACAGTGGGCTGGGAGCACTCATACACATGTTAGGGGGATCCCCAGCCTCTCGGAGCCCCCAAGCCTGGACTCCTGGTTCTTCCCCACAGGGAGGGGCTCCCCACCTTCGGGGGAGGATCCCCGAGCTTACAGACCCCTTGTTACTCCGCTCTCCCCTCTCTGCCCCCACGCAGACAATCTTGACCCATCCCACATTCCCCACTGCCTGGCTGGGGGTTCAGCCCCGGATCCCTGCCGAGATCGCTACGCCCTGGTGCAGTGGGGCCCTGACTTCCGCTCAGAGCCAGAGCCCAGTCCCCTGGTCCCTGATGTCGCCCTCCTGCCCCGCCCCGCCGATGCCGAAAGCGAAAGCAAGAACCAAGAGCTGGGCTGGGGTCGCCGCTCAGAGCTGCCTGCGCAGGATGTCGATGCCCGTCGCTGCAGCGTCCTGCCCGGCGCTGCTGCTGCTGCTGCTACAAGTGGTGGACAGCGGGGCCAGTGAGTAGCTGCTGGGGCTGCCCCGGTCCCTCCCTAGCCCGAGCTCTGCCAAGCCCAGCCAGTTGGGGGCACCGGCACAGCCCTTTGGGCACTTCTCTCCTGCACCCCCAGCCCCAACGGTACCGCCTGCCCAGGGATCGGGGCACAGGACAGGGAAACGGACCCGGGGCAGGGCAAGGCACCACCTCCGCCCCCGGACTGTGCCGTGCAGTGCCCTGGAGTGATGGTCTGGAGGGGCCAGGCGAGGGACAGCATCCCGCAGGGGCCCCGGGGCTGGAGGTCTCCGGATTCGGTGGCTGAGTCGAAGTGAGGGTGGGAGCCAGGACTCCTGGGTTCTATTCAGGCCACCCATTGTGACATTGATGCTCCTGTGTCCAGGTTCTTGTCAGGGATCCTCAGAGCCATTCCTGTCCCCAGCCCCCTTCCTGTCATTACACACTACTCGGGGCTAATTCTCATCATGCCCCCATGGCCTGCCTCAGTACGGGACACCAGGGCCCAGAATGTCGGCTGTGGGGATGGGAAGGTGTGTGGACGTGGTCACGGTCACAGAATGGGATATCCCTGCCTTGGGGCTGGGCGGCACAGGGAGCCTAGAATAAGTGAGCCCAGAGAGTTGCCCCGTAGTAAGAAGACAGGTCGGTGGAGGATACTGATTTTGGGGTGGCACATGGGGGTCAGACATAAGATTGGGATTCTGCACCCCAGCCCTGCATAGGAACAGCTGGGGAGGGTGGCCACTGAGGGGAGCTTGACTCAGGGGCTCAGACTGGAGGTCGCAGGGGGTGGATTCAGGGCTCAACCCGGGTGGGCGATGGCGCCTGGGAACCATGTAACAGCCTCATGTCAAGCTGTGCAAAGAGAAACCATTTCACTTCCTCTGCCAGGAACCCAGCCCCATCTGTCCCTGCAGGAACCCAGTGCCCGGCCCACGTGGGGCACACAGCTGCCAGGCCTCAGCCTGGACCCCCCCTCCCTCCGCTGGGCACTGATGGGCCTTTGCAGAGAGGAGGCAGATTCCCATGGCACAGGGGGACACGTGGGGGTGGTGGCAGGAGGGGGTTCAGTCCATAGGGGGCTGGGCTGTCTCCTGGACTGCCCCCCATCCCCCACACCTGGCAGAGCAGAGAAAAGCTCCGTTTGTCTTTCTGTCTGTGCAGGTAATGCCCTGCACATATCCGTCTCCCCCTCCCCAGTGCGGGCCCGGCCAGGCTCCGACGTACTCCTGGGCTGTCAGCTCTCTGTGGAAGGAGGGTCTGTGGATCTCAAGCATCTGGTGGTACAGTGGAAGCTGGGGGAGCAGCTGGTGGCCGAGTACGATGACACTCTGTGGTACGGCAGGGAGGGGGCCAGGCTGTCCAAGGAGGGACTGCAACATGGCAACGCCTCCCTGCTCCTGCCACGGGTGGGGGCTGCTGACACAGGGGTCTACATGTGCTTTATCATCTACACCCTGAACCACCAGAGTGGGGAAGTGGAGCTGCGTCTGGAAGGTAACTGCAGGACGGACCCTGGACAGGAGGGGGGGGGTCTTTGTGGTTGGGGGCCTGTTCCCAGGGCAGAGCCTAGAGGGACCGTGGCACCAGCACCAAGGCTTTAGGATGGGGTGCGGCACTGCCCTGTGGCCCTTGTACCTCTAGTTAGATCTGTGGTGGGAGCTTCTGGCCACATGATGATTGTGGGGGACAGTCCCAGCTGCAAGGAGGGGTCAGCCCCCAACAACCATCTCCCCAGCTGGGCAGCAGCTGGCCAATCCCCAGAGTCCAGCCATGTCTCAGTGGGCAGCTCTGTGTGGCAGGGGTGGATGAGGCAGGGAGGTGAAGTGGGAATCTGGGCCTCACTAACCCCTCCCTCCCTCCCCCAGCCCAGCCCCGTGTCTCTGTGGGAAGCACCGTGGTGACAGTCGGTGAGCTCAGTGCCGTGACCTGCAACATGAGCAACTTCTACCCCGGGAGCATCAATGTGACGTGGCTGCGGGATGGGCTGGTTCTGGGGAGCCCCGAGATGCCCCCCACCCAGCAGGGCCCCAACGGCCTGTACAACGCGACCAGCACCCACCGGTTCATCCCGCGTATCGCTGACGCAGATGCCAGCTATTCCTGCCTCGTGCAGCATGTTACCCTGGGGACACCGATCCGGAACACCTTTCGGCTGAGTGTGCTGGGTGAGTGCAGAGGACAGGGGGAACAACACACCCATCACTGCCCATGCCGCTGTTTGAACCCCACCTTCCTCAAGGCACCCCAGCACCCCCATCACTGCCCTCCCACTACCTGAGCCCCACACTCTGCATTGCACCCCAGCCCTGCCATCTCCCTGCCATAGCCCCATCCAAGGCACAGTTCCCCTCCCATACAGTATCCCATTCCTCCGCAGCATCACTCACTGAGCTCCCGGGGAGGCCCTTCCTTCTGCCTGCACCCCACAGGTGTCTGTGCCCCTAGTCTTACTCAACCCCTCCCCCCCCCCGCAATATTGTGACAGTTCCCTGGGTTGGTCCCGACCCCTTAGGTCAGAGCTCAGCACCCTGAGCCTCTCCCCCTGTCCCAACAGCCTCACCACAGCTGACTCTGCAGACAGTGGTGACGCCAGAGGGGCTGAGTGCCCTGCAGTGTCTCGTGAGTGGCTACCACCCCTCTCAGATCACAGTACAGTGTCTGCAGGATGGGATGACCCCCAAGGGTCAGTTCTGGGGATGGTTTTGTTCAACATCTTCAATCATGGAGCAGGTCCTCAAAGAATCCATCCTGAAACACCTGGAGGAAAATAGAGTGGTCAGGAACAGTCAGCATGGATTCACCAAAAGTAAATCATGCCTGACCAACCTGATTGTCTTCTAGGATGAAATGACTGGATTTGTGGATGCAGGAATAGCCGTTGACATGATATACCTCGACTTTAGCAAAGAATTGATATGGTTTCCCACAGCATTCTTATCAGCAAGTTAAGGAAGTATGGGTTGGATGAATGGACTATATGGTGGATAGAAAGCTGGCTAAATCATCAGGTTCAGTGGGTAGGAATCAATGGCTCACTGTGTAGTTGGCAACCAGTAACAAGCAGAGTGCCCCAAGGGTCAGTCCTGGGGCTGGTTTTGTTCATCGTCTTCATTAATGATCTGGATGATGGGATAGATTGCCCGCTCAGTTAGTTCGCAGATGACACCAAGCTGCAGGGAATGGTAGACATGTTGGAGGGCAGAGATAGGATTTAGGGAGGCCTAGACAAATTGGAGCATTTGGCCAAAAGAAATTTCATGATGTTGAACAAGAACAAGTGAAAAGTCTTGCACTTAGAA
>ML688461.1:0-65667 GCA_007922175.1 Pelusios castaneus
TTTGTTTGGCTGACCTCGACTAACACGGCCACCCTTTTGGAACTACACAAGGGGATGGATAGTTTGGCCTTGTCTATACGATCAGCTTAACGCACAGGAAGTCATTACCGCACGATAGCAAGCATGGTGTACATACGTGCAATGGTGATGTTGCGCGTCAAGTACCTTGTTGAAGCGCAATCTGTGACAGGCTGCTCCCCAAATCCAGTCTGGTGTGCTGCTATGACCACTTGAACCCCGCTCCTGAACCCCAATTCACCCCGCTCTGCTGGGTGACCACTCACTCCTGAGTCAGTCCACACCAGCCACCAGCATGTAATTGGTCCCAGGCAGTGGGTGTAAATACACTAGCCACACAGGCGTTGGTCCCCAAGCAAGCACACCTAGCCCCAGACACTACCCTGGGAGCCGCTGCCCTATAGGGATTGGGACCCACTCCCAATCACCTTAGTCTCAAATCCGTCCACTTAACAAAGAATGGATTGTGCCCAGCCTCCTACACCTGCGTCCTCTAAAGACCACACAGCTTTAGGTGAAACAACTACTAGTTTATTGATGAGAGTCCGATTTCAAGTGAGAACATGGCCAATCAAGGCAGAACCATACTATAAACGAGTCAGGAGTGACCACTATCAAATAAAAGGTATAAACCGCATGCTACTCTAACATCTCTACCTAAACTGACCTCAGAGTCCAAGATTATGCGCATGGTGTTCGGCTGTTTGATGTTTTACAGCCATTCTCTGCCTGTTTTCAGGCAGGGCCCCGATCTTGCTTGAAGTTGGTTGCAGGATGGTGTCTTCTCAGGCCAAAAGCCTGCAGCTTCTCCCCCTCTCACAGTCTCTGTGTCTTTGTTTTAACAAACTGCTGACAGCCCCTCCCCTCACTGTCCTGTTGTGAGATTCTCTTCACTTCTACCTGAGCCAGGGAGGGCATTAGCATTCCCTTTGACATGTAAATCTCCAGCCACTGTGCTAGAGAGAGTCCTGAGAGTCTGAACCCTGTATCATGCTTCACATCTGTACATACATGTTGCTGTAGGAAACATGGCCCCATGACAACCAGGTGGAACACGTTCTGAGCATTCACAACGGAACCTGGTATAGCATAATTGGCATCAAATCACACAATTATACTGCAAAACTGAACAGAAAAGTTATACAGGTCATGCCCTAGAGCTGCACGGATGTGCAACCCGTCACACAATCCAACAACCACTTTGACAAGAGTGGTAACAGCTGTTGCGGAACATCAGTTGCGCATTTGCGCTCGTGTGCACGCTTACCGCGCAATGATTGGCCTCCGGAAGTGTCCCAGCATTCCCAAGTCGTCCTCTCTGGACTTCCCCCCACCCGCTCTTTGGCAATGATGAAACTGTCCCCGCCCTGTTTGATCACCGGGATTTTCAAATTGATCATCAGTTTCATTTACTAGTGTCTTCCTCGTGGAGTGGAGTGCAGCAGCAGTTTTCCCAGTAGCAATGGCGCGGAAGACGCGCACCCCTTTGGACCACGGCAGAGGTTCTTGACCTGATCAGCATCTGGGGAGAGTCTGCTGTGCAGGCGCAGCTTCGCGGCAGCAGACGAAATTATGATACATTTGGCATAATTTCTCAGGCAATGACGGAGAAAGGTTATGATAGAGACACAGTGCAGTGTAGATCGAAGGTGAAGGAGCTAAGAATCAGCTATCAGAGAGCGAAGGAGGCAAACCGGCGTTCAGGTTCAGCGCCTGCTACATGCAGGTACTATAATGAGATCGGAGCCATCCTCAGTGGTGACCCCACAACAACTCCAAACAGCACAGTGGACACATCTTTAACCACTCAAGCAGTCAATGCCACAGCAAAGCAGGATGAGGATGTTGTCGAGGAAGCGGGGTAGACGGATGATGACCCGTGGCAAAGCGCGGCAGTGTGTAGCCAGGAGCTGTTCTGCACCCCCGCTGGGACGACCTCTCAAGAAGACATTAATTGCAGCATGTCCTCTGGGGTGGCTGAGGGGGGTACTGGTAAGTTTGTAATTTGTAAAGCTAAGTCTCTGTCTCACGTTAAAATTTCATTTTGCGTTGTGGGGGTGCTTGCTGTCTGTCCCCGCTGTGCACGCTCTTTACTGCACATTCATTAGAAGGGCATCAACACAAGCAGTGATTGTGAAGTAATCATCTGCATTTAGGTCAGTGAAGGTTTCCTCGATGTACCTCCAGAGCCTACTACTCAGGTTGGATGGGATGGCGTGTGTGTCAACGCTCCCAAAGACGGACACTATGCCTCGCCAGCTGCAAAGCACATCCCTGGGATCCATGGCAGCAAACAGTGCTACAGCATACGGTCCCGGCTTGCAACCGGCAGCATGTAGGAGATGTATTCTAGCAGGCAGGGGCACTCTGAGGAGAGCGATATCGGGTTCCATATCTGTGCCCAACGCTTATTATTAAGCCCCCAGTAAAGCTGTCTACTAGGACGTACCTTGTCCGCTTCTGCGAGGCATAGGATGTTGACCGCCCTGCACCTTCCAGAGTAATGTGCTACTGGAAGGTTAATTTTCTTATCATGGCTCTGTGTTAACAGCATCTTTACAATGATTTCTTTCTTTAGAACCGACCATGACAAGGACGGTGTCTACCCCAGCTGACCGAATGAGAAACATTCGGCGGCGTGCACGAAGGAATAGGGAGGATATGTTCCAGGACGTGTTGAAAGCTACACAGGAGTCCTTGAAAGCAGCACAGGAATCTTCCGCTGAGAATAGAGCATGCAGAGCTGAATACCAGCAGATGTGGAAGAAACAGACCGATGAACTGATAAGCGTCATGAAAGAGCAAACAGAACTGTTCAGGAGCGTGGTCGCTTCCCTGAACCAGGCAACTGAGCCGCGGGCTCCACTACAGACACTTCAGCCGTGTCTGCCTCCCACTCCCCGTAGTCCTTACAAGCATTTCTTTGAAGTGCACCCGTCCCACCGTGGCATTCCAACATCGAGCTCGCCCCCCCCCCTGGTACTTTCTAGAGCCCCGCAGCTACACACACCTGTAACCCCAACCTTCTAGGTTTGAACAAAAACAGAATAAAATCATTTGAGTATGGCTTTATTTGTACACATTTATAATTTCAGAAGGTGCACCTGATGAGTCCTAAAAGTTAACTAGGGGAGGGTGTAATTGAAATGTTCCTTGAGTGCCTCCCTTATGTGAGAAGCTTCCCCTTTAGCCCCCCTAATACTCCTAGTGGCTGGCTGTTCGTATGCCTCCTCGAGGCGTTGTGCCTCCGTAGCCCACACAGGGCTAAACTTTTCTCCCCTACTTTCACAAATATTATGTAGCACACAAGACGCAATCACAGCAGGGATGTTGTCCTCCGACAAGTGCAGCCGCCCATACAAACAGCGCCAGCGGCCTTTTAAACGGCCGAAGGCACACTCCACAGACATTCTGCAGCGGCTCAATCTGTAATTGAACCGCTCCTTGCTGTGATCTAGGTTACCGGTGTAGGGTTTCATGAGCCATGGCATCAGTGGGTATGCTGGGTCTCCGAGGATGACTATGGGTATCTCCACATCCCCCACTTTAATTTTTTGATCAGGGAAAAAGGTACCCCCTTGCAGCTTCTGGTACAGACCGGAGTTCCTGAAAATGCGGGCATCATGCACTTTCCCGACCACCCAGCATTGATGTCAGTGAAACGCCCCTTGTGATCCACAAGTGCTTGCAGCACCATGGAGAAGTAGCCCTTCCTGTTGATGTACTCAGTAGCGAGATGGTCTGTTGCCAAAATAGGGATGTGTGTGCCATCTATAGCTCCCCCGCAGTTCGGGAATCCCATGGCAGCAAAGCCGTCCACAATCTCGCTAACATTCCCCAACGTCACCGTCCTCCGTAGCAGAACGTGATTGATGGCTGTGCAGACTTGTGTTAGGGCTAATCCGACGGTGGACCTCCCGACTCCAAACTGGTTTGCAATGGACCAGTAGCAGTCAGGAGCCGCCATCTTCCAAACAGCTATTGCTACACGCTTCTCCACAGTGAGGGCTGATCTCATGTTGGTGTCTTTCCGTCGCAGGGCAGGGGCCAAGTCTGAGCACAGTTCCATAAATGTTGCTTTCCGCATTCGGAAGTTCTGTACCCACTGCTCGTCATCCCACAGCTGCATAACGATGCGATCCCACCACTCGGTGCTCGTCTCTCGCGACCAGAAACGGCATTGCACCGTGTGCAGATGGTCGGTGAAGGAGAAAAGCAACGCGGTGCTGTTGCTCCACATGGCATCAATCAGCCCCTGCTCCTCTGCGTCATCCTCTGACTGGGAGCTCAGAACGTAATGAGCAACCAGCCGAGATGTGTTCAGCATGTTGAGGGCGAGAGTGGAGACCTGAGCAGGATCCATGCTGTCACTGATTTTGTTGCTTTCCAGTGGTGCGCTCCGTGAATACACTGGAAAATAGGCGCGAGTTGCTATTGGCAACGCGGAAGACGCAAGGGAAACGCAATGCACCACGGGAAACATATAGTTTACCCATGGTGCTTGGTGCTCCTTTCCTTCATCCCATGATTCCAAGCGCGGATTCTGGGGAAATGGAATGCTGGGATACGTGCCCAGAATTCAGTGCGCTAATGCGCGATACAGCAAGGACTTCTGCTCCGTTACAAGGAGCGACGTGTATATGCGCTACACCGCGATAAACATCATGTGCTTCTTATAGCGCACTTAACAAGTTGCGCTTTAATCTGATCGTGTAGACAAGGCCTGAGTAGGAAAACTGCACGTTATATTTACCCACCAGATGGCACTAGAAGAATTACAAAATCTCAGAGGCTGTATGTGCGTTTACTTGTCTCTGGTATGAAATGGTTCATTGCTTCCCCGTCACAGAGATTAATCACAGGATTATAAATGTTCAGCACTGATCCTTATCTTCTGCCCCACCCATAGAGCTGAGAAGGCTACATGCAGGTTCACCTTTTCCCTTCTGAATCCTCCCATATTTTTCCCCGTACACTGGGCAGAGCATGTGCCACGACGTACAGTTGCTGGCAAGCTCCAAAGGGGTAGACGTGTTAGTCTAGTTCAGCAAAACATACGAGGAGTCCTGTGGCACTTTTTAAAACTAACATTTATTGCCTGAGCCACAAAAGTTCATGCAATAAATACATTAATTAGTCTTTAAAAGTGCCACAGGACTCCTTGCTTATCTTAACAGTTGCTGGGTTTCTTAGGCAAATGTAGCTAGGGCTTCCACATGCACCAAGACAGCTACAGTTCACAGAGGGCTTTGACAACTTTCAGAACCGGAAGTGAGAAAGAAAGTCATCTCCAGTTAAAACTGGAAGGGGAGACTGAGGTAAATTGAATGCAGTCAGCTTAGCTGGAATGGCCCAGGAAGGCAAGGTCAACAGCCACACCTTTTATTACACACTGGGAGACTTTTAATGACAAGGAGTCACTCCCCAATTATAAATTTCCTTCAGAACAGGTCACCTCCAAACCACAGTGCCCACCATCACACAGGGGCATCAACTCAAAGCAGAGGCAGCTTTGCGGTAGGTGAAGGAGGCTCCACCAAGCAGTAAGGGGCCACTTCACTACCCCAAAAATCATGTCTGCCTCCCTCCCTGCAGGGCACATGGTAGAGAGCTGGGGCACAGGGACCCCAGGGGGTGGTGGTCCAACGCCCTCAGGGGGGCGCCAGGGCCGTGGAGGTGTTTTGTGGCCCGGGGGACAGTGTCAGCCATGGGGACCTGGGGTTGGCCATGGGGGAGGGATGTTTCAGGGAGCCCAGTGGAATACCAGGGTCCCATGGGACCAGGGCCAGCAGCAGGGATCTTATAGAGGCCCCCACAATGAGCCTTCACCTACAGCCCCACATAGCCTAAGGCCACCTCTCACTCAAACAGAAAAGCAGCCCTTAAGTCACATCCTTCCCCCCCCCCCCCCACACACACACACACTGCCTGAGCACAGCCCCCCTTCTGCCCTACTTGGACATTAGGCTGGCACACAGAGGAGAGCGGCAAACCCACGGACACAGGGGTCAGTGCTGACACAACCAGAAAAGCACCTACTCTTGAGTCACCCACACCACTCCCTGCCCTTGATCTGGAGCACTGGGGGCAGCGCTGACTCAGAGGGTAAAGTGCCCCCTTGTGAGTCACCCACGCCACTCCCTGCAGCATGTGGGCTTATTTTTAATTAGACCAGACTGCCAATTTACATATTTTAAGGTAGCAGCAGGCTTTCTAGGATGTCCCCATCCCACACCACTATTTAGTTCCTAGCAGAAGGGCATAATAAGCAGGGACAGTGGTAGATACACTTTCCCTTCTGAATATATTGCTTGCTAATTTCTCTAGCCAGTTTTATTTCCCCTTTTGCCTGCAGAACATGTCTCTTGGGCGCGTGCCTGTCAACCTCTTGCTTTTTCATTAGGAGAGGGTAAGCTTTAGATGCAGCAAATCCTGTCTGTTTTAAAACTAGAAAAATATCTAGCTGAGTTGATGTTCCCCGAAAGACCCTGGTTGAGACCGAGTGGGCTTGGTGACCCATGCAGTCCCTACAGGATTCTAGGGTCCTAAGCTTCACAGAAGCACCTGAGTTCTATTTTCAGCCATGGCTGAGACCTGGTCAGCACCCAGATTTTAAACCCCAGCATAACTATTTCAGTTACGGTGCGATTTTGCAACCTAGCTTAATCTAGCCTAAACCATGTTAGCTTTCAAGGATTCATAAGCACCTAAGGACCTGTCTACAGCCAATAGTTGTACTGCATTAAATATGCCCATCTAGTCAATGTGCTAAACCCCCCTAGTGTTAGCACGGTTGTACCATTTATGCCCTTTCCAACATGGGACTTGGCCTTAGGGCTAAGTACCTTTAAATTGACCCCACTAGAGATGTGTGTGGCACTTGAACTACACCAGCGTAGCTCAGGTTGTACAACTTGGGCTCAAGCAGGTACTAAGGAGCCCAGGTATCACTGAGAAATCAGTGGAAATTGTGCAGATTACTTGCCTAGGCACTTTTTAAAAGGTGGCTAGGGACCTATTTGTATCTTTAGGCACCTAAACACCTCTGAAAATCCTCTCTGTCATTTAGGCATCAGTCACTTTTGTCCAGTATTACCCATGGTGTCTGACAACATCAGTTTCTTGAGAGATAGCAGAGGGTAGAAAATCTTCCTTATACTTTTATTCCATTTTCTTTAGAATTGACTGACTACAACTACAAACATTTAAGGGGACACTCGGGGCCTTTGGTTAACACAGAGCTACTGCAAGTGGCCGTTGGCAAAAATAGGCTGTCACACTAGATGGGCACTGATTGTCCTGCATTAATGGCTGGGAAAAATACATTAGAAGATGTAGTATCTATTGACAGAGCTATTAACTCAGAAGAAAATAGACTTCAAATGGTTTCTAGCATAAGGGCCTATTGTTCACAAAATGGAATACACCCTGCATGGATCTCCTAGGCTTAAAGGCATAATGTTTTGTGTTACCACATGGACTCACTGCTCTGTCTTTACACATAGTGAGTCAGATTCTGCACTCACTGTCAGGTCAAGAGAGTTATACTGATTAGAGCTCAGAACTAGGCTGGAATCTTTTATAAGTGTCACTGCAGGAAACATTAAAATCCTTTTTCTTCTCCCTTTATATGTCACTTCTTCCTCTTCTAGTCCCTCAGAAATTCTGCTCAGTGCAGGCCCAAGACCTTGTCTGCACTAGAAAATTCACAGATGGCACCAACCGTGGAGGCTGTGGTGGAACCAGGGCTCATGTGTTTTTAGCCCTCCTGCCCAAAGCAGAGATAGGGAACGTAATGGTAAAAACACCCACATACAATACAGCTCCCAGCAGTGGAGTAGAACAGTTATAGGTCCTCATTTTACCCAGAGGTCAGTCTCCCCCACCATTTCCCAGACCCTACGCTTGTGGTGATAGCAATCCCTTTTCAATCAGCTAATGCAAGAGCTCACCTCCCTCCCAGCTTCTCCTCTCTCTGGTCTAGGAGGCCAGGAGCAGCTATTCCCAGCAGACCAAGCAAACTTGCTGTCACATTCTGTGGTACAAAATAAATAAAATTTCTTGGGAAATGATCAGGAGATCAAATCACAGACTCATACTCCAGGGGTGAGGCTTAATCCTCTATCTGGAAAGAATAATCGTGTATAATATCACAGCTAGGAAAGTCTTAACAGCCAACGCCTTGCTTAGGCTGGTCTGCAACAGAGCATTTGCAATGTAAGGTGTAGGAGAGAGCAAAGGGGAGGCAGTAGACCTTATGACAGTCATGACCCTTATGCTAGAACCAAGCAGTCTTCATGGCAAACAAGAGGAATGGTCTCCTTGCCCTGCTCATTATGGGAGTGGGAGGATTACAGGATATTACTGAGATGATGAAGTTCAAACTGGCTCCCACTACTTCCTACTAGACATCCCCTAGTCTAGTAGGAAGTAGTGGGAGCCAGTTTGAAACCAAGATCTAGGCTATCAAAGCAGTGGGATCTCTCTTCTTCTTCCTTACCTTTCTTCTCCTTACATAGTCCCTTACTGCTGTGCCACCACCCTCTTTTCTCCCCCTTTCTAGTGGTCCCCCCACATTGTTCTGTCCAGGTAGATTTGACTGTGGTGAAAGGAGCTGCTGTGCATAATCCTTCATTTATCACCTCTACAGAACATATCTAGAACAGGCAGGCCTACATGATATACTTCACACAAAGACTAAGAGAGAGTCACTCCCTGCACAACTGTGGGTGCTTAGACTCGTCAGCAAATCCCTGGCCTCTCTGCCATGAATGACAAAGGAGAAAATGAGCAAGGACTGCTGTTTCTGTGGTATAGACACCTTTCCCACTGGTAACTGAACGTCAGCAAATGCCTTTCACCGTAGGAGTGGATGGGAACCATTGTCTATCTATACTGATCTGGGTTACTGGAGATCTTGAAGGCAAAGTCTAGATCTCTCTAACAGATACCTGTGGTACTTCACATTGTGGTACTGCAAGAGCACCATGGTAGTGGGTTTTACCGTGAGACAAATTCCCCAGTGTACCTTCCATCCTAAAGCACTTCAGCTGCTATAATGAGAATCCTGTGACATCTTAAAGATTAAAAGATTTCTTCAGGTATAAGCTTTCATGGGCTGCAACCCACTTCGTCAGTTGCATCTGACGAAATGGGTTGGAGCTCACAAAAGCTTATGCCCAAAGAAATTTGTTACTCTACAGTGCCCCAGAACTCTTGTTGTTTTTGCTGTACACAGACTAATATGGCTACCCCTCTGGAAATTAGCTGCTATACATGCCTGCCACTGGTTTAATGCAAACAAGAGCCAATATATTTACACCCAACACACAATTAACCTGTGGAACTCATTGCCAGGGGATGCTATGATCAAAAATGTAATTGGGTTAAAAAAAAACTTCTTAAGTTCCTGGAAGATACGGCCATCAATGGTTATTGACCACAATGGTGAGGGACACAGGCGCATGCTTGGATGATCCTAAACTTCCGACAGCTGGAAGCCCAGTGTAGGGGATGGGGCAGGAAGGGGATCACTCAATTATTCTGTTCTGTACATATCCCCTGAAGCTTTAATAGTAGCCATTATCGGAGACTGGCTGCTGGTCTAGGTGGACTATTGGGGTGACCCAATATAGCAGTTTTTAGGTACAGAGGCCTTCAGGCAGCAGGGCTGCTACCTCAGCACAAAATTCACTTCATGCAAGAGACAGGTTTTTTCCTAATTTTTGTTTTTAATTATCGTTATTGCACCAGTACATCTTATGCTGTATATACATATATCTTTAATTTTTCTTCTTCAGCTTTTCAAATACATAATATATTATCTCCAGAATACTAGCTAAGAGACATTACACAGAGGGAGAGGCTCCTGGTTAGTTGCTAATTGACGCCATGAACTTCCTTACTTTTAGAAACTGATCTATTTGAAATGACTGGACCTGCCACCGATATGGAAGATTTGAGCCAACTGCAAGGGCAGGTGGCCTGCTGTAGAGAACATCAGGAGAGGAAGAGGTTAACAATTTACACCCATCCATGTAACAAATTTATAGGAGAAAGGGAAGCCTTCACAACAGGAGCTAAAACAATAATGAGATTAAGGAGTAAATATCAAGAAGGGAAAACCAGGAATAGGAGAATATTTAAAATACATCCACCCCAGACAGCATTCCGGTCCCCCATTTCCACAAGTGGAACTACAGCAGCTTTACAGAGACACGGCGCTCCCACAAGTCTCTCCATAATAGTTTTTGCTTCCTCGAGAGATGATTGAAGTGAAACTGGCCCCTCAATGCCCTCAGTATTAGCGAGCCTGCAGAGAGTAGTCTACAATCCCAATAGCGGAAAAGAGAGATCAAGGGTTGCAGACTATTGGTAGTACAAAAGTGCCCAATTAGTTGCACCCTCTAGCCCTGGGATTTTAGGGGAGGAAGGCAGAAATTTAGTGCACAAACTTTTAATGCTTCCATAGCTGAGGACAGATGTGTTGCCACTAACTGAGTGTCACAAACAGGAAGACACCTGTCTGCAAAGTCCAAGTCTAGTGTTCTGGAAAGTGGATCCCAGCACCAGGAGGGCTGGGGTGACTAGCTGCTCTATGGATGCGGTGAAGCCTATATGGTGGAAGTGGGGAGGAGGGCTAGGCTTCTCTGTAAATAACACAGATTAGCAAGTGGATTTGCATGGCTACTCAGGGAAATACTGTTGGGGGAGAATGAAAAGCAAGGGACTTTAAACAAGGGACGCCAGGGCTTTAAGCAAGGGGCGTTAAACTGAACAAGGGATGCGATACAAGACCCGTCTGCCTTAGACACTTCATAATCACTTAAAAAGGTCTTGGGGAGTAAGGGCATTCAGGACACATTACAACATCATGATAAATAAACCCACAAGTGGAAAATTAACACCTTAAGGGGAGGGGCAGGGAAAGAGCACCCAATTCCAAAACAGCCTACTTGGTCATAGGCCACATCATGCAAGGCCAGACCCCAATCAGGATCGAGCCAACTTCCTACCTGACCCCAAACAGATTGGGTGGCGGTGTCCAATGGGATTGTCCCTTCCCCATCATCCCCCAGTGTAGCTTGAGCTATGGTTGGGAAAAGGGAAACTGTTGTAATGCAAATGATTTCAGAACACACAGCCAGCATTGCCAGATACAGGTGTCTCACCAGGATATATCCCAGCTGAGGCAGGAGATGAAGTGCTGACGGAGGTGAGATAACTCAGTCACAGACCAGCAACAATGCTAGTGTGACTGTTCAATTATAAAAAACAGGCATTTTTACACCTTTCCAGTTAAAACAACTCAATGGTATGTTGAGATGTCACAGTAGGGGGGAGGAGGAAAACGGGAGAGTGCTTTGGGAGGGGAGAAGCACCAAGATTAGCCTCAAAAAGAACAAACCAAGTAAAGGAACGTCGTTGATTATAAAGTCCCAGGTCTGTGGCAGGGAGGAAGGTTGGTTAGATCTGTGTCTCTTCCCCCAAAACCATAGGGAACACCCATCATGGGGAAAATCTGCACATCAGACCAACGGGAGAACACAAGGGGGTGGTTATGGCTCAGCCACAGACACGCCATGATTAATCCTTAAAGCACAAGATCATGTTTCCACAGGAGACAGAAGGCAAACTGCTCCAATCTCCTAGCTGTTCCTATGTCAGGGCTACAGCTAACTCATCAGTACAAGCTATAGCCCCAAACAAGGCTGAATGACACACCAACGGCCCTCAGCACCGCAAACCAAGCTGTAGTGATTTGGGTCATTACTGTAGAATACCCGTGGAAGGTTGTTTCTTTTTTAAACACTGGGAGGGAGCTGGCCCTAGCCAGAGAGAGAGCTTAAGAACACACACCCTCCTCATATACCCCGCATTTTACAGATTCTTAAATGTCCTTATACAGACAGCTCAGAAACAAGAGACAGGTTGCACTGCTCGATAGCCAGGTGGATCGAGGAGCTATAACTCCCTTCCTCTCCCTGGCTATCACATGTTGATATTTAGAGATGTTCACTCAGGGTTTGGCAGTTTCACTGCGAGATCAAAAATCAGTTTCAACTGAAGTGGAAACTTGAGAAGGAAAGATTGTCCAGGATTTTTGATTGAAGTCGAGAGGTTTGGATCCCTCTATCCCACTTGATGCCCCTAGAGCCTCTTGGTCATCGGTCTGTTTCCACTCCGCTGCTTTGGCCTTTCAGAACTGGACCCAGTTGGACTGCTGAGGAGCCTGATTGGAAACAGCGCTAAAAGGACAAAAAGACAGTGAGAGAGGACAGTTCCAGTCTTGGGATTGCTGACTCACCAACACAGCTCTGCCAATGCCTCTTGATCCTGTCCTGCGGCCCCCCTGCTGTCCCAGTCCTCGGCTCCCCACACAGCTCTGCCAGAGTCTGTCAGTCCTGCCCTGCAGCACTTTCTCCTTCTCATGTACTCTGTCCTCTGTCCCCTTCCCTGCTCGTTACCTGGATGCAGTGCTGAAGTCTCCCCAGAGGTCTGTGGTGGCTGGAATGGCAGCAGGTGCTGGTGCCTTAGAGATGGATGCAGGAGAGCCCAAATCTAACAGGATATCTGTGGGCAGGAAGAAATACACACACACTGAAGACTGTCCATAAAACAGATACACAGTCCTGGAGTATTTAAATACATCATCCTACAGTACATTTCTTCCCTACAAGATCACTGCTACTGAAACATATTGATCACTTGTAGAGACAGCCTTCCCTGCAGGAGACGTGATGGGACGCTTCCAGCACTATATTACTAGCTACGCTTGCTGGGTCTCCACATTTTCAGCTGTGTTTTGCTGCAACCATTCCAGGGCTGGGATATACTTATGATCCATTCAAGCCTTGTTCACTTTTACTACTCAACATGGAGATTTGCGGCATGAACATAACTCCAAAAGACATAAGAGTGAGAACCTCCAATTCATTTCACAGATAGGAACTAGATGAGAGCTGGGCTCAAAAGAGCGACCAAAAGGGGAAATGACAGGGCTTGAGAGTGTCAGATTTCAGTGTCAGAATGGAGCACAGATTGTCCACTTGCCCTCCTATAACACAGGCCAGAGAACTTCCCCAAAACAATTCTTGTTTGAACTGGAATAAGTTGCCCTGTGCTTATGTCCCTTCCATCTGTGCTCAGCACTTACCAGCATTGCCCATGTTGCTGGATTTCAGCACTGGTGGCGGCGTCACGTGGTTAGAAATGGCTGTTGAAGACGGGGGAGGAATTGGAGGGGCAGTGATTTTGCCACCTGGAGGGGGCGGGAGCAGGTTCAGCCCCCCTGATCCAGCCAGACGGGGTTTGGGTGCCCCTCCTTTCTTTGTTGGCATGTTCTGTAAAGACAGAGAAATGGATCTGAAGAGGATTCCCTAGTGGAACACAGCTGTGAGCATGGAGATGGTAGGTGGCCTGGTAGAGAGTTTGCTAGGTAGGGAGAGCCTTACCCCAATGTTTAGTTTGATGGTCTGTCCTTCTTTGAACCCTAGGTCCAGCTTGGGGCGTGTGTCAATCTCCTGGGACTCCTTGGAGATTTCAGTCTCCTGCTTCACCCACCTGGATTCAAGGAGGGAAGGGAGAGAGAAACAGCTGAGAGCCCTTGGTAAGCAGGGGGGCTCAAACAGACCTGGGGAAATCTGCCTGTAGGGACTACTTTGTCTGGCCTTACACCTAGTACTGCCTTGTAGACTCGGTACTGGAGACGGGGCAGCACAGAATTCAAGGCTACCGTGTCTCCAGAAAGACAGTCCCTTTAACACTGCAGAACTTCCCAGCCACCCCATCCTGCCCTGCAGTGGCACCACTTGGGAGACTGTCGTGTGCTCAATAGGGGTTTGCACCCAAGGCATTTAAGTGACAGGCGCAAGAGCAAGTCAGTGACGCAAGTGAACTTTCAGCTTATACCTTGGGTGACAGTGTCCCCAGGGGCCACTCTTGGTACCACACAGCTGGGCTGCACCTGGGCCCAAAGGAATCCCGCCCTCATGGCACCCTGGGTCAGCACTCAGCACATGCTGCATGGCGACAGAGGCAACGTCCTAGGGTGGGACTCACTTGAAGTGATCTTGCAGGGAGACATTGAAGTCAAAGGCATCACCCCGATCTGAGAAGCCAATGCCAATGAAAGCGCTTCTCCCTGGTGGGAAACAAACATCAGCAGGGGAGGGGAAACCTTGTAGATTCCTTATCAGCCCAATGTATCAACCTCCTTGCTCAGATGTCACATATCCTCACTTGCCATCCTACCAGCCCTGCTTAGCCTGCTGCAGCCCTCCCAGTTCCATCCATCTCACCATTCCAAGCACACACCAGCCCTCAAAGAGCAGTGAGCATCCACGTACCTCAGTCAACAAGCTCTGGCCTGATCTTTGCCCTTAGCCCACCTCAGTAGTAGTCGCCCTTCCACAGCACGCTCCCTGCTGCACTACATGGCATCTTCTCTTTCTACTCACCATTCCCATCCTGAATTCGAATCACAAAGTACCGGCTGGAGTCTGTCACTGTCTCCACTGCAAGGCCAGGGAACTGGTCTATGGGAGCCTGAGCGAAGAGCTCCCCTGGGGGACAAAGGGCAGGGAGTTAAGGAAGGGAACCTCGTAGTCTTTCCCATAGAGGACTATGCTGAGCTATTGACAAAAGTGTCTCCTCTAAAGTGAGTCAGAGGTGGCAGCAATAAAAACTTCAGACCCTCAGCCTTCCTTACCTGAAACTTTATCTTCTAGTTTTATGTATGCAGTTTTGCCTTTTGACGTGACACGGAGACGCCCTGTCCAGTCTGGCTGGTCCAGTTTCCAGTCAGATGCCCTGCAGGGGGAAAAGACAGCAACGTGGGCTCACTGACTGCCATCTCAAGCTTGCCCTGTAGCCCCCAGCCTTTTCCTGTCTGCCAGTTCCCACACAGCTCTGTTGATACATCTCAGTTCTGACTTGCAGCCCTCACTGCTCCTTTAACCCACATCTCTTCTGAAACTAAGTAGAAGTCTCGGACCTACCAAACCTCTCCTGTTTATTACAAGCTCCATAGAGGAGGCTCTTATTGCCCCTCTTTCTGTATTTATTCTCTGGGCAGACAGAAATAGAGGTAACCCCAAGAAAGGCATCCAAAATGATTAGAGGCACACACACGCACACAACGGAAAAGGGAAAGGGCAGGAGGTAGATGTGGCTCTTGGGATAGGTGAAGGGGCCCATACTGCTCACAACCCTAGGCAGGTACCTGCTTCACTTACCCCAAAAGCTACCTCTGAGCATGACAACAGTCTTTAAAAGTGCCACAGGACTCTAACAGATTTATTTATCGCATGAGCTTTCGTGGGAGAAAATCCCACTTCTGATTTTCAGAACAGCTGAGCATCCACTACTCTAGCTTGAAACCTAAGGAGTTGCAGGTGCTCAACACCTCAAAGTCAGGCCCCAATTAACTTGCTCAAGGCCAGAGGATCAGTGGCAGAGCAGGTATTTCTAGGTAGGAGCATCTGCCCTTCAATCCTCTGCTTATTCATGCAGAACAAGCCATGCTGGAGCCAATCAATTTCATGACAAAGCAAGAGCCAGAAGAGAATCCAGCTCACTCTTCCATAGCTGTCCGGGATAATGGGAGGTAAAACAAATTTGTCACTGGAGAGGGCAGGTGTTACATGACTCAGACCACTGGCAGGAAGCAGAACTGCTCAGTAAGGTGCCATTTTTAGAGTCATTTTCCCTGCTCTTGCAGAATGAGAACTGGGAGACTGCAGCTGCTGACCCAAGCAATAGGAAGTGAAACTGACTGACGTGAGGACAGTGAAAGGAACCAGCCGATGGGGAAAGTAAACATCACCACATGGCCAAGAGGAAGGCGGCTTGGTGCGGATCCCCCGCGCGAAGGGCCCGAGCCAGAGGGAGGCGGACTCGGGTGACTGCCCGTCCCGGTGAATTTCGGCCCTGACACACAGACAACGGCTGGGGACAAGGAGCCGCTGCTGCGGCCGGGTCGGGGCAGCAGCACCAGCCTCTACAAAGGCTCCCGCCCGCCCCGAGCCCCAGCCCGGACAGACCCCGACCCCTGCGGCTGGAGGCAGCGGCGGCTCCCTCGGCCCCGTCAGTCACAGCCCCCCAAGTGCCCGAGCCCGCCAGGGAGGGAGCGGAACCGGCCCTGATCCGAATCGAGCCCCTCTCGCTGGGCGCCGGGGCGGGGTGGAGCAGAGGGCGGAGCTGCCCCGGGGGAGCCAGGACCGGACTCGCCGGCCCCGCATCCCCGGGCAGGGCAGGGCAGGCTGCGGACCCGTTACCTGTATCCCCGGTTGGAGGCCCGCGGCGGAATCCGATAGACGCTGATATCGGGCTTCACGCACAGGATGGACTCGTACTCCGCCTCGGCCGCCGCCATCTCGGATCTGAGAGACCCCGGCGGCGGGGCGGGGAGAGCGGGAGGGTCTAGTAACCAGGGGCGCTTCCGACCGCCATCTTTGTTAAGGGCGGAGGGGGGGAGATGGCGGCCATTTTCGAATCCGAACCGTTAAAGTCTGGGCGGCGGCCATTTTGAATCCTGGCAGCTTCACGCTGCGCTAGGGCAGCCATATTGGAAGTCGGTCTTGTCAAGCGGCGACGGGCGCCATTTTGGATCCTGGCAGTTTGACACCCCTTCGGGAAGCCATGGTGAAAGCGGGCTGATGAAGCTATTGCGGTCACCATCTTAAAGCCTGGCGCCGTCAGTGCCCGTCTTCAGCCTGGCTTTCGATGGAGCCATGTTGGAAACGGGCAGAGGGAAGTAACCACACAAGGCCATCTTGGTTCCTGGCAGAGTGTCCTGCGTTGGCCACGGAGGTTCCTCTGTGTCACGGTGGCGGTGTCTTGTGCTTGCCCAGGGGCTAAAGGATCCTGGGAGACTTTGAGGGTGCGGGTGTTGAGGTGGGGGTGTGCTGGTGGAGATTGGGGTGCAGGGCAGCATGAGGGGATGTAATGGAGCTATGGTGGTTCAGCAGGGAGGCTGAGCTGCTGGTGCCCTAATGTGCCAGGGATACTGGCTCCCCCGGCCTGTCCCATCCACCACCCCTTTCCCCAGTACGCGGAATGGGGCCAGAAATGAGCCAGAGAACCATGAGATACCCAGAACAAGAGCACAGTGGTGCCAGCACTGCCCACCTCCAGCGTTCAGAAATCATGAGGCAGGCCCCAGCAATCACAAGATTTTTCTTTAAAAAAAATATGGTGTGGGGATTCTCTGTCTGCACCTTTCGTGTGTACTTACTGCAGGCTTTCACCCTGTTCTCCATAAGCACAGGGGCTGGGCGCTATTGTTTTACGTTGACGCTGGAATTCTGCCGCAATTACGTGACTCTAGGAGCTGGATTTTTAAGAAAAACACCCGGTGTTGCAAGCTCCTGATAAGAATTGCAAGGTTTGGCAACACTGACCAAGCATGATGCACTTGAGAGGAAATGGTTACTTCCCCTTCCTCTCATCTGTCACCGTGAGGAAGATGATGCACCCAAAAATGAAGAACAACTCCAAACCATTTGTGTCCCAAAAATCTCTGCTACACAAATCACCTCAACTCTTCCATAAAATGTGTCTCACAGCTGCATCTCATACTGCAATCCTGCTCTTCCTCACCCCCACCCTCCATCCGGGGTCAACCAATGCCCCTCACTCCTCCTTTGCAGCCCCCTGCTGTTCCAGTCCTGGGTTCCCCACATAGCTCTGTCAATGCCACTGAGTCCTGCCCTGCAGACCTCTGCTGCTCCATGATTGGTTGCCTTATGCAAAAGGAACAAAAGCCATTTCCTCTGATCGTTGCAGAACAGAACAGAAAAAAATCCCTAGAAACAGCAGCAAGTTCATTTCCTTCCGAATCTGCACAGGAAAGGGAACAGAACTTTTAAAAGCTAATTATATTTTCTTCCCTCTTTTATGTAATTTATTTTTATGATAGAGAGGGGGTTGTTAGGAAAAGATACATTTTTATCCACAAAGGAGGACATAGGGGTGCAGTGTGGTAATACGGGGTGACTCCTTAATTTTCCCAGGACATGCCCTAAAGGGTCCTTCACTTTGCCTTGGCTGCAAATTATGAAGCTGTCTGGCTTGAATGAAAGTCACTTCAAGGTAATAAAAATATTTTTAATGCACTGGCCATTGTCATTAGAACTTTATATGCCATCAAGTTACAGGCAGACCAGAAGAAATGCCATTGAGTTGAGTGTAAGGTTACACACAAAACAGAAAAACTATGAGTTGAATATAACATCCCACTTTGATTGGCCAATTAATCAGTGTAACTTCTCTCTGTATGATAAATATCAGGGAGAGAGAAGAATTATTTGAGTTCAGCAGCAATGTGGACACAAGCACAGATGCATATTAAATGGACATCAGGAAGTTTAGGCTTGAAATTAGATGCAGCTTTCTAACCATCTGTCATAGGGTGCACATCTGTGCACCCCTAAGTTATGATCTGTGTAACTATCCTGTTCACTTTTGTAATGTAAATATGGTTTGATGCTAAATATGCCATGCCTTTAGGAATGCTCATAATATGTTCTGCATTATTACTAGGGTATCATATTTCCTGCAGCATCATGCATATGTATAAGTGTGAAACCTGTTCTCAGGTATCTCACATGGCTCAAGGGGGAGGGACACGATTAGAGTGGCCTCCCAGCAAGATGTAAATAGTCAGCATGGCAAGCCCACATCCAGAGAAGATAACAATGACAATGGGCTAGCTAAATGCCTGTAGCACCGCAGCCAGAAATGAGGAGGCCAACCACCCTTTCTGGATAAAGAAAATCACTTTGGCCAAGAAAGAGATGGGCGGAGGCTTTTGGAAACCATTAGAGACCTTTTGAAATGGAAGAAGTTTTTTTGGCTAGAGAAACACCATCTTGAAAACAATTCTAAGAGACTGGGTCTATCCACTGGGCCAGGAGGGCCAAGACTGGCTGAACAGCACCAGCAGCCAGTCTTGTGGGTAAGAACAATGAGAATAAGCTAGAGAGAGTGTAATCCTGGACAGTGTTGTTAGGTTAGCATGTGTTTTATATCTTTTATTTGCTTGTGGTAACTCCTGACTGATTTATTAAAAGATTGTGCATTGATTTGTCACGTACTCACTTAAAATCATGTTCTAATCAATAAACTAGTATTTATTTTATCTAAAGCTCTGTGAACTTTAAAGGGTATGAATGAGTGAGGCTGGACGTACCTATTTTTTTGACAAATGGGCAAAAAGTTGTCTATGAAACCATAATTATTAGGGAGTCCTGCGCAAGGCTGGTTCTCCACAAGAGCGCAGGGCTCCCTTCTGGCTGGGACTCCAGCGGTCCTGGCCGAAGGGAGTCATAGAGTCATAGAATAATAGGTTTGGAAGGGACCTCACGAGGTCATCTAGTCCAACCCCCTGCTAAAAAGCAGGACCACTCCCACTAAATCACCCCAGCCAGGGTTTTGTCTAACCGGGCCTTAAAAATCTCCAAAGATGGAGATTCTACCACCTCCCTAGGTAGCCCATTCCAATGCTTCACCACCCTCCTAGTGAGAAAGTTTTTCCTAATATACAACCTTGACCTCCCCAGCTGTAATTTGAAACCATTGCTCCTTGTTCTGTCCTCTGTTACTCTCGAGAACAGACTACCTTCCTCTTCTTTGGAGCACCCCTTCAAGTAGTTGAAGGTTGCTATCAAATCTCCCCTCAGTCTTCTCTTCTGTAGACTAAATAAGCCTAGTTCCTTCAGTCTCTCCTCATAAGTCATGTGCCTCAGCCCCCTAATCATTTTTGTTGCCCTCCGCTGGACTCTTTCTAATTTGTCCACATCCTTTCTGTAGTGGGGAGCCCAAAACTGGACACAGTATTCCAGATGCAGCCTGACCAGTGTCGAATAGAGGGGAATGATCACATCCCTCGATCTGCTGGCAATACTCCTACTGATGCAGCCTAAAATGCCATTGGCCTTTTTGGCAACAAGGGCACATTTTTGGCTCATATTCATCTTCCCGTCCACCATAAGCCCCGGGTCCTTTTCTACAGCACTGCTACTTAGCCGATTGGTCCCCACCCTGTAGCAGTGCATGGGATTTTTATCGTCTTAAGTGCAGGACTTTGCACTTGTCTTTGTTGAACCTCATGAGGTTTCTTTTGGCCCAGTGTTCCAATTTGTCCAAGTCTCCCTGGATCCTGTCCCTGCCCTCCAGAGTATCTACCATTCCCCCCAATTTGGTGTCATCCGCGAACTTACTAAGCACGCAGTCTATTCCATCATCAAGATCATTAATGAAGATGTTGAATAGTACCAGCCTCAGGACTGAGCACTGGTGCACTCCACTTGTTACCGGTTGCCAACCAGACATCGACCCATTGATTCCTACCCGCTGAGCCTGTTGATCTAGCCAGTTTTCGATCCACCTTACGGCCACTCGTCCAACCCATACTTCCTTAACTTGCCAGTGAGAATGCTGTGGGAAACCATATCAAAAGCCTTGCTAAACTCAAGGTATACCACGTCAACGGCTCCTCCTGCATCCACAAATCCAGTCATCTCATCATAGAAGGAAATCAGGTTGGTCAGGCACGATTTGCCCTTGGTGAATCCATGTTGGCTGTTCCTGATCACTCTATTTTCCTCCAAGTGTTTCAGGATGGATTTTTTGAGGACCTGCTCCATGATTTTCCCAGAGATTGAGGGTGAGGCTGACCGGTCTGTAGTTCCCCGGATCCTCTTTTTTCCCTTTCTTAAAGATAGGTACTATATTTGCCTTTTTCCAATCCTCCGGGACCTCCCCCGTTCACCACGAGTTCTCAAAGATAATGGCCAGCGGCTCTGCAATCACTTCCCCCAACTCCCTCAGCACCCTCGGATGTAGTTCATCCGGCCCCATGGACTTGTGCACATCCAATTTCTATAAGTGTTCCCTAACCTGAATTTCCATCACCGAGGGCCGCTCTTCTCTCCATTCCGCGTTACCTCATGTAGTAGCCTGGGAGCTGGCCCTCCCTGTGAAGACTGAAGTAAAAAAAGCATTGAGTACTTCAGCCTTTTCTTGCATCATCCACCACAAGGATGCCTGCCCCATTCAGTAAGGGACCTACACCACCTCTGATCCTTTTCTTGTTGCTGATATACTTATAGAACCCCTTTCTGTTATCCTTCACATCTCTTGCTAGCTGCAACTCCAATTGTCCTTTGGCCTTTCTGATTTTATCCCTGCAGTCCCGAGCAATATCTTTATACGCCTCCCTTGTCATCTGTCCAAGCTTCCACTTCTTGTGAGCTTCCCTTTTATGTTTCAGCTCCCCGCAGAGTTCCCTGCTAAGCCACGCTGGTCGCCGTCCACATTTGCTGTTCTTTCTGCACATCGTAATGTTATCTTCCTGTGCCTTTAACAGGGTTTCTTTAAAATACAGCCAGGTGTCTTGGACATCTTTCCCCTTCAGATCAGCCTCCCAAGGGATCCTGCCCATCAGCTCCCCAAGGGAGCCAAAATCTGCTTTTCTGAAGTCCAGGGTGTGTGTTCTGCTTCTTTCTTTCTTTCTTTCCTTCCATTGATCAGGATCCTGAACTCTACCATCTCATGGTCGCTGCTGCCCAGGTTGCCATTTACTTCTACTTCCCCGATCAATTCTTCTCTGTTTGTGAGCAATAGGTCTAGAGGTGCAAGTCCCGCAGCTCCTTTCTGCCTGGGACCGCGCTCCAGCTGATAGGGAAAACGCGGGGTTTCCCTATCAGCTGGAGCACGGTCCCGGGAAAGAAGGGAGCCCTGCGCGCCCTTCTGTCTGGGACCACTGGGGGCCTGGAGAGAAGGGAGCCCTGCGCTCCCTTCTGTCTGGGACCGCGGGGCTCCCTTCTCCCCGGGACTGCTCGGTCCTGGCCAGAAGGGAGCGCGGGGCTCCCTTCTCCTCGGGACTGCCTAGTCCCAGCCAGAAGGGAGCTGAGTGGTCCGGGGCTTGCTGTCTTGGGGACAGCCTCCCCGTGGACGTAACCAGTCCACTTAGAGACTCAAGTGTAGACTCTCTAAGTCGACTTAGTGAGGTCAACTTTAAGTCGACGTAAGAGTCCTGTGTGGACTCTCTAAGTCGACTTAATAAAGTTGACTTAAAGTCAGCCTAGTAAAGTCGACTTAGTAAAGTCGATCTAAATTCCTAAGTGCAAACATAGCCTATGAGTCCTCATGCTTCAGGGTAACATTTGATCATCAGCTAGTATTGGGCGAAAATTTCCTTCCAGTGAGATACATTATAGGGTTTTGCGTCTTCTTTTTGAGGCATCTAGCACTGACCTCTGTTGGACATAGTATTCTAAATTAGATAGACCAGGTCAACAGGAGTTAATATACAAGATTGAATGGATCCAGTATGCAGGAGACAGGATGCAAGGCCATATAGATCAATGGACTACAGCAGGAAGTAGGATATCAGACAAAACAGATCAATAATGTAATGGGTCCATCAGAATACGCGATGTTGAACTAGTTGGAGCAATGATCTGTGTTAATATAACATGAGGCAGGAGAGAAGATCTAGTGTTATGATCTCATATGGTGACTCAGATTTTCTTATGAAAACTTCGATCTACATTCCATAGACATTTCTATGCTTCATTTTGACATCTAGATTTGCTGATTGTCCTTCCTTCTTTTAACACCACTCCTTGACCACATGCCTCTGTTACATTATCACAGTAGCATCAAATCTTTTGCAGCTCATGTTTGCTAAGGCTTCAGAAGTGACTCATTCTTGTCCTTCCTCTTGAGGTGAGAAAAATGTTAAGATAATGGACTTTTTAAAAAAGTCAGTTCCTAAAACTGACTCTGTAAGTTGTTCTCTGATCACTCCAAAGCGAGTGCTTAACACAGGACCTATGACTAAGGTGGTCCTTGCTCCCAGGTCTGTGGAGGAGTCTGCTGTACTGGGGTATGTACAGAAGACAGACACCATTCTGTCTTTCTGATCAGCAGTTTCTCTTTATTGCTCTTTCTCTCCATCTTTCATTCTGAAATCATTTTTCTCTCTCCCTATCTTTTTAGTCATTTGTTACTTCTTCCATGCCTTTCTTACTTAGCAATCTAAAAACATTGGCTAGGAGGGTGTCATAGAACCTTCTTGGATTCATCCAGCTCCCTGCCTTGGTGCAGGATTCAGTTCAGTATGTGTAAGGTGTCTCTCTGGTTCCATGGCTACTTCTCATTTAGATATAGACTGGCTAACCTAGTGAGGAGGGCTTTAAACTAAGTTTGAAGGGGGCAGGTGACCAAAGCCCACCGATAAGTCAAAAACATGGAGACATCTGGGGGAAGGGTTGGAACTTGGGGGGAGTCTGGGCTGTAATAGCAGAAATAAAGGAGACAAGACAGAACTGGGAGGCGGGGGATCAAATCAGTATTGTAAGTGTCTTGTATACTAGTGCAAGATGTATTGGGAATAATTAGGAAAAAACTAGAAATGTTAATAGCTAAACACAACTATAACATTGTTGGCATCACAGTGATTTGGTAGAATAATACACATGACTGGAATATCAGTATAGCAGTGTACAGCTTGGTTAGGGAGGCTAGGCAGGGAGAAAGGAAGGAGATATTGCTTTATATATTAAAAAATGTTATACTTGGACTGAGGTTGAAGTAGAAATAGGAGACAGACTTGTTGAAAGTCTTTGGGTAAAGATAAAAGGAGTAAAAAACAAGGGTGATGTTATGTTAGGGATCTACTACAGACCACCTAACCAGGAAGAAGAGGTGGATGAGGCTTTTTTTCAACAACGAACAAAATCATTCAATGCACAGGACTTGGTGGTGATGGGGGACTTCAACTACCCAGACACTGTTGGGAAAATAACACAGCAAGGCACAGATTAGCCAACAAATTCTTGGAATATATTGGAGACAACTTTTTATATCTGAAAGGTGGAGAAACCTACTAGGGGAGAGGCTGCTCTCAATTTGGTTTTGACAAACAGAGAGGAACTGGTTGACATTTTGAAAGTGGAAGGCAGCTTGGATGAAGAGTTCATGATTCTGAGGAATGGTAGGAGAGAGAACAACAGAATAAAGACAGTGGATTTCAAGAAGACAGACTTTAGTACACTCAAGGAGTTTTAAGGGCACAAGAGCAAACTATTCCACTCTGTAGGAAAGATGGGAAATACGGCAAGCGATCACATTGACTTAACCAGGAGATTTTCAATAATCTAAAAATAAAAAAAGAGTCCTACAGAAAGTAGTAACTAGGTCAAATTACAAAGGATTTACTATAAACAAATAACACAATGATGTAGGGGAAAAATCAGAAGGGCACAATCCGAGATCAAATTAGCTCAAGGCATAAAGGGTAACAAGAAAACATTTTTCAAATACATTAGAAATAAGAGGAAGAGCAAGGACACCGTAGGACCATTACTCAACAAAGAGGGAAACACAATAACAGAAAATGTAGAAATGGCAGAGAAACTAAATTGTTTCTTTGTTTCATTCTTCACCGAGAAGGTTAGTGGTGACTGGATGCCTGACATAAGGGAAAGCAGTAAAAATGGGATAGGATCAGAAGCTAAAGTAGGGAAAAAAACAAGTTAAAAATTATGTAGACAAGTTAGATGTCTCAAGTCACTTCAACCTGATGATATGCTCCCTAGAATACTCAAGGAGCTGACTCAGGAGATATCTGAGCCATTAGCTATTATCTTTGAAAAGTCATAGAAGATGGGAGAAATTCCAGAGGACTGGAAAAAGGTGCCCATCTATAAAAAGAGAAATAAGAACAACCCAGGGAATTACAGACTAATCAGCTTAACTTCTGTACCTGCAAAGATAATGGAGCAAATAATTAAGGAATCAATTAGCAAACATCTAGAAGAGAATAAGGTGTTAAGTGATAGTCAGCATGGATTTGTCAGGAACAAATCGTGTCAAACCAACCTGATAGCTTTCTATGACGGTATAACAGGCCTCCTGAACAGGCCCGGATTAAAAGGCCTCAGGGCCCCAGGCTGCCCCAGCACTGTGGGCTAAATATCAGTCAATTGTGTAACACTGTTGCAAAAAAAGCCAACACCATTCTGGGCTGTATTAACAGGAGTATTGTAAGAAAGACATGAGAAGTAATTCTTCTGCTCTACTCTACCCTGATTAGGCCTCATCTGGAGTATTGTGTCTACTTCTGGGCACCGCATTTCAGGAAATATATGGACAAATTGGAGAAATTCCAGAGAAGAGCAACAGGAATGATTAAAGGTCTGGAACACTTGACTTATGAGGGAAGATTGAAAGAGCTGGGTTTGTTTAGTCTGGAAAAAAAGAGACTGGGGCCATGTCTACACTGGGGCGCCATCTAAAGTTGATGTTAACACATCGACATAATAAAACAGAGTGTCCACAGGACACTCCTGCTCCGGCTCCTTCGGTTGCCAGAGTAGATGCTGGCTGCTGGTCTGGCAGCCCCCCTCTGCCCTGGGCAGCCACCAGCCCCGGGCTCAGCAGCTTCCCGCGGCCTTGCTGTGGGCTCGGCAGCCGCAGTTCCCTGCTGGATGGCAGCAGCCCCAGCTGTGGGGCTGGGGAGCCAGCAGGGGAGCCGGCTGTTGGGCTCGTGGGGACAGTGGCAGCCCTGGAAGGGGGCTGCTGGCTGGCAGGGGAGCCGCTGCCGCCTTAAATGCTATGCCTCTAGGCGGGTGGATTTATATGGTCAACTTTTAACAGCACTTACTTCCATCTTGCAGCCGCATCAGCATGTACACAGGCTGCAGAAGGTCGAAGTAAGCAGCGTTACATTGACCTAAGCTCTCAGTGTGGACCAGGTCTCACTGAGAGGGGATATGATAACAGTTTTCAAGTACCTAAAAGGTTGTTATGAGGAGAAGGGAGAAAAATTATTCTCCTTAACCACCGATGATAGAACAGGAAGCAATGGACTTAAATTATGGCAAGGGAGGTTTAGGTTGGACAACAGGAAAAAATTCCTAACTGTCAGGGTGATTAACCACTGGAATAAGTCGCCTAGGCAGGTTGTGGAATCTCCATCATTGGAAGTGTTTAAGAGCAGGTTAGACAAACACCTGTCAGGGATGTCTAGCTGGTACTTGGTCCTGCCATGAGTGCAGGGGACTGGACTCAACAACCTCTCATGGTCCCTTCCAGTTCTGTGTTTCTATGATTCTTATTGTCCAGCGTATGTACTCTGAGAGGCAGCTTGGTCCAGTGGCCAGGGCAATGTTTGTCTTGGCTCTGTGTGTATATGGCAAAAGTTACTCCATAGCAGCAGCCCCGGAGGGAGGATGAGGTACCTGCTAATTCAGCAAGCGGGACAGGGGTGTTCTTTAGCTGGAGTAACAGTGGCTTGTGATTTGGAGCTGAAGAGCAGGCATGTAGCCTCAGAACCCCAGAACTGTATGGGTTACACAGTAATGTTGCCTCCTGCCAGCAGAATTGAGATTGATTACAACTTGATGAGGAGTAGCGGGACCTGGCTTTTATGCCAGCTGTGTTACTGAATCCCCGAGGGACCCTGGCGCTGTCACGTAACATTCATTTCTGCTCTGAAAAAGAGCATCGTGAGTCTCCTTGACTGTCTTTCAAGGATTCATGTATCACATTCACTGTGTTCACAAGTAAAAGAGTGTCTTTTTTCTAACTCCTTGCCCAGCACACTTGGGGTTTGTCTTTGCATACAATACTACAACAATGAGCTGCACCACTGTAGGGCTTACTGAAGATGCTACTATACCAATGGGAGAGCGTCTCCTGTTGATGTAGTTAATCCACTGCCCAAGATGCAATAACTATGTCAGTGAGGCTACGTCTACACTGGTAAATTAAGTCGACTTAAGCTTGCTTAAGTCGACTTAATTTACCCTGCGTCTACACTACAGTTTCCTTAAGTCGACTTAAGCAGTTTGCTTAAGTCGACATAAAAAAAATAAATTCGACTTAATTAAAATTAAGTCGACTTTATAACACCACCTTTCAATTAGACCTAAGGCTTAAGTCAACTCCCTAGAGTCGACTTAAGCCAGTGTGGACGTGGGGTAGCCCTAAGTCGACTTAGGACTACCCCAGGACTAAACCCAAGCCCACCCCGCCCGGGGGGGGGGCACAGGGGGAGCCTGGTATGCCCTCCCACAGGGCAGGGCAGAGCCCTGCCCACCCTGCCCCATATGCCCTGCCAGGGTCCCTGTCCCCCTTTGCCCCATTATACCTAGGTACAATGGGGCAAAGGCTGAACCCCCTGGCATTGGGCAAGAGGTGCCCCTCTGCCCCTGTGGACCTCCCCTAGGTCCCCCTAAGCCCCTAGAAGTCGACCTAGGCATCCAGTGTGGAACACTCTAGGTCAACTTTTTAAGTTCCCCTTTAAGTTGACTTTATTTTTAAGTGTAGACTCACTAAGTCGACTTAGTTAAAGTCGACTTAAAATTACAAGTGTAGACATAGCCTGAGAGAGGTTCTCCTGTTAATGCAGTGCTGTTTACACTGGGGGTTAGGTTGGTATAACTACGTTGTTCAGGGGTGTGAATTTCTCCCAACGCTGAGAGACGTAATTTTATCAGTCTGGATCTGTGGTGCAGACCTGGCCTTGCTCTGGGATCTTGGGATGCATATCTCAACTCAATTCAAAATGCTGCAGCTAAGATCTTTCTGTTGGGTAATCTCTCTAACCAAGTCACCCCTGCCATCAACTCTTTGCATCCTTCTATTGGCTCTCCTTTCTTCAGTGAATCAAATACAAACTATTAGTCTTTACTGGTAAGGCCCTCTGCACTTTAGCCCTACACTACCAAGCCTTCATTGGCCATTTTCCTCAAGCACCGTCATGTTTTCTGCTTTCTTGCCCCTTACCTTGGGAGCAGATCCTCATCACAGTCCTTGAGGTGTCCCTCCTGCCTCTTCTGTCATGCCTAAAGATCTCTTGACAATGGCTAGACATCTGGCTTAGTAAGACTGCTGCTTATTCGGTTAATCATTAGTTTTCTCTGTTTACCTGGTCCTCCCCTCATTTCATCCATCATTCCTCTCCTCATATATTATAGATTGTGAACTCTTTGGAGCAGGGCCAGTGTGATTTTTATTACAAGTTCAGTGCCTCATTGAAGCCTCATTGCTAATGTTAACAGAAATTAATAATGATAACAACAGTCAAGCTGGGTTCTCGCCTCGTGCTTCACCCACAGTAATAAAGATATTGCACCCTGACTTAAACTGCTGATAACACCTTAACTATCTTCTAGTCCTGTCCTCAGAGGTACATCTTGCAATCTGATTCTCTTCACTGGTTTTGCAGAGGTCTAATTGCCTGGAACTTGTAAACGAATGTGTTAACATGCAGGAAGGAACAGAATTAAACTCCCTCTCACTGAGATATCTTGGCTCTGCTAGGGGACCATAATGAATAAAAAGCAGACAAACTTATTTTAGTCTCTCAAGTAAGTAAATCTGGTTCCAAATACACCCAAGGGCTATGTCTACACTTGGAAATTTAGGTCGACTTTAGCTAAGTCGACTTAGTTAAGTCGACTTAGTGAGTCTACACTTAATTTTTAAGTCGACTTTGGGGGGAACTTACAAAGTCAACCTAGAGCGTCCACACTGGATGCTTAAGTTAACTTCTAGGGGATAGGGAGACATCCCTTGCCCAGTGCCAGGGGGGCTCAGCCTTTGCCCCATTGTACATAGGTACAATGGGGCAAAGAGGGTCAGGGACCCTGGCGGGGCATAGGGGCAGGGTGGGCAGGGCAGGCAGGGCTCTGCCCTGCCCTGTGGGGGGCATGCCAGGCTCCCCCTGTGCCCCCCCCGGCAGGGAGGGCATTGGTGTAATCCTGGGGTAGCCCTAAGACGACTTAGGGCTACCCCACGTCTACACTGGCTTAAGTCGACTCTAGGAAGTCGACTTAAGCCTTAAGTCAACTTATTTTGAGGTTTAATAAAGTTGACTTAATTTTCATTAAGTTGACTTTATTTTCCTTAAGTCGACTTAGCAAGCTGCTTAAGTTGACTTAAGGAAACTGTAGTGTAGACGCAGGGTAAATTTAGTCAACTTAAGCAAGCTTAAGTCGACTTAATTTTCAAGTGTAGATGCACCCAAGGGTTGAGGAAGAAAGTGTTTTTTCCAGTTTTCAGACTAAAACTACACTTTAATCTCTACATGCCTCTTTCTTCATCTGGTGATAACACTTGCTGAATTATGTAAAGGTCTTTGAAATATATGGCTAAGTACCACCAAATACTGTTATTACTTCATATTCCAGTTTCTTTCCTCTTAATATCCCTCCTTATTTACCTCTGTTTTTCTATCCATCTACTTCTTACTCTTTATCCTGTGTCTCTCCCCGTCCTTGAAATAGTGGGGGGCTGAAGGGGATGCCCAGGGTTAAGCTGCATTGGCTAAAATGAGGGAGAAGGAAGATTTACATGAGACTTTTGCTGGAAATGGCCCCTTCTGAATAGAATTGCTGACTCAACCATTTTAGTGGTAACTTCCTGAAAACAGTTGCAAATCAAGTTCATAATACAAAAATTGCTTTCAAGGCATAAACTTTCCTCCCACCCAAGACAGAAGATATCATTCCTGTTTTAAAGGAAAGAGAAAAGGAAACTAAGTTTGAGTTTTTTTGGTAAAGAAGAGAATTATGAATATTTCATAGCAAATTAAAAGGAGGTGGGAGGGATACAACTGGAATTAGTTTGCTGGGAGTGTAAATGAAGGGGAATCTCTCTTAGAGATAGTCCTGGCATTAAAAGGAATTTTGGAGATGGGAGAACCTAAGCACACAATTACACTGTGGCACTATGTCTGCCTCTAGAGAGGCTAGACCACATAACGATTTAAGATTTTGCTACAATAATTTCACAAGTACAAGCAGTACTTCCTATGGATGCCGTTGGGATGATTTGTGCTTTCATATTTATGGCTCCCAGGTTCGATCCCTATTGCTGACAACTTGCAAAAGCATGGGCTGGGAGAGGGGTGTATGAATGGCATAGCAAATTATCTTCTATTCTTTTGCCATCAGAATCTAAAGAATATGTCTCCGCTCCTGAGCAGTAATAGCACATACAAGCCAGATGAACCTGCCACACTACAGTATGCGCCAGAAATCATTGGCTCCCTAATTATCCTCACTCTCACCTTTATCCTGGGCCTTCTGGGCAATGGCTTGGTGATCTGGGTGGCTGGCCTGAAAATGAAGTGGACAGTAAACATTGTGTGGTTCCTTCACCTTGCCTTTGCCGACTTCCTGTGTTGCATGTCTCTGCCATTCTCCATCGCTCACCTGATCCTCCATGAGCATTGGCCCTATGGCCGCTTCCTGTGCAAGATTATCCCATCAGCCATGATCTTCAACATGTTTGCCAGTGTCTTCCTCCTCACTGCCATTGGCATTGACCGTTGCCTGCTGGTGATGAAGCCAGTTTGGTGTCAGAACTACCGTACTGTGAGGCTTGCATCAATGACATGTGGTTGCATATGGCTTCTGGCCTTCATTATGTGTTGTCCTGCTTTCCTCTACCGTGAGACCGTCAAAGATGAGCATGGAAGAACTATGTGCAGTTATGAATTTGGAGAGCATTACATGTCAGATTATGTAGATGATATGTATTATGGTGATGATTTAACCATAAGCTCTGGCATTCCTCTAGATGAATATTCAGGAGAAGACCCAACTTTAGTACCAGCTGGAACCTATGAAGGCATCGTTTTCACTCATCAGCCACTGGATAAACATCCAGATTTCCAGACACCTGTTCACACCAGGGCCTCTCCTGCAGTTAACACAACTACATCATCCAATCTTCTCCAGTCTATTATATCAACCATTCTCACGGCCTCAGCTGGTCTGACTTCATCCACTGCCCATCCTGATTCTGAGTTAGCTGGGCCTGCTGGCAGCTCTCCTAATGGTGGCATATTTACAACATCCCATGTTCTCCATTCTGAGTTATCTGACATCCCTGATGGTTTCTCCAGCGCCAATACTCCTGGCAGTCTTTACAATGGTACTGATTTACCATGGAACATCAATGATTTCATGCCCAAGAGAAGATCGCCAGCCACCCTAGTGATCATCACTATCACCAGACTTGTCTTTGGCTTCCTCCTTCCCTTTAGCATAATGCTAGCTTGCTACACCCTTATAGCCATCAAGATGCAAGGAGCGCGATTTACCAAGCCCCGTGGTAAGACCCGGCAAGTGATCCTGGTTGTGATGGCTACATTCTTTGTCTGTTGGGCTCCGTACCATGCAGTTGGGGTACTGTATCTCCTCACTACGCCAGACAATGGATTTTGGAAGGCAGTGAAACTGTGGGACCACCTCTCGATAGCACTAGCCTATGCCAACAGCTGCATCAACCCATTGCTCTATGTTTTCATGGGGCGGGACTTCAGGAAGAAGGCACGCCAAACCATACAGGGCATCTTGGAGGGTGCCTTCAGCGAGGAAGTTACACGCTCCACTTCCTACTCACGGAACAGGACCAAGACTTCAGCACACAGGGATAGCAGCAGCCAGACCCTCTAAAATGGGGCTTCCAGACAGCATTGCCAGGGCAGGGGGAGAAATTCCTCCCTCCACCCCACCCATCTCAATGACTTTCTCTATTATGACAACAGAGCCATAATGAGTTTGACTGTAATGTACATTGGGTGCACATGAGGACAGGGGGAATGCCAGAGCAGGCTAACCTCCCCTTTACTGTCCTCCTGAAGAGAGGGGAGGTGGGACATACCAGGAAAGGATTCATCTGAGGAGACACACAAGGGAGACAGAAAGCACCCTACTTCAGAGAGAACACCACTTGTGAGAAAATGTATAGTGGCATTATCTAATTAGTCCTTGACATTACTAACTAAAATGTGGTTACAGAATATCTATGTGCGGCATTTATTTAACACGTATGACATCATCTGTATCTGCTCATTTAGAGGAAGAAGTTACTTCGCCATTTCTCCTTAGAATTTGTGGCCATACCTTTCCCTGACCTGAATGCTATGTCATCTGGGACCCTCGGTGTGCTTCACAGCACTGCCAAGCAGGAGTGCAAGGGTGGACTCCGGGAATTCTAGTTTTCCTCACAATTGTGCACTATTAGACATCCCCTACATGCCTTTCATGCCAGTATTTCTAGGGTCTTTCATTTTCGGTTAACCTTGGCCCTCCACCCTACTATTCTTGGCTTCAGAGGGCTGCTTCTCTTATTTATCATGGCAGCTCAAGGAGAGTTTCTATATCTCAGCTAATACATCACTGCACAAAATCAGTAACTGGGACATAAGGGTCAATTTTCTGACAAACAACCCTCATGCTGTGGGCAAGAGTTTGTTAGAAATAGGACCCTGCTATGGCTTTGGGCTTCTTGATACTATGGGCTAAGATATATTGACCAGAGAATTGTAGGAAGGTCCCATCACTTATGGAGATGGCCCTACTGCATCTGAAGCTGCTGGATGCCCAAGCAATCAGAGCAGAGAGTGCCAATGAGGAGGTAAATTTGAGGAGGCTAGAGCTGATTCATCACACAAATACACTAAATACTCATGCACACACACAACCTGCTGTTCCCTTCACTGCAAAAAGTTAGAGATGATCAAAGCCACACTTCTGGTCAGATCTAAACTTTCCCAATGCTCCGAGTATTCCAGTCCTGGAATTTGGCTAGATATGCAAAGTAAAAGATGCATATGGAAAACTTTTACAGCAGGGAGCACTGTCTATATTCATGGACATTGCCATGATTCCCAAGTCTGTGTGAAGATAGATGGGGCACAAAATAGTGGCGACATCATGGTAGGGGGTCCACTATACACCACAAAATAGGAAGAGAGGTAGATGAGGCATTTCTAGAACTACCCAGGTATCTGTTGGGAAAGTGATATAGCAAATGATAAAAGTCCAGTACGTTCTTGGAATACATTGGGACATCTTTTTGTTTCAGAAAGTGGAACAAGTAACAGGAGGGGAAGCTATTTTAGCCTTGATTCTGATTAACAGGGAGGAAATTGTTGTAAATGTGAAGGCAGAAGGCAAACTAGGTGAAAGTAATCATGAAAAGAGATTTCATGATTCTAAGAAAAGGAAGGAGTGAAGCAATGGACTTCAGAAAAGCAGATTTAACAGATTCAGAGAACTGATAGGAACAGTGCCCTCGCCGAGGAAGAAAATCTAGGGGACGAAGGACTTCAGGAGAACGGGTAATTTCTTAAAGAGACAATATTAAAAGATCAAAAGCAAACTATCCTGATGTAAAGGAAAGATAGAAAGAATAGTAAGGATAATAAAAAGTCCATCAGGAGCTCTTTAATTATCTGAAAACCAAAAAGAGAATCCTACAAAAAGTGGAAGCATGGTTAAATTGTTAAGGATGAATACAACAGAATAGTGCAAGTGTGTGGGGAAAAAAAATCTGAAAGGCTAAGGCACACAATGAATTGCATCTAACTGTGGACATAAAAGACAGTAAGGTATTAAAATACCTTACAAGCAAGGGAAAGATGAAGGAAAGTATAGGTACATCACTTAGCGGGAAAGGAGAGCTAATAACTGATGACATCAAGAAGGCAATCTTATTTCAGTCTTCACTAATAAGGTTAATTGTAAGCCAGTGCTTAACACAATTTAATATTAAGAATAAGAGGCAAGGAATCCAAGCCAGAATAGGGAAAGAAGACATTAAAGAATATTTAGATAAATTAGGTGTATTCCAGTCAGTGTACACTCACAAAAATGCAACTTATTTTAGAGTAAAGTTACTTAAGGAACTAATTGAAGCAATCATTCTGAGCTTTTAGCAATTATCTCTGAGAACTCAGGGAGGACAGGTGAAGTTCCAAAGGGCTGGAGAACAATAGTTATTATTATATTTAAAGGGGTGTGGGCGGGGAGGGAGGAAAGGACTCAGGAAATGATAGACCAGTAAGCTTAACTCTGATACCTGGAAAGACACTGGAACAGATTATTATACAATAAATTTGTAAGCACATAATAAGATGGTAAGTAATTGCCAACATGGATTTGTCAAGAATAAATCATGCCAAATCAACCCAATTTCCTTCTTTGACACTGTTACTGGCCTAGTAAATAGGGGCTGGGAACAGGGAGCAGTGGACATGACATATCTTGATTTTAGTAAGGTTTTGACAAAGTCCCACATGGCATTCTCATAAGCAAATTAGGAAATATGATTTAGATTAAATTACTATAAGGTGGTAAACCTAAATTCTGTACCAGGCAAACTGGTTTAAATGATAGTAAATAACAGAATTATCAGAAATGCAGATGAACATGATTGGTGGGAAAGAGGCAACATGGCTCTTGGAATGGGAAATCATGTCTCATCAATCTATTAGAATTCTTGAGGAGGTCAATAAGCATGTGGACAAAAGCAATCCGGTGTATATAGTGTACTTTCAGAAAGCCTTTGACCACAAGGTCCCACACCACTGGCCTTTAAGCAAAGTAAGCAGTCATGGGATAAGAGGGAAGGTCCTTTCCTGAATCAGTCACTGGTAAAAAGGCAGAAAACAATGTCAGAATAAATGGTCTTTTTTTTTTTTTTTTTTTTTGTTACAGTGAAGAGGGGTAAATTGTGGGGTCCCTTCAGGTGTTTGTATTAGGATCAGTGCCACTTAACATATTCATAAATGATCTGGAAAAAGGAGTAAACAGTGAGATGGCAAAGTTTACAGACAATATATAAATCACTCAAGATAGTGAAGTCTAAAGCTGACTGAAGAGTTACAAAGGGTTCTCAGAAAATTGGGTGACTCAGTAACAAAACGGCAGATGAAATTCAATGTTAATAAACGCAAAGTTAAGCACGTTGGCATTATGTTTTCCAATTATACATAAAAAAATGATGGTGTCTAAATTAGCTGTTGTCAATCTAAAGAGAGATCTTAAAGTCATTGTGCAGAGTTCTCTGAAAACATCTGCTCAATGCACCGCAGCAGTCAAAAAAGCTAACAGAATGTTAGGAACCATAAGGAAAGGAGCTGATAAGAAGATGGTAAATATCATATTGCTGCTATACAGATCCATGGTACACCTACACCTTGAATATCACAGGCAGTTCTGAGCACCCCATCTCAGAAAATGATTGTTAGAATTGGAGCAAGTATGGAGGACAACAAAAATGATAGGGCATGAAACAGCTTCTATATGAGAAGAGATGAGGAAGACTGAGGGTGTTCAGCTGAGAAAAGAGATGACTAAAGGGGGATAGGATAGACGTCTACAAAATCATGAATGGCATGGAGAAAGTATATTGGGAAGCCACAGGACTCCTTGTTTGTTTTATTGAACTAGACCAGTGGTTCCCAACCTTTCTCTGCCGTGGCACACCTTGTTACCTTTAATTATTTTGAGGCACACCACCATATATATATATATATATATATATATATATATATTAATGAGCCAATGAGTCAATCCAAAACTCTTTGAGTAGTTTTTCAAAAAATTCCATGGCACACCTGCTCAGGCCTGATGGCACACTGGTTGGGAAACACTGAACTAGACTAACAAATTAACATGGTTACTCCTCTGGGATGTGAATAGGGAAGGTTATTTACCCCTTCACCTAACACACAAATCAGTCCTGCCTTCCCCCCTCTCCCCCCATAAAAAATTAATAGGCAACAAGTTTAAAACAAGCAAAAGTTCTTCTTCACAGTGCACAATCAACCCGGAATTCATGGCCAGAGGTTGTAGTGAAGGCCAAATGTGTAACAGGCTTAAAAAAAGAAGGTAAGTCATGGAGGACAGGTCCATCAGTGGCTGTAAGTCAAGATGGTCATGGATGTAACCCCATGCTCCGGGTATCCTTAAACTTCTGGCTGCCAGAAGCCAAGACTGGACAACGGGGGACAGATCACTCAATAATTTACCATGTCCTGTTCATTTCCTCTGAAACATGTGGCATTGTCTACTTTCAGAAGACAGGCTACTGGGCTAGATGATCTGACTCAGTATGCCCATTCTCATGCCCTTAAAGATGAGAACAAATTGGAGTCCAGAGAAGAGCAACAAAAATTATTAAAGAGCTTGATCTATGAAGAAAGGTTAAAAAAAAAACCCTCTCCATGTCTAGTTTGAGAAAAGACTGAGGAGGACCTGATAAAAGTCTTTGAACATGTTAGGGGCTATTATAAAGAGGATGATGATTAGTTGTTTTCTGTGTTGAATAAGATAGGACAAGTAGTAATTGTCATAATCTGCAGCCAGTGAGATTTAGGTTAGATATGAGGAAACACTGTCTACCTGTATAGATGGTTACATTTGGGAACAGGCTTCCAAGGGAGTTCGTGGCACCTGCTCTGGCAAGCTCTCAGTAGCTGCTTTGTCTCAGCTATGGACAATGTGCAGCTAAAGAATATTGCTGACCTCTGGGCTCTGCATATAATGTCTATCTACCATGCTGGTGTTGGCACCCCTGTGCCCACTGTGTCAATGAGGTGCTCCATGTCTAGAAAAGACAGGCTTCCTGTGGCTTTTTTTCCTTGCCTTTTGCTCACCTTTCTTGCCATGGTTTCCTGAGCTGAGACATTCCCTACCACTGGACGGCATGATGGGTTCACTTTCGCACTCCCAGGAAGTGGTGTGAGAGCCATTTCTTGGGTTAGTCCTTCCTCAGGCCTGGCAGACAATCACCAAACTGACGATACTTGGGACAGCGGATAAAACCAAGCAGAAGAATTTAGATGCGATTGGACAAAATCTATAGTGTCTTATTTACATATCCTGTGTGACACCAACAAACCTATCTTAGATTTTCCTGTTGTCCTTCATTATAACATCTAAGCATAATATCTGACCTGGCCTTCCAAAAATCCCAAGGGCCTTGCAGGGGTGGTAAGGGTAGGACATGAGGGTAGCGAGTGGGGAACAAACATTCTCTGCCCAGCAGAAAGAAATCTAAACATCCAGATTATATGCTGCAGTGACAAGCAGGTATTACAAATACAAGAATTTCCCATTACATTTGGGATGGTTTCACAATGCCTTTCTGCTATGCATCATGCAATGTTCAGTGTGAATGGGCTGAAAGACTAACTGGTCCATATGAAGTGTAAAGGCTCAACAGTGCAGTTCTTTTACTAGGGCTGTCTTCCGTACAGACCATCTTGATTTCATAGCTGACTTTGGTGCAGGCAGCTACAACAGCATCCTCTCTCTCCAGGCTATGCAGGTGGGAGCCAAACCCTAACAATAAAGTTGATAAATCTTGTGTTTCACCTGACTAGCCGCCGCTGAAAAATAATTCAACACCAGCACCAAAGCGTTAAACCATAAACATTCACTTTTTGTTTTTATTAAGAAAGCATGCACAAAAATAAACTTGTGAGGCCATGCCCCCTCTCTTCTCCCCTTGACACAAAGCATCGTGGGCCACACCACAGTGCACAGGATTCCTGCATCCCTTCACTCGTCACTAGCTTGCAGTGCAGTTCCAGTGCGAAGTCCTTGACTCCACGTGTCCAATCTGATACCATCCTGCCCATAAATGATGCCTGTTATTTCAGAGGTGGGGGCAAGGCTAATTTGCACACTGACCGGCATATATTTACATACGCAAATGAGGCGCAACTGAATATGCAAACGAGGCAACTGAATATGCAAGTGAGGAGCACTTGACGAGGCAAAGGAGCCATCTTGGTTTTTCTTCTAGGTGATGTTTTCAGGGTTCTCTGAAAGGCCAAGTGGCCTTTTGAACAACTTCCACGGGTCTGGCGCTTGGTAAGATCCCCTGCAAAGCACTGTCTGGCACCTGGAGGGAGGTCATCTCTGCTGCTGGGTGCCACAGAAACCCAACTGTACATGGCTTCTTGGTCATACCATTCCCATCCTGGGGCAGCAGAGACAACTGCTGGCTAACTCCGTGCTGAAGTCGGCTCTGGGATTCCCACTCCTCTTGGGAATGCTCAATGATGACCCCTCCACTTAAAAAAAAAAAAAAAAAAAAAACCAAAAAAAAAAACAGCACCCCCCACCCCCCTCAAATCCAGTGAGACTGTGTCCATCTTCCCGACAGAGATCCAATTGCTTTATCCCAACAGCAAATTAAAAAGCAATGCTAAATTATCTCCCCCACCCTTGGCATGTTGAGTCCCCATGATGGTTTACTTCCAACTTGGTTCCTCTCCCTGATAAACAGGGGCTGGGGGTGGGAGGGGGGTCACAAAATATAGAAGAAACAAGAGGTCTGACAGAACAGAGCCACGCAAGAAACAGGGTCAGGGGACAGAACTGGGAGCGGGGCTGCTCAACACTCATTCCTGCTTTGATGTCTTCCCCTTCCTGCTTTGCAAGTGCTCACATGGCCTCTGGGTTCTGGGCTGTGCTAACTCTTCACCCTCTCTCCCCAGCTGACCTGGGAGGGCTCTGACCCATCACACCTCCTGTCCTGTCATCTGCACCTCTGAAATATCTACTGTGAAACCTCACATCTCCACAGCAGAGGGCAGGGAAGGTGGAACTACAATCTCTCAACCAGAAGTCCCCATATCTTCCTCAGCCCTGAGCAGTGACTTCTTTTTTCCATTCATGGTTCACTCCTATTTATACTTATGCAGACCAGGGTCCCTTTGGTTACATCCTCACACCACAGGCAAGGACAGTCTCCAAAGAAATGAAGGGGGGCAATAATAAACAGAACAAGAACTGAAGGGGTAGGAGAGTGCTTCCAAATTTGCATATGTTTTTGGATATGCAAATATGCTGCATATTTATAAGGAAGGTGATGGAGAAAAATGGTGAAATTAAAAGCCCCAGGGAGTTCTATTTGATGTGTTGCGCCCAATCCCCCAATGCTGGTGCAAAATACACCTGCTGAGCTTCCCCGGCTTGACAGGTGAGTGTGCTTCACTTTCCAGGGACTGCAAAAATCACTGTAGAAAAATCTCTCTCGGTTCTTACAAAAAGCAGTGTTCTCTGAATCCCAACAGCATCTGTGCTAGATTCACCTCTCTTCCAGCTCAGCCCAAATCCCAGCTGAATCTCCCCCCCGCCTCTCCCCCCCGAAAGTCTCCTTTCCTTACATTTAGGGTCTTCCCTCTTCTCTTACCTGTCTCCTACTGGTGTGAGAATGTTCACTGAGCTAAAATCACCTCTTGAAATGTCCCTTTGACCCCCTGCCCTTTACAACATTTACGAAACAACATAATTACAGGCTCCCAGGGTCCATTAAACTCTCTCACTCCAGTAGCCAATACAACAGATTCACTGGCCACCTTGATGGGAAAGAGGGATTGTTAAATGCAAAATGATGGAGGCAGAGAAAGATGCTCTCGAGGTTTCAGCCTTCTGAGGTCTTTTCATGGCACTAGGGAGCCGTCTCTCCACCCTAGGCCCCCTGCAATGTGTGGGGGAGCTGATCTGATGCATCTGAGGCCAGTGGGGGAGGGCTGTGCTCAATTACTGATGATAATAATAATAATAATAAACAAAAGAAAAAAAGAAGGTAAAACAGGACGCAAGGAAGGATTATCTTCGGCAGCATCTTGCGGTGGCTTCTCTGGCGCAGAGAGAGAATATATATCTATATACAGGCAAGGCAGAGAGGCCCTGGATAGCTGGTCCTGCGACCTTTCACCCCATGCCCCCCTTCCCTCTCACATCCCTCACAAGGGATGGGCTCTTGAGTCTGTAACGTGCTAGGTGATCAAATCCCAGTCGAAATCGTCGGGGATTTCCTCATTGGCACCTGGAGGAGGGACTGGAGGCCGGGAAACCAGATGGTGAGCTGAGTAGAGGGATTAAAGGGAGAGAAGAGAAAAGGGATGGTTAGAGGAGAAATCAAGCTCTGTCTGAATGGATTCTTGGGAACAATAAAACAGGAAGGACACAGGTACGTGACCTGCTAGGCTAGGACACTGACAGCGTACACTTCCCCCCTCAGGCAGCACACATTTCCACCCCAAAGCGCTGGGGTGTCCAGATTGTGAGCAGGAGGTGCCCTCAGCAGTGTTCAATCAGCACCTAACTAAGGCCTAAGGAGTTTGGTAACATGAGCTCCCTCACAGCAGTGGCCAGTGCGGGAAAGAGGTGTGAAAGGGAAAGAGGTGTGAAAGGACAATGAGATTCAGAAGGGGACAAAGTTGGGCAACTGAGCTTGATCTCACAAGTGGTGTGGCAGAGTCCCTCTAGAGTCCCTCTGGGAAATGTCCTTCAGTCTAGGTTCCCTTGGCCCTACCCGACCTCTCTGACGGCAGAGGCGAAAGGCCCTGCCAGCATGTGCTGCTGGATGTTTGAGACAGCTGGGTGGGAGTTGTGTTACACATCCTCATTTCACCCCTTACCTGGGCGATTATACCCTGGGGAGTCCTGGGTGGAAATCTGGTACATAGGAGATGGCCCGGAGAAGAGATGGGGAGGCTGTGGATGCCCGTAAGAGTTCACTGTCAAAGGAAACGGAGAAGAACCATTGGTCATCCATCCACCCAGCTCGCCTGGCATTGACTGGGCAGCACAGCTCAGCCACAGAACAGACTGACCCACATTCAGTGACGAAACAGGAAGTGTTCAGTGAACAGGCCCTGACCAGGAGTGACAGCTCTGCCATGGACCCAAAACTGTATTATGATTTTATTCTATTTGAATTTGAGCCAATCACCTCCTCACTAGATGTGCCCAAAATTAGGTCAATCAGGCTGCAACAAAGTCATGACCTGCCCACCCAACCCAACGCGTCCTGTCCTCATACACAGAGCATCAGCCTACTTCTTCTATCACAGGATCTTCATGCAACTGAGAGAGTTTTCTTCTCTACAGCTGCTGCCACCTGGAATAGCCTCCTGGCACCTCTCCACTTCATCATCTCTTTAGATGACATCGACATTTCTCACCCCCTCCCTTTTCCTGTTTTCTTTCTAATTGCCTTCTGCCTGGGTTATTGGCTTTTCACACATACAAGATAACAACTGTGTTAGGACCACATACATCCGCATCTGTCTTATTCATTACTTTCTAGAGCCAGGTGGGACCAGGGCTCAATTTGTGCTAGGGCTGAGCACCGACACCTCTGGGCTTCTGTCAATTATGAAAGTAAAAATACTGCTCGCGCCCTGGCACCTCTTTCATTTCAAGTTAAGCACTGGGTATGACACAGTTGGTACGAAAGACACTGACAAAGACTTGGTGGTTTTGAGCATTGTGGCCCTGGGAATCTCTCTCACCCATTTACCTGGGATCCTGGATTCTCCCGCCCCCCCGCCAGCCTACTCTGCTGTGTACCTTGGTTCATAGACTGCTCCTGCTTGCCACTATTCAGGGCACAAGAATCAGAGATTCGGGGCGGCTGCTGCGGGCCCCCCAGATGAGGGAGCTGACCAGTCTGGGTGAGAAAATGATTGAGGGAGTCGCAGAGGTTGGCAATGTGGTGCTGATCCAGGGTCCAGTTCTTCCGCTCAGCCTGGCGCAGGCTCTCCATCAACTCTGCAAGGGCAAGAGGTGTGTGTGTGTGTGTGTGTGAAGTCCAGTTACTGCACGTGTATGCTTCCTCTCCTTGCCTAGTCCCTAACCCTATGGATACCCGCCCGGGGGTTTCTCCTTTCCTCACGTCTTCCTGAATATGAAGAAAGGGACTCACTGGTGGGGATACAGCTGGGGTTAGGCATGAGAAAGGATCTCCCCACTCCACATTGGCCTCTACTCATAGCTGCACACTCTCTGGAAATCTCCCTTTTCCTAGTCTCGGGGTGTCATCTCTGAGACCTGAGTGCAGCCAGCAGCAGGGATCGGGAAGCCAGCCATATTCTATCTGCCCCAATCACTGTAGTATCTGAGGGCTCAACATCTTGACTGGATTTCTCCTCCCCACACCCTGCGAGGCAGGTCTGTGCTACTAGACCCCATTGTACAGAGAGGCTCAGTGCCTTGCCCAAGGTCACAAAGGAAGTCTGTGGCAGAGCAGGGAATTGAATCTGCATCTCCCGAGTCCCAAGTTAGTGCCCTAGCCAGTGGGCCAAGCAAGAGATGGGACCTGTCACTGACCTGAGAATTGGGAGTGTTCAATACTAGACCAGTTCAGCCGGTTCACCATCTTGAAGCTTTCCTTAAGGGAGTCGATGTTGGAGCACCACTCGGGGGGGAATGCTGGAAAAGAAGGCAGACAAGACAGTCACAACCCTGTATTACGAAATAAACAGAACCTGGCCACAGCCATAATTTGCCAAAAGACTCTACTGCAGCACTGGACTGGAATTCAGCTTCCCTGGTCATTCAATCCTCAATTCCAACCTGCACCCCAAGCCTTGTGTGGATGGGGCCCCCTCTCATGGAGGCGAAAGAGGAATGCAGTTTCCAAGTTCCCTCAGATCTGAGATTCAGCCTTTCCTCCCCCACTGTGTCCCATCTTCTGTATTGCATGGGGCGCTGCTGTGAGGTGCACTCCCAGGGACTACGGAAGATGGGATACAGTGGTCCTGGGCACCCCACCCCAACACATCCCAGCGCCTCCGGCCTCACAGCTCCCCCCCCATCTGCCACTCACCAAAGCCAGCGTTGTTGATTGAAGCCTGTGACTGCTGCTGCTGCTGGTGCTGGTGCTGCTGTGGATGGGCGTGCGGGTGGTGCTGCTGATGCTGGTGGTACCCTCCGTGTTGCATCGGGGGTGGGTGCATGGACATCACAGGCGGGGGGCCATAGCCATCACCACCCTGCTGCTTGCCCCCCTGGGGTTGGCAGCCCTCTGGGCTCGGGCTGTGGAGTGAGGGAGCAGCCCCCACTGAGGAGGGGCCCTGCTGCTGCTGGTACATATAGTAGTTGTGATTGGACGGCTGCATGTCGCCAAGGAGAGAAGAGAAACCTGCAGGGAGCGAGTAAGGAGGCAAGAGATGCGTGTAAGGCGGTCGCCCAGCTCAAAGACCCGCCTGCACTGTCCATTTGTGGCCTCATTCCTCTTGCCCATTTCATGTACTTGGGCTTCAGAGGCTCACACAGAGCGCACAATGAAAATCGTGGCATGACGCAGGCCTTTCCATAGTCCACATAATGGCCACGTTTGTTTGAAGCGCGAGTTTACCAAAACTGAAGCAATCCCCTGAAGTAACACATATGTGACTGTGTTACACAAGGCTGAAGTTAAAGAAGACATTTAGATAATGTGAGCATTGAGATGTGATGTTTGGTTCCTTTTTCCCTCAAGTTTCCTTTTGTGGATGTGTGGTTTGGGGTTTTGTGTTTTTTTGGTTTGTTTTGCCAGTGTGTATCTCAAAAGCAGCTTGGGGCTAGAAACTTTGCTGGTTTTCTAATGTAAATGACTAGAGATTGCACACTTTGTTGTTGCTGTGGGTGAGCAGAGCTGCACACATCAAGAGCTCCTGGTCTTCCTCCACTCCCTGCATGAGCTCCCTATGTGCCACCCTCCCACCTCCTCTATTTCAGGACTCTGCAATCTTTCCCCACACTTCCCTATGCCGGCGGCCATGTGTCCTTCCCCCCAATATCACTATTCCCACCCCCTCTCCTCATGCTAGGGGCTCTGTATTTCCCCTGTGGCTCTCCATTCTCCCCCACACTAGAGTCCCAGGTTCTCCGCTCCTCTTCTCCCCCCATGCCAGGGATTCTGTGTATACCCCTTTCCTCCCACCAGTCTCATTTCTTTTCTTTCCGTTTGGGACATAAGTCATTTCAGTTGCATCAGCATTTTAAAACTGTAACAACAGGGATATTCCAAAGGGGTAGCCGTGTTAGTCTATTGTAGAAAGACAATGCAGGAAAGTGTTAATAACTGCCATCAACATGCTCTTTAATCTCCAGCCAGTTACAGAAGTGGTTGAAGCTGCTGGCTCTGCTAATCAGATACCAGGGGCTCTATGTGCCCCCCCTTTTTCTGCAGCAAAATCGACAAGGTTCTGAACAATGATGCCTAGAACATTCCCTGAAATCTCACAATTGATCAGATGCAGCATTCAAATGTTATTGACTTGTGTTACAAACATCCTAAGACAGAGATGCCATCAATCTGAATAGAAAACCTTTTGGTTGGTCAATAAAGGAAACACCCCGTACCCAGCTCAATTTCTCAGGCTTCTTTAAGACACTGTAAAAGAAGCAATAAAAGGGCACATACACACTTGGTTTTGCATTCCAGGTCACCTTTAAGTCACAGTTATGAATGAATGATCTCCATTCTTGTCTGGGGTTTTCTAAGATTACTCTGGTGCCTTTCATTCCAAAGTGTTCTACAGACTTATGCATAAGGGTCACCCTCACACCCACTGAAATGCAGCTGACTCTGGGGGGAAGGCAACAGTTATTTAACAGCCATGTACAGCAGGAAGAAGAGATGAAAACGGTCTTCAACTGAATGAGTGAAAGGAATTTAGGATGGTACAAATATTGACCCAGTGGTAATTTGGCCTGGAGAACTGAGTTAATGGTCCTAGTTACGATTTTCAAAACTCATGCCAAAATTTATGCTATGTCCATAAATAAGGGACTTACTTTTCAGAAGTAGTGAGCCTCCAGCAACTTCCACTGATTTAAAAAATGCTAACTCGCATGAAAGAGGAGCTTATTTTCCATGGCTGGTTCTATCCTTTGGCCCTCAGCTAAGATTGTCAATGACAGGAGCAGAATTGAGACCCAGCAGACAATTCACATGGACCACAGTTGTTTTTCAGTCACTATCGACATAAACTGGAATTGAGCAATCAACATGAAAGGCTCTGTATATATACACCACTATCAAAATCCTGAGCTACCCATATTCCCAGCAATGGAGCTCCTTAATCAACCATCAAAAGTAGGCCTCGGTTTTGCATCTTAACCCAAACCAGCAACTCCAAGAGCACAGCTCCTCCTTGTGCTGAGGCGAGAACTGACTCAGAGGGGAATTCTCTCTAGATGAGTCATTGGCACAGTTTTTTGCAGCACCATAAATTTTCCTTTGGTGTCCAAGTACTGACCAAACTTGATCCAGCTTGGCTTCTGAGATCTGATGGGCTCCCAAAACAACGTATGGATTGGACTTTTTGTACAGCACCTAGCACATGGGATCCTGCTCTATGACTAGGGTTCGTGAGTGTTACAGTAATACAAATAATAAATATTGGTCATCACAATGGAGCTATGGCCCATCGGAGCCTTCTGCTTGTAGGTCTGTTTGATCCTCTTAGAGCAGCAGGGTTTGACTGACTGACTGACTGAAAGTTCAATGATTACTGAACCATGGAAGGTCCTGGTTTGATGATATTGTCCTCCCCATATCAGACCAATTTTTTTCAAGGATGTCTCTCTTTAGATACAGGGGCAGCAAGCTGAAATTGTTCATGGTTTTCTGAATCCTCTATTCTTGTCGCAAGTGTGACACTGCCCTCTGGTGGCTGTCCTCTGAATCACAGAATCCAGAGGAATCCAAGATGATAAGAGATGCAGTGGTTCTCAAACTGTGGGTCAGGTTCCCCAAGTGGGTTGTAGTCTCATTTTACTGGGGTTGACAGGGCCAGCATTCAACTTGCTGGTGCCTGGGGCTGAAGCTGAAGCCACAGCTCTGCTACTCTGGGATGGAGGGGGTTGAAATCCACACCACATGGGTCACATAGTGACTTCTCTAGTCAGAAAGGGGTCGTGGTGCAGCAAAGATTGAGAACCGCTGGATAAGTAGGTTACATCTTGTCTACTACACCCTCTCCCTTCCACTACACTCATTCTCTAGGGCAGGGTTCTCAAACTGGGGGTCACTACCACTCAAGGGGTTGCAAGGTTATCATGGAGAGGGGGGTTGTGAGCTGTCACCCCCATGCATGCTGGTAAGGCTGTTATGGTATGGGGGGGGTGTCATCAGTGTCAGTGGGAGAACATCACAGCCTGAAATATTTTCAAAGGGGGCCCCAGCATAAAAAGTTTAAGAACCCCTGCTCCAGGGCTTTGTCCAGTCCTGCTTTGAAGTGACCCAAGTGATGCAAGCTTTGGAGAGAGCCTTCCACAGCCTAATTTCACTCCAAACAATTGGCGCCGTCTTGCAATTTACAATCTGATCATATTTGCACCTCTAGCTGGCAATTCATAGAGCCCTGTGGGGATACGAGTATGTATATCTGCAAGAAATGGTCCACGGATACCTGCATTGCATGTGTGGATATAATGTGGATATCCATGGATTTGCATGGCTCTAGTAATTCACGACCTTAGATCTCCACATATTTTATCTTCCAAGTCTTTCTTTAAAAGTCGATCCCTCTAGCCCTTTAGACATTTTTCTTGCTCCTTCTGAATCAACATCAGCTATAACTTCTAGCTCTTCAGAAAGAGAGAGAAGGGCTGACAGACGGAGAAAGGAGAATTTCGGGGCTACACATTTTGTCTGGAGAGTGGGGGCGATAGAGCATTTGAAAGCAGGGGAGCTTCATTTTCACATACTGCTAGAAAGAGGAAAAGATTGAGCAATTTGAAGAGGGGCTTCACAGGGGCACACCTAGCCTACACCATGTGCCTGGCTCTCGTACTCACTGTGCTGGGAAGAGGACGATTTCTCCAGCATGGATTTGTAGAGGTTTCGGAAAGACCAGCTCAGATCCTGGAAGTTGATCTCGGAGTAGGAGAACTTGAAGTCGTGGTTAGTGCTATAAAGTGGGGGTGGCACATCTGCCCCTTCACGGCCCTGTCCTCCTGCCACAGTGGCTGCCACATCCACGGGCCCCGTGCCCTGCTAATGACCAGACAATAGCATGGGGAAAAAATTCCTATTGGTTGCTTGGCTTTGTAACTTCAGGAATTTGAGAGGGGGGGGGGGTATTCTTAGAAAATAAAACACCCAGCAATCCCACATCACTGATCTGTCTCTCCCGACTCTTCTATCACAATGGGGGACACCATCTTCCTCTCTCTCCTCATCACATACTAGCTCCACCCCATCCTCCAGCCACTTCACACCCCAAATGCTTTTATGCCTGCTCCTGTCTGCTCCTTTCCCCTGTTCCACTCCCTCCCTTCTTGCCTTCTCATCACTGATTTGCACCCCCTCCACCTCCCAGCTTATCCTCTTCAGCGCCTCTCTAGCTCACTGTTCCTTCCTTATGGCACTCCCCATCACTGATTTGCCATCCCGTCCCCCTTTAACCCTTACTTCTCCCATTCCCCCTCCTCCCCTGCTGCTCACCTGACTGTAGCTGGCAATGGGTGTGGTGCTCTGCAACGATAGCTGAGGGGCGGCCTCAGGGGGCAGAGAGGCTTCTGTACTGACTGGGACAGCCCCCCGTGGGCTCTTACTCGCTTCTTGTTCTGGGGAATCTTGTGATAACTGTGGGCAGGGGGAGAAAGGAAGAGATCAGGAAATCAGAAGCAGATGGAGAAGGGAAGCTCCATGTGAGAAGCCGGCTCTCCCATTGTACAAGTCTGTGCCTAGGAAAGCAAGGTCCTGGATGAAAGAAAATTCAAGAGGACAGAGCCACTCTTTATACGGGACTAGATGATGATACTGGGTGATGGCAATGGAAGCCACATGGTGATGACAAGAGGAGAAGTCAGACTCCATGTTCATCCTGTCCTGGGCTTCACCTCTGCACAGACACACCCTGTTTCCCAATGGGACCCCAACCTGGCCCTGGATAGACTCCCTTCTGGAGAAGGAAGGGAGTTTAGCCCTCCCCCACTGCTGCTCCTGGAAAAGAATCACACTCACATCATCATCTGGAGGGTGCCGCCTCTTGCGGGAGATCTCGGGACAAGTATCTATTGTCCAATAAGAACCCTGGAAAGAAAACCCAGTGGTGAGAGGAACTCCTTGCTGCAGGATGTTATTGAGACCCACAGTGCACAACATCAACTAAATACATTAATTGTCAGGGTTGTCAACGTCCGTGCTACAGTGAATGAACCAATGCCAGCTGGGTCTCAGGAAGATGTTTTCCTTTTGTAGTATAGGACTGCATAAAAAGGTACAGGGCTATTGTGGGAGTTCCATGGCTTCCTCTGAAGCTCCAGGTGTCAGCCACTCAGAGACGGGCCACTAAAAAAAAATAAATGATTGGTCTGATCCACCAGGGCAGGAGATGATCTGGCCTAACACCTCCTTTATGCTTGCACACCCCATCCATCACTGCCGTCTGCCTTTCATGGAATGTAGTTGCTAGTAATAAGAGTATAGATCAACTAGACTATAATGATGGGAATGGGCAAGATGACCTAAAAGATGGATTGCAAAGAAATTTCTGAAAGAGGAGAGACAGAGATCCAGTCCCTGACAGTGGTTTGGTGCTTGGCTGGCTGGTTCTTGTTCATGATCTAACTGGGAAAATGTTGGGTTGGGAAGGAATCTTTGCCCAGGTCATATTGGGAGTGACCTTGGGGTTTTTTCACCTTCCTCTGCAGCATGTGGGTGCAGGTCACCTTAAATTGTGATTTAAAGAGGTGAATAACTCAGTCATAGGTTAGTGACCTATTGCTGGAGTGGGTGGGTGAGGTTTTGAGGCCTGTATTTTGCAAGAGGTCAGACTAGATGATCGTACTGGTCCCTTCTGACCTTAAAGTCTATGAGTCACTTGCCAGGATTATCTGGGTATATCTCAATTATTTCAATGCCACTCAAGGGGCATTGGACACTTATACACCTTGGTCCCTCCTATTCCCTGCCTGTGGCACGTAATGGTTTGGTCTCATTTCGACAGCTGGATTTAGCATGCAGGTATTAGCAGCCCGTGATACACACGTGGTCAGACTAGATGATCGTACTGGTCCCTTCCAACCTTAAACTCTAGGGCTATGTCTACACTTGCTAAAATTAGTTTGAATTAGTTAGTTCGAACTAACTAATTCGAACTAAGTTTAGTTAGTTCAAATTAACTTAATTCGAACTAGAAAAGGTTAGTTCGAAATAAGCAAGTGCCATTCATGGCACTTGCTTAGTTCGAATTAGTGATCCCCATTCATTTCAATGGCCGCTTAGTTTGAACTAAGAAATTAGTTCGAATTAACATGGCCACATTGGCTAATTCAAACTAGTTAGTTCGAATTAAAGCCTTACTTCTAAAGCCCTATTCGAACTTATTATTTCGAATTAAGGAAGCTCTTAATTCGAACTAACTTGCCAGTGTAGACATAGCCTAGGACTGTTACTTAACTCTGAGTGCAATTTAGATTGATCACTACAGCTGAAGCACATGGTGGCCTTACAAGTGAAGCCCACACACAAACAACATGCAGCCAGTTAGGGTTTACGGAAAGAGGGCATTATAACAATCAGAGCTGTCTGAACCGTGATCACCAAAATAATGATTCCCTACCACTTAGATACATAAGCAATGTCAATGGAGGACCCAGTGCAAGACATGCAAAGAGAAAAAGAAACTGGGCTTGGGCCCATTTCTGCAGCATTGTACTATAGAAAAAAGACTCATGAGGTTCCTGTCAATATATTTACATTAGTAATACCAGAATTTTATTCTTTTCAGTCGTCTGAGATGCAGGTTGGGCATTCTCTCCTCAGTCCTTACAGAAGGGGCAGAGATGCTGAATTTTTAGCAGAGAGCACTTTCTTACAATTGGTGTTGGGCGTTTGAGTTCAGTAGATGATAACTGCTTTGGAAACCTGAATGTATAAAACAGCTTTAAACAAATATCAGTGTTTTCTCAATTGCCTGTACTTCATTTCTCTGGTACCCATGATGTAATAATCCTGCCTGTTCTCTTGTCGCCCAGGATGTCTTTCAAGCAGAACAGGTTAGACAAGAGCAGCATTTCTAATATTTTAAAAAAGGCAGAAAAAACCTTTCAATCTAATTAAAGATCACAAGGCAGGAAGGGAAAGTGGTTTAAAACCCTTGCTCACATCTTTGCAGGTCCTTTAAATAAATATTTCTGGAGTCATCAAACACAGCACTATATGTCATTACTTTAACATATATACTACATAGTTAAAAGTTTCAACCACATGGGTAGAAAGGGCGACACTGACTTTCTCTCTGGAGCTGAAGTCACTCACCCGGGAACATGTCAACTTCTTACCTTCCCAGGATCATCCCTTGGTCGAGGCACCTTCCGAAAACATTTATTCAGAGACAGGTTGTGGCGAATGGAGTTCTGCAGAGGGATAGAGAGAGAACTAATAAAGGCTACATAGGAAGAATACGGGCTGCAGAGGACACTGAATACTTCTGTGTATACCCAGGATGAGGTGAAAGATACAAAAGAAAAGAGCTCACTTAAGGCCAAAGCTGCCTGTGTACATGCAGGATGGGCCAGGACAGAGGCTAAGCAAAAGAGAAGGATGGGCAGTGCTGGGCGGGTCCTCTACATGTCTAAAACCAAACAATTCTGGGGAAGTTAGAGGTCATCTAACTCTGCAGACTTCTGGTAACTAGAATTTTGCCTTTTCACCAAGCTCTTTTCTTTGCTTAGTGAGAACGTTTTGCACCAAGGAAAGAAAGAGAGTTCTCTTAAGGTCGTGGAGTCTGCGCTCCAGTCACAGCGTTCCTCACCTTCCATCCGATGCCAGCATTCTTGTAGTAGGGGAAGTTGTCGCAGATCCAACGGTAGATCTCGCTGAGTGTCATCTTCTTGGCAGGTGATGAATTGATGGCATAGGTAATCAGAGTGGCATAGCTGTAGCGTGGCTTCCCATCCTGGTGCACTGCAGCCTCATCCTTACTCAGAGTGGCATTGGGGTCAGTGGGAGAGCCGGGGGCGCACTTCCGGGCAGCCCCTGGGGGCCCCGCCTGCGAGGAACCCCCTAGTTTCTCAATAGTAGCTCGCAGGGTGAGCTGGGGGAGCCAGTCTATGGAAGTGAGGCTGCTTTCCAGGTCAGAGGCCATGATGCCGGAAGGCAGGACTATCTGCTGGGAGAGAGGAACAAATGGAACGGCTGAGATACAAGCAAATTAGACCTTAATAATGGAGGGGAAAGGTGCACTCCCCTACATCAGGATACCTTTGTGAAGAGTGCCTGGCTCACTGGTCACAGCCAGGTGAGGTTGTGTTAGTACAGGGCTGGGACTGTATCCCTAGGAGGACTATCTTGCTTGCTAATAAAGGTCACCCAGTCTCCCCTGGAACAGTAATCTCAAGGACACAGTCCTGCTCCATGTATCTCTGGCATACTCAGGTAAGATTACTAGAGCTGAGAGGGATCTATCCTGGGGGGTGGGACCATTCCACTTGCTGCATCCCAGTCACACCACAGTAGCATAACCTCAGCAAGCCATGACTCACAGGGTGTCCAGGAGACCATCCCTCTCACTATATCCCAGCTGCAGCCTGGGAAGGTCACCTCCTCGGCCCATGTCCCTCATGCTGTATCCATGCCACACGCAAAGCAGATCACCTGTTTGGGTCAGGACTGGTAATATATTCATTGGGAGAGGGGGGTGGCCTGATGTCAACTCTCCCTGCATCATATCACACTGTGTTCAACCCAGACCATAAACTCCTTGGGGCAGGATCATAAAAAAAACTATGGTGCTATTTATACATAATTATATCAACCACATCAAGGAAGGGTTGAGACGGGACTGAAAACAGAATCATAGGACTTAGATTTTGCTCTTCTTTAGCCCTTTTTTCCTAAGGGTCTCAAAGAATTTTTCCTGAATTAAGCCTCATGAAATGTAGGTAGTATTGTGATCCGCAAGTTGAGAAATCCCAGAGACGTGACTGGCCCAAGGTCCCACAGTGAGTTTGTAGTTGAGTAGAGAACAATACCAGGGTCTCTTGACTCTGATCCTTGCCTTAGTCACAAAACAACGTACCTCCTCATAAAAATAAAGCACATCTGCCCAGCATGAGTAGTAAGCATTCAAGTGGCCACATTTTTACAATACGACAATCTATTTGGTAACCTTTGGGAAATGAGAAGGGACATCCAGGCTCTAGGGGGCCAGGTCATCAGAGAAACCAACTGACATTAAGTGGCTGCAGTCAGGACTGAATTCCCCTCTCATCCCTGCCAGCGATGGTCCTTTTCAGCATGGGCTGAGACAGTTAGTTTGAATATCTGCAACCTGCCCTGTACCTGCTTTGGGCATAAAGAGGGGAATTAATATTTAGGGGCTGCCAGTTCTGCATCTTTCACCTGTATGAAATTCACTTTTTAAAAGATCACTGTATATAGATGCATGTCAGCACAGAGAGAGAGAGAGAGAGAGATAACAGACTAACATGAACACACCCTACTCAGGAAAAAATCACCAGGTGGCGCATCCTACCAACTGCTTCACCACACACTGATTGGATGGGCTGAGGCAGGGAGACACCCGTCTGACTGACTGTAACAATTAGATACCCTTTCTAAATATAGATACTCCAGGATGACACAGTGTACACACACAAATCCAGACATGCATGCACCCAGCACCTTCGTACAAACACAGTTTCCAGCTTCATTCACCCACCACTGCGCTCACCCACCACAAAAGCACACAAGAGTCTATAGCCAGCCTTTGCTCCCAACATACACACAAATCCAGAGCTTTCATTTTTATACACACACACACTCGCTACATAGAATAATCAGGGCTCAAACACCCACGCATTTGGTACAAAGACCAGACAATATCCACCATTCAAACACAACCACCAACACTGGCTCAAACACCGGCATTCAGACAACATTGTTCTAATCGCACAGCCAACACACACGTATAAAAGTGAAACTATAGCACCGCTGTATCTGTAGCTGGTGGAAATGTTACTCTGCTTGAGGAACGGAGGTAGTGAGGAACAGAAAGGCCTAACTGCAACTTTCTTATCTCACTACCCATCTTCATGTCATGTCATCAGATACAATAGTGATTGAGCTAAATTAACAGAGTATACTTGATAGCAAGGGCTGCATCAGGTCTTCCCATTGCCATATATAAAGCTTGAGCAAAACCCATCCACCCTTTTTTGGAATTATACGACGGTGAAATAACTATAAAATTTTCCCAGTGTAAAACAACCAACCAACCAACATTCTTAAGTGTCTCTAACTCAGAAACAGCTGTAACTTTCCACATAGTCTGTCCTCATTACAGACTAGCCTCAAGGCCAACTCAGGAGCAAAACACCATGAAATAAATAGCGACTAAAACGACATATTCCATTTTGTGAGTGTGCATTACAGAACATCAGTCGCGCTACTATGTACAGGACTATAGAATAACTAAACTAATGTGCACTTGTGATTTCATTACAGAAATGAACACTTGTGCAAAATTTTAACTATGCAACTGTGGAATTACAAAGTACAATTAAAACACAGCTTTAAAAATTCTCTCCTTCAATCTCATGCTAATTTAAGGTATGGATTTGAAACATCCGAAATTCAGGAAATACAAAAGTTACAGTTTTCACAAGAGATTTAATGTGTTTATGTTGCACTGATGGGGTATTCTGGATTACCATTTATATAGTTAAATAATAAGTTAATATACAATAGGCTCAGAAATGTAAGAATAAAACTCCTGCCTTCATTAGGGAACATGTGCCAGGTTAGATTTGGATTATATGTACACTGCATGCACTAGTTAAGTGTCTTAACTTTTTCCTAACTTTTGAGAGACTTTTAAAAATATAACATTAATATTACCTTCAAGCTTAACTGAGGAGTCAATAATGCATCTCCATAATTAATGCAAGTTTTGAAATTATAGCCATACAGATTCCAGAGGGATAGCCCTGTTTGTCTGTGTACAGCAAAAACAATGAGAGTCCCGTGGCACCTTAAAGACTAACAAATTTCTTCGGGTATAAGCCTTCATGGGCTCCAACCCACTGACTCTCATTGCTTTTACATATACAAAGATTACCCGTTTCTAAAACACAGCTGCCCAGGGATGAAACACACCACCACACAAAGCAACAGTCTAGGACAGGAAGTGAAGAAGAAACCTGTATCCAATAGAAATTGTATTTTGTAAATTGAAGATTTTGGGGGACAGAATCTAATTTCTCAAGATGAAGATTGGCCAGAATCTTGGATTTACTGTTCTGTCTCTTGTGAAAGGTGCTATAGGATATTTAATTACTATGAGCAGCCAGTCTAGTCAAGCTATCATTTTTCAATTCATCTTAAGAGAGCAACTCCCTGCAGCCCGTACTACTAAGTCACTGCTGAATTGTAGGGAAGAGTGCCTTCTATTAACTAACCAACTCACTCTACTTTGGGCAGCATGCAGGAGTTTCCTTAGATGTCTCCCATCCAAATAGTAAATCAGCCTGGGACCGCATAGCTTGTAACATCTGACACCACAGCCAAACCCGAACAGCTACAACACTCAGGGTTCTTTCAACTTCCACTTCCCAGCCAGGCCTTTGTACTGTCTGAAAAATGTTCCCTCTACCATCTCTCTCATTCTCTCTCTCTCGACTATAGAAAAATCTGCTATTGCAGAATGAACGTGATGAACCTAATCGCTATGTTTTTGTAGACCCTACTACATTATCTAGCCAACTAGAATGAACTTCTGGCAATGCAAAAAAAACCCAACCATAAAATGAAACAACATAACCTGTACACATCCACTTTAAGGTTAATCAAACACTTATACTAACGCTCCTCACATCACCTGCAGGCACCAATGTAAAGATGTACAATCACAATAGCAGAGAGGATTGGAAATGGGATACAGATTCTTTCATCTCTTGGGCACTAGTTCCAACATAACCCCATGTCAGAGAGTCAGAAATGGGGTCTAGAGCCTTTAACTTCTAGAGCACTCATCTAAATCTGTACTTAAGTGAACAGTGATTTGCATGGTTCAGACAGAGAGGAAATTACTAAAAAAAATTCTATAATCAGCCGGCATTGAATAACTCAATTGGGACAAATGATACTTTAAGGCTTGTCCAGAAAGCAGTCAATAATAAACATCCTGGATGCAGTGACTGACCAGCGTGTTTGACCTGAGGCTGAAAATGGATGCTGGCCTCCCTCATCTCAAATTCCCTGTACTATACGTGCCACTGACTAGAAGAAATTAATATTTTGCCTGTCCTGCTTCTTTAAAAAGTACTTCCACTCAGTCAGTCATGCCGCTCCCTGCACCTCTGCTCACTTCACAATGTATTAGAGATGGAGTGTGCAGCTTTAAGAACTCCTGCCCCTATATGGTCTGGAATACTCTTTGAGGCAGGGCCCAAAAGACTCGTCAGTCGAGAATCAGATGCAGCTCGAGTGAAACGATGAATGAAATGAGGCTGGGTGTAATGATGAATGAAATGAGGCTGGGTGTAACGATGAATGAAATGAGGCTGGGTGTAGCTTTTAAAGGACACAAAACTATACTAATTAGATACAGTTACTTTAGTTTTCATTTTGATCCACTGAAAATCATTGGCCAAAATGCTCAAATTTAGGAGCCTAAAGTTAGGCTGCTAATTCTATATTTTAGGCACCAAAATGGAAGTGACCTGATTTGTACAGATGCTAAGCTCTGCAACTCACACTGTATTCAACGGGAGCTAAGGTTGCACCGCATGTTGGAAAAATCAAGCCACTCCTATGGAGAAGCCTAAAATATAGATTTAGCAGCCTAACTTTAAGCTCTCTGATTTTTAATGTTTTGGCTCAAGCAGTTGGAAAGTTACAGTTGGCTTTTGGGAGACACAAGAAAATCACTGTTGAAAATGCTAGGGTCACCCTGTCTTTGAAAGAGCAAAACGATCCAAGTGACAGCAGTGAAGGAGAAAAATAAAGGAAGGAAAAGCAAAGATAAAACTGGCTATGTAAGGAAATATGGATAGTTTCTACTCTGATGAAAGAAATGAGGATTTTGAAGTGTATGGGCAAAGATTGTGCAATATTTCTATACCAATAATATTGAAGGGAATCACATGGGGGGAATCAATTTTCTTCATTTTGGCTGCAAGAGTGAGACTTTGGCAGTTTTGAGATATTTTTGTTTTCTCTCAAGAAGCAGGAGATATAAATGGGGGAGACTAGAATGAAATACTTAAAACATTATCTACCCCAAACAAACTTCCTCACTAAAAAAGATAAATTTCACTTAAGAAACCAGAAAAAAGAAAGCATATCTGATTTCCTGGCTAGTCTGAAGTCATCATCTACAACCTGCCATATTGGTAACTATCTGTGAGGCTCAGGAAATTGCTTTGTTTCTGGAATTAGAAATCCAAAATGAAGAGAGGCTGTGGTGTATTGTTCACAAATTAAACTTAACCTGAAAGGAGTGGTGGGTGCACTATTGGTCTCTGAGACAACCAAAAGAAAGGAAAGCAATTTGAGAGTGCGCTTCTTCCTATATGCCACATAAAAAAGGAAAGCCGAGCCCACAGGGCAAGGAATTGATAGGAGTCACTATATCTAGGAATCCACGTTCCCATTGTTTGGGACCAGCCCAGCAAACAGAATAATATATTTCCAACAAGATAAAGTGATGTGGTTACAAACGACATGTAGCTTGCGCTTATATTAAACCACAGAAGAGAAAGGAATTCAGCAAAAGGAAGTTATTGTCACCTGCAAGCATGAAGTACATCAGCGAAGGAATACAGAGGAGCATGTTACAAACTCTGTGCCTGTCCATAACAAGATGGCTACTCAAAACTGTTTGCAGTGCAAGATAGAGGGGATTCAAATGTTTTATGCTGTGTTCATCTCAATGGCTAAAAATAATACGGTCTTTTTGATTTTCGAACAGGAAATTTGCAAGTGTTACACTAAGAGAAACTAGTATAACACTTAAAAGCTAGAATCAAAAGACAATAACATTTTTAGGACATCTGTAGATAAATGTAAACTGCTGTGGTACTCAATTGCTGTTACTATTGTTGTTATACAAGGATACAGACCTCTGTAATTGACACTAACTAGCTAAAGAAAATAAAGAGCATCACGAATTGGGTCTGGTGGCAAAAGAAAAAGAAAAATCTATTTTTGATACATACAGTCACAGGTTTAATGAAAGGCGTAACAGAAATTACTTCCGAAGGCCAAACCAGCATTTCTTAAGGCTCATTCGTACCTTATGTTTTGTGAGAACCTGCTGAAAGGCAATTAGAAGAATTGCAGGAACAGAGAATAATTTCATCTGCTGAGTTTAGTGAATGCGTGGTACTGCCTGTGTGTGTTCCTCAAACTGATGAAGTGTGAGGATTTGTGGGGACTATAAAGTCACCATAAACCCCAGGTTGTAAGTAGATCAGAATCCAATTCCAAAACCACAGGATTTATGTGCTAAACTGTCAAGAAGGGTAAAATTTACAAAGCTTGACCTGCCTCAGATATATATCAATAGGTCATGATAGAGCCAGATTCTAAAAAATCCTTACTGTAGAGACATAAAAGGCTGTATAGGCACAAAAGGATACCATACAGTGTAGATAGTGACCTGCCAGATAGGGGAAAAAAAAAAAATGAACGGATCAAGTTCTCCAAGGTTTCTATTTTGTTGTCAGCTGCCTAGACATATGGTAAAAACATAGTGGAACACTTGAGAAACACCGAAGGGATTCTGAAATCTTTGCAAAAAATATGTTTTTAAAGTTAAGAAAAATAATCAAGTTTCTCATTTCTGACCTAGCATAAGTGTGGGGGAAGACAACACAACCCTTACAGGAAACAATGAATGCTATTGAGAACATGGATCTACCTAAGAATGCTTAACAGCTGAGATCATTTTTAACTTTGTTAAAACTACTATAAAAGATTTACCCTATATATATATATATATATACACATATATATATATACACATATATATATATATATATACACACATACATACAATAAGTCTAATGTCTTTACTGTTACAGGAAAAAAATGTAAAACAGTTTGGAGCAAAAGGCTTTTAAAGATACACATTGAGGAGTAGTTCTGTGCTGGTAAATTTTAGCCCAGAGCTTACCTCATTATTACGAAGAGATGTTTCCCCAGTAAAAGTAGAAGCTATACTTTCACACATATGTAAAAGTGAGAAAAAGAAGGCCACTACATTTGCTTCAACATTAACAGAAAATTATTCTTACTGCGAAAGAGGCAGTAGGTATTATTTTTGGAGTAACTCAATTTCATGAGTACTAATTTGGAATGAAATTTACCTTGGAAACCAACTGAAAGCCTCTAATATGGAAAGTAATTCCAAAAGAAGGCATTCCAAGCCAGAAAGGAGCCAGGATGAAGAGATGGGTTTTAATCATAGCTGCATATCAGTAATGATATCCTGTGCAAACCTTCAGTACAGCTCACACAACATGCTATCCAGATTGCCTCTGAAATTAGAGATCATATCAGAAGGAGAATCACTGTTCCAGAATCATCCACTCAGAAGGTCTTCCCATTACTTGAAAAAAGATAGCCATAGAAATAAAAAGGTCTCTTGGGTTAAAATAATGTAATATACTCTTTCTGCAGAAATGGTCTATTGGAGAAATGATATTCTAATTCTTGTAACAAACATGGATTCATCAATGAAAAAATGACTGTTCACTATGGGGTATAATAATAGTAATACAAATCTTACACAAAAGGAGCCTGGGTGAGTTACACGAACTTCACCCTGACACAGTGAAAATGAAAACCTGACTCGAGGCTGATTTTAGTGGCCACGCTTTGAACAGAACACTGAGAGATTAGACACTGTGAACTCTGAAGCAGTCACCTACACGTCACAGCCTGTTGCACGCTATCCATGGAAAGTAGGTTACTAAACTTACAGCTACACTAAAGAGCCTACTACTTTTTACTCTAGCTACTCCAAGCCGACTCAGTTATGAGCCGCGGTAGCTAAATGGGATGGAGAAGCTCTCCTCCTGACCTAGCACTGTCCACACCAGGGCTTATGCACAGCCCTGAGCCACATAAATTATACCAACATAAGTGGTAGTGTAGACATAGCCTAAGACTCAGCAAAGACGCCACGCTAATTTTGCAGATAATAAACAAATGGATTTCTTTGTAGTTGATGCTTCTTCCAGGTGGACAGAAGCAGGACATGTGACCAAAAACTCTACGGCTAGTATTACTGAGATGTGGTGGAATGTGTTTGCTGCATGTAGTTGCTCGAGAGTTTGGAAGCAGGTATAGCTGGAGCTGAAATAGGAGACTGAACGTTAGGAATGAAGCTGGATGTAGCTCGTAAATAAGGAGTGACTTTTTAATTTTGTTATTATTCTGATCCCGTTAAAGTCACTCTAGTTAATTAAAAGAACCATTTTTAACATATTGGATTTTGGGAGGCATAACACCTGTTAGCCCAACTTTCTGTGTGGAGGACGGCCAACAACAAGGCCAAGAAGCCATGTTTTAATGGTAAGCCTACCTCTTCTAACAATTTCCTACAGGTGGAAAGCAGGAAGGTACTGGAATCTCTCCTGGGAATTCTGTATCCTAAAGTTTGGGGCCCCTAAGGGGCTACATTTTTCAAACCATCCTCTGAAAATAGTAGCTGTCTGATAAGATTTTAAATCCCCCTTCCAGTTCTCTCTAGATGCCAGAATGAGCCTCCTTTCTCTTCCCCACCCCACAGAGCCTCCTGACTACTGTGAAGGGGTTCTCTGCTACTGTGACCTACCCCTCATCTTCTTAACTGCTTGGGGGGAGGGTGCGAGATTTGAGTGTCTCGACTTCTCCAGGTTTGTTTGTTTTTTAAATTAATCTTCCTTCACCATAAGGGAAACAGCAAAAGAGGAGGAGGGTAACTAGCTGGTTAACTCTGTGTATAATCTAAACTTTATGAACAGTTTAAAAATACATAAATATGTGATCCCCACTGGCCCTTGCTTGGCCATTATCAGTTGGCAGTTTCCTGTAGGTGTCACGGTAGAAATTGGTAGAAATGAGCTAAGGAGAGGTTTAAAGGAGATTAAATTAATATCTTTATGGACTAAGGCATTCAACAAGTATGCTGTGGAAGTGAGTAGGTGTTTTTGGAAAAAGAGAACAAGCAGAAGGTCATGCTGGCATCAATGACAGAGCAAAGGCCAATGCAGTAGACGACAAAGGCAGATAAGAAAAGGGACACAGAATTACAAAGGTCATTAAGTGAGGACAAGAAGCTTGAACTTGATGTGGTGGACAGTGAGGAGCCAAGGATGGATCTGAAGAGGGGGATGACATGGTGAGAGCAACTGGCTAGGAAGATGATCTTAGCAGCTCTTTTCTGAAGTGGCTGAAGCTTGTGTCAAGGAGACCAAAGAGGAAGTAGCTGCAGCTATGAAGACCAGAGATGATGAGAGTATGGAATCCCACAGGAATTTTAGCTGTGTGTTTAGAGAGAAATGGTAGATCTTAGAGTGTTTAAAGAGGAAGAAACAGCAGGATATGGACACAACCTCCATTTGTGGGGCAAAAGTGGGAGAAGTCAGGAAGGTTACATAGGTTGTGAGTCTGGGTGATAAAAGTATAGTAGTGTTGTAAAAGAAGGGACAGAGAAAGGGTGGGGGGAAATGATGGGGATGGTTTCAGAGGGAAGTTCAAAGTTCCATTTTGGCCATGTCAAGTTGATATGGAGTTATGTAAGGAAAGGTGTCAAAGAGACAGGTTAAGATGCAAGACTGGATGGATGCGGACTGGTCAGGAGTGGAGAGGTAGATTTGCAAGTCATTGGCATAAAGACGATAGGGAAACCAGTTGAGGAGATGAGATCACCAAAAGAGTGTGCACAAAAGGATATGACAGGTGAACCAAGAATGGAACCCTGTGGGATCCTTAAGGAAAAAGGTCAGTTTACTGAAAGAGACTATGAACAAATGAACAAAACAATTAGGAAGGAAACCAGGAGAGCAAAGACACACAGAAGTCCAAAGATTTCAGGAATGAGAGTGTGCTCAAGTGTCAAAAAGAGAAGACAAGCCAAGAAGGATGAGGATGGAATGGAGATCCTTAAGACTTGGACAAGAAAAGGTCCCTGGAGATGTTATGGGGTCTGTGCCTTCTATTTGATCATTCATGATACATAAATGTGGTCTGAAAGATTTTTTGTTTAATTTTGCAAGCTTCTTCCTCATATCTATTCCCTTATATAGATCAGGAATAATAATAATCATCTTAGGTCTGAGAGAGCATTTCAAGCTGCTTTATAAAAGATCAGTTTCATTCTTCCCATTTTACTGATGAGGAAATGGAGGCCCAGAGAGGAAAGGTGATTTGCCGAAAATCCCTCAGTAGACCAGTGTATGGGGCAGAGCTTGGATGAGATCCCAAATCTTCTGAGTCCCAGTCCACTGCTCTACGCACTAGTCTTAACTTCTCCATTTTTGTTGGAGGTAAAAAAAACCTGGAAGGGATTTTAGGCAGATTATTTAATCTCTGTTTGGTTTTGTTGTGCAAGTGGTGATCAGGACCGGGAGTTTGGATTTTTGATTAATAAATATTTGGAGGAAAAATTATTTTGTGAAAAATTCAACAGCTCCAATCCTGTCCCAATTGCTCAAATTTCACTGCCTTGAAAGTTGTGTTAGAATCCTCCTAGTCCTACAGCCAACCCTCCTAGTCCTACAGCCATCCACAGAACCTTTCATATGAAACTGTGAATAAGACCTGAATTTCTAATGTAAAGAATAAGCAGGAAAATCTTAGAATCATAGAAGATATGGGTTGGAAGGGACCTCAGGAGGCCATAGCCCAATCCCCTGCTTAAAGTTCAAAATAAACTTTTGTTCTGGGGAATTAAAAAACCCTACTTCATCTCTCTCCAAAAAAATTCTGACTTTGATATGCGCACAGAGAGGCAAAACAGAGCACAAACCTACTTTTTTTTTTTCCTTTGTGGGTCACTGATTCCAACCCAACCCCACATCAGGGGAAGTGGCTACTTCAGGATGATCATGGGACATGGAACCTTGCACCTGTCTTTCACTTCTAGGGTTCCAATCCAACCCAAGATCCTGGAGAACTGAAAGGAATCAGGGAGAATCAGAGAATGTGGTATGGTGCCTTTTACTGCTAGATAACCAGCTACAGTCCAGGCACACGCGGGGGGGGGGAGGGAGGGGCAGTGAAAGAGGAAGGGTGGGAGACTGGATGAGTCAGAGAAGGATTATGGAGCCTTTCACCTCTAAAGCATTGCTGCCAACCTCTTGCTGGCAGGGCTGGATAGTTCAGGAGACTCAGAATAATTATTCATTATACATATGCATTAATGGACATGGTATTTATATAACCCAAAATAAAGCAAAGTCCCTGCCCCCACAAGCATATGAGCTAACAAAGGCAAAACCAAGCCAGGATCACAACACAGGTATGGAAGATCACTGATGAGGAGCTCAATGCACAGCAGCTAGGAAAGATCACTGGAAGAAATGGGTTTTTAAGGAGGAGATGGAGGATGCATGGCATATAAGGACAGGGAGAGTGTCCTGCACGTACATGGTAGCAGGATAGAAGGCCCAAAGAGCGGGGGGAAAGATGCAGAGGGCAGTAAACAGAGAACTGGGAGGAGTGTAAGAGGGAATCGGGGCAGAAGGTAGATGGGGTGAAAATGTGCAGGGCCTTACAGGTGCAGAAGCAGAACTTAATTTTGATGTGACAATAGGCAGGAAGCCATGGAAGGGATTTGAGGAGAGTGCCGCCATGGAGTGAGAATGAACAGAGGAAGACAGATAACTAGTAGCAGCTATGGGATACTGAGTCACCCCTAGGGCACCAATCCCCATGTCGTAATGAGGAATGGATAATAATCCTTTCATGTCTCAATATACCCCACAGAATTCCTTAACAAGATGGTCCTGAACTCTGCTACAAAGTCTCTGGACTGAGCCATTCTGGATATTCTGCACTAGCTTCATTTCTGTTTTAAAATGGAGGCTTTGAAATGAGTTAAATATGAAAATGAATAGTACATTCAGTACAGTTTCCCCTGTTATTCATTTGTACATTAAATGCAATTTATTTTAAACTGTCTCCACATTTTCATTTTTTTATCATGCCACAGATTTTTGTACTCACGGTGCATAACTGTATCAGATTTTCAGAACGCAAGTTGAAGATTTTGATAGCAGGATAGAATCATAGAAGATTAGGGTTGGAAGGGACCTCAGGAAATCATCTAGTGCAAACCCCTGCTCAAAGCACAACCAACCCCAACTAAATCAGCCCAACCAGGGCTTTGTCAAGCCGCATCTTAAAAACCTCTAAGGATGGAGATTCAACCACCTCCCTAGATAACCCATTCCAGTGCTTCACCAGGCCCTTAGTGAAATCCTCCTCCCCGCCCCCATATCCAACATAGACCTCCCCCCACTGCAACTTGAGACCATTGCTCCATTTTGCTGTTATCTGCTATCACTGAGAACAACCTAGGTCCATCCACCCTGCATCCCCCTTTCAGGCACTTAAAAGCTGCTATAAAATCCCCCTCATTCGTCTCTTCTGCAGACTTCCAATTGGGGCTACTGGGATCTAGGCAGGTGCCTGAGGCAGTTTGGGAGTGAGACATGCACATTAGCTGAATGTTTCTATAAAATAATCAGCAGTAAAATAGTTAGTGATTATTGACATTTAAATGATTGTTTTTAGGTTTCCAGGTTAACGTCCAATAGCGCTGAATGGGACAGTTCACACGTCTTAGAGCCTCAATCAGTAGCGTTCTGCTAACTCAAACACTTGATTCATGTTTTCATGGTTATCTTCAAAACTATCAAGCCAAGAAATATAATGTATCTTAAAATGAAAGCTGAGATTCTGAAGCACTATTCTGCTGCTCTCTGCTTGTAAGGCAATGGTGCAATTTGGCCATGGATGAATGCTGGGGAGGATTGGGGAAACAACATCTATCTCTTGCTTGCTGGTGACCAAAAGTCAAATCTTTCCTATCTGCCAGCTGGGTGAAATGAGTTATTTGACTTCTTCATGGACAGATGCCCATATCACAATCAGCATCCCTGCTAGCATTCTCAGCAGAGAGGCCAAGAGTCTGAACAGGTCATGGAGACTGAACTCCCCAACCAACTACAGGTGGTTACATAAGGCCAGAGCTGAGGTCCATTGGCAGGTTGGTGTATGGAAGATGCCTGTATTGCTGAGGCTTAAAAAGGGAACTTTTCTTAGGAAGACCTCTAGCATTCAAGGTCAGTAGCATTTCTTAAAGCAAAAACAAACCAAAACCAAAAAACCACCACAACTGAATATACAAATTGAGTATTGAGTACACAATGGAGTATACAGAATTGAGTATACAGCTGAGTAGACAATCCCATCTCCCTGAATTCAATTATTTTTGCAAGAATTAGGAGTTTGCAACCAGATTCCAAACTGGAACATAACATTTAGCCTCCTTAAATTGTCCCTGCTATTTCAGTTCCGTATGGTATTTGCCTGACCTTTACCCATCCCAGATACTGTCCATAAAACCAAGGATTTTAAAATAAAATCTAAAGAACTAACAAGACGTGATAAGATTGTTATATATGCAAACATTCATTTATGTAACTCTTTTTCTACCATACCCCTATAACCTCTCTCATTTAATATAAAATCTTATTTAAGGCCTGACTCTAAAGCTTTCACTGAGGATGCAGCACCTCAAAGGATCAGACTGCTTATACTGTAAAGCTGAGATTTTCAAGCCTGGGTGGCTGAAGGTAGGCTTCTAAGTCTATATTCAGGCAACTAAATAAGCAGCCTAATTTTCAAACGACTGAGCTCTCATTAAGAATTCAATTGCAGGGTGATGGGCACTTATGAGAATCTTTTTAAGTGGACTTAGAAGCTTAACTTTGGCACCCAGTTTTGAAAGTCTTGGCGTAAACTCCTACGGACATAGTCCTGTTATTTACTTTATCTGTTAAGCACCTTGCACATTTATGAAGATAAATAATATTCTTCCTTTCCCCTCCTAGGGACACCTTTATGTAACACTGCTCGTGCAGGAAGGCTGCAGCATTCCACTCCAGAGGCAGCTGCATTTCAGCCTTGGGCATGTAAATAAGTAGCAACAACAACAAAACTCCACAAACCATACACCCCTCAATAAACTCCCTCCCCTGGATTTACCAGCATGTCCTGGTGTCTGCATATCTGTCTTTCAGACCGCAAGCTTTTCAGAGCAGAGATTGTCTTAATTTTGGGGTCTAAAACAGCACTGACTTCTGCCAGCAATTAATGTAATAAACAATTACACACAGGCCCCACACAGCATTCTGTCTGGCAAACTTGTCACATGTACCAATTCAGTCACAAAATCAAAAACCTCATCCTTCATCATGATGAGTGAGAAGAATGAAAACAAAAATCTTTTACACACTCTTCAAAATATTACTTGCTGTGGACAAATAGAACTTTTCTAGGCTGGCATACATATTTGGTAAAGTGTTTTGGCATCCGTCTGAACCAAAGACACTAGAAAAATGTCAAGTCATTATTATGAGAGCAGGAGCAGAAGGTAAATTAACCCCAACAGGAAGCCTCAGTAAACCCCTTTGATTGTACAAATGCCAAAATGCCTCAGTTATTGCTGTCCTTGCACTAGATTATTTGCTCTACTCAAAATAGATGGATTGCAAACTAGAGAATGACAAGTGGAATGGCACCCTAAGGCACCCCCAGAACACAAACATTATGGTTTCGGTTCCCCACCGTAAAACACACCGAAACAAGCTAAAAATCACAGAGAGGTTAAAATGCAATGGCAAAGGTGGTCAGATCATCTTGGGTTGATCTAATTCCAAAGGGGTAGCCGTGTTAGTCTATTGTAGAAAGACAACAGAGTCCTGTGGCACTTTCAAAGACTAACAGATTTATTTATCGCATGAGCTTTCGTGGGAGAAAATCCCACTTCGTCAGACGCTTTGAAGATATCTTCAAAGCGTCTGACGAAGT
>ML688461.1:66067-98474 GCA_007922175.1 Pelusios castaneus
CGATAAATAAATCTGTTAGTCTTTAAAAGTTCCACAGGACTCTGTTGTCTTGGGTTGATCTGACACTCCTCTGTCTGAGCTTACTGTCCAGTTACACCCCCTCGATCTTATTCCTTGGATTTCCAGTAACTATGTATTTTCCTGCTGGAGTCTGAGCTGGTGTCTGTCACAGCAAGGGATCCTTTGGCCTTGGATTTCCTTGCAACTGTCTCAGGGGAATGAACATATGCTAGCGTCTTGAGTAAGAAAAGGGATATCTCAGGCTGGGATTTATAGGGGATTGTCTTTGGGGTGCTTCATCCGCATTAGTCTTTTTTGAGGTGAAGTCCCTTGAGGACTTGATTTCCCAGTGAATGACCCAGTGCAACTACGTTTTCTGAGGAGGCGGGGGGAGCACTGTGTCAGAGAGCGTCCTACCATCCCATTTTCACAAGGCAGCAGAGCCTGTACCCCATGACACAAGCATCAGGATTCACATTCATAAACATATCAGGATCCACCTGTGAAGGGTGCTAGCAATGGAATGGATTCCCTCAGTTTTCAAAGTGGGTTCAGTACTATCAGAGAGATTTTCATTCCCAGGCCCTAGGTACAATGGGATCCAAACCCACAGGCACTAATGCCAGGACTGATACCCCTAACCCCTGAGTACAATGGGCTCTACAACCCAGAGTATTAATGCTGGGATTCACACAACTCTCAAGCACAGTGGGATTCTGCAAACCTCACTTCCCCTCCCCCCCCACCCCCTTCGTACTGGCAGCAGGATTCACACCCCTAGCCTCATGAACACTGCACTGCATCCCTAGGGACCAATGCTAGGATTCACTCTCCCTCTCCACTGCCTTTTCAATCAACATGATCTTCCTGATTGCCCCCTGGATGACAGAAATTATTTCATGTCAGTGATGATGAAGGCTGAGTCCACAATAAAGTCAATACATTAATGACTGACGATTGACAGGGAAAGAGAGAGGGACTTGGATACAATTCCCTGAGGCTAGGGTCTCCCAAAAGCAATGCACTGGAAAGAAAATCAGGACAGTTCTTTATAATGAATAAAAGGAGACAATTAATTCCAGAAATAAAGATGGAGAAAGAAGGGTGGGGAAATACATAAATGGGAAGACAGAGGGAAGATGGAGAGAGCTACAGAGAGGTAGAGATGGAAGAGAAAAGATGGGAAGCGAGAAGCCTAGAGAGGAATAGACAGAGAAGGATTGCTGAGGGAAAAGGAGAGATGATGTAATATGGTCACTCACTCTGTCTGGAAGATTTTCTGTAGGGAGGAGGGAATTATCACCGGTGCCCGTTTTTGGGGTGCAGCCCTTCACACTCCTCCTCTGGACTCCATCCTCAGAGCATTGCTGTCAGCTATTCCGAGATCTTCCAAGATTTTGACAGAGAGGGGGTTGTGGATGAAGTCAGGACCAGGTAGAATGATCTTCTTGGGGTTGTCTGTCCCCTAAATTGATGTTATTATCCTACAATGGGGGATCTCCTCCTTTCTCTCTTTTCTAGTAGCTATTTAAGGGGTGTTACTCCTGGGAGATAGTTTTCTTCTCCCCACTGGCTCTCTGGTTATATGGGAGATCAATTCCTCATTCACGCGGAAGTGGGGGTCCTTTTTCTCTTCCCTGTAGGTTCCTGTCCCCCTTTGGTGTGGGTAAATCTCCCTTTCTCTGCTGGAGTTCCTCTTGCTAATTCTGTGGCTATTTCAAGGAAGTATTTCCTTTTCCCCTGTTGCTGACTGGCAGGTGTCTCCCCACCTTAGATGGGCTATTTGGGGCCGGTCCCTCTGTGGGAGTCCCAGGATATTTCCTCTTTGGGGGGGCAGTGCCCTTTGCCAGAACTCAGTTACCTGCAGTTGCTGAGGGGTGTCTCAATCTGGCTGCAGCTCCCCCAGCTTTGCCTTCTTGTTGGTTTCCGAATGGGGATTAGTTAATTACTGGATAACTATTTAGGGTTTTGCTTCTCTCTGGCGAAGTAGTGGAGGGCTGCCCCGGCCCCGTTAGACAGAAGGGGTTTCCCTCCTGGAAGGCCCCCGGCTGACTGGCCTTGGCAAATGGAGGCAGGCCAGGGTGTCCCGGTCTCTTTCCGATGGCGGGGCGGGGGTGTCTCTGACGAGGCACCGGGAGCTGACAGGGGCTCGCCCCGGCTGTGACCGCCGCCTGGCAGCTATTTGAGGCCGGGGCTCGGGAGCGCCTCGGGCCGGCTCCTTGTGGCTGGGCTGGGCTGTCCCCGGCTTCCCCAGGCCCCGGCTCCTTCCTCCGGGCCCGGCTGCCACTGGAGGCCGCGGCGGCTCTCGGGCCTGCGGGGCCACCTCCGCCGCCTCTCGCCGGGCGTCGGGCTCGTCCCTGGGGGGCTCCCCGGGCTCCTCGCGGGGGGCCCCGGCCGGGCGGTGCTGAGTCTCCCCGGGCCCGCCGCTCCCACGGCGACTGCGGTTGCTGCTCCGGGCTACGGCTCCACTGCAGGCCCCGGCTCCTCCCCGGCCTCCGCTCCGCCTCCCCCGGCTCCCCCCGGCCGCGGCCGCCCCCGCCTCCGCGGGTTAAGGAGGCTCCCGGAGAGGGGGAGACCCAGCCCACCCCGGCAGTAACCTACCTCCCCCACCTGCCTGGAGAGCAGCCCTTAAAGCCACCCCACCCGCCCGCAGAACAGCACCCCGATCCCTGTCCTGTCCTCCCCCCAGCACTGCCTCTTCTCGGGAACGCTTCACACACACCGAGGTTTGGAAAGATTAGGTTTTTATCAGGAAATGTTGGTAGATGTCAGGTTCATCATGCACATACAAACCGCTGGAAAAATATTTTCATCCACAATAATCAACATTTGCAGCTAGGCAACAAAAGAAAAATGCTACGTGAGGATTTACTACCCTTTGATTTAAGAATATTTGTATATTTAGATGGAGGATGTTGACAGCTTAATGGTCATAAAGCTTAAACTTTTTGAATCTCAGCATCTATCATTAAATATTGCTTGATTGATTGCCAGCCCCCATTTCCCACAGCCATGAAATTTTAAATGGATAAAACTCTAAAAAAATGCTTAAAAATAAACCCTGATAATATCCATTAAAATTATAAAAATAAATGAATTTCTCCAAGCCTAGTAAAAACTTCCCCAAGATTATTCACATACCCCAGTACAGATAACAGAGTCCTGTGGCACTTTTAAAGACTAACAGATTAATTTATCGCATGAGCTTTTGTGGGAGAAAATCCCACTTCTTCAAAGCATCTGACGAAGTGGGATTTTCTCCCACGAAAGCTCATGCGATAAATAAATCTGTTAGTCTTTAAAAGTGCCACAGGACTCTGTTGTCTTTCTACAATAGACTAACACGGCTACCCCTTTGGAATTTGACTACCCAGTACAGATGACACTCTTTCCCTAATTCCATATATGACAACTTTTCTGCAACTCTGGATGTTATAATGTCCCTAAAACTCAGATCATAATTTTCTCAGGGAAATAATTCAGATATATTTGATAACCTCCCCCAACCAACCCATGTATTTAATGTCCCAGTTCATAATGATTTTTTACCATCCCTTAGCCTGTGTGATGCTCAACCCACTCTGGTGACATCCCCCCAATTTGAAATAATCTTTTAACCCTACCCTGTGATTACTGTCCCAAAACCATTCCACAAACTTGGTGAGAATCCCCACAATCTATGTGATAATCCACGCCCAACTTTCCATCTAATATCCCAGTTTGACAATCTCTCCCATGCCATTACAGTGTCTGAACTCATATGATAATCGCACCCCCAGACCAGGTGATATGTTTCCTAACTCTCCAAGTCTTGTGATAAACCTTTCTGCCAAATCCCTGCCAGTGTAATAATCTTCCTTCATTCCCAGACCACATTGTGCAGGGTACTGAACAAACAGAAAAAGAGTGTCACTACTCCCAAAGAGTTTACAATCTAAGTATTTAAAAAAATAACACAAGACAACAGCTGGGGACAGAAAAATAATATAGTCCTTGTGTAATTTATTTTTATTATAAATTCAATTTATTTTATGATGCCCTGCAATTTTCAAAGTTTCACAGATTTTTGTGTAGAAAAAAGCTTGACTGAATTGTGACTATATCAGAAAGGGAAAGCTGGAGATTTGACAGATGGATAGGCAGCAGTTGTGGCTTCTGGTATCCAGAGAGGTGGGGAGATGGCTTTATTTTTGGCAATCAGGGCCCCACAGCTTTTAATACTGGGATGGTGATTAATTTCTACATCCTGCTCAATGTAGGCCTATTTTCTCATTTATCCGTAGTGGTAAACATGTATCTTTGTAATCTAATGGGACCTACAGATACCCTACTATTTTTATCTCGCCCTGAATATAATTTTTCAAAACCATGTGCTTCTCTGGGTTTTATTTTACTGTTCCTGAAAAAAAAAAAAGTTCAAATGAAAATTTCCTAAATAACCATCCCCAGTCTCATTCTTCCTTGTTTAAATCTCACACTACCATGTGGAAATACATACTGTATGCCCCTACATAATGTATTGGCCAGTGCCAATTCTTATGTGATAACCTTGACCAAGAGTTTCAAAAATAGAAGCCTAAAATTGGGCACTTTAAATCTGTGTTTAGGTGCTTACCTGATCTGCAAAAATGCTGAGTGCTCAACAGGTCTCATTGAGATCAATGGGAAATGATGGATATCCACTCAGTACTTTTGAAAATCAAGCTGAGGAAGTGCTCTGTCACTGTGAGGCCTATTTTTATTCCTTTATCCAATCATCCAGGCAGAGTTCTTTTGGGCCACTGACTCCTTAAACACCTTTGAGGAGCAGTGGGCACTGTTCAGGGTTCTCTGCTTAGTGTCTCCTTCAGATTCCCTCTATTTAACCCTTTGACCTTCACACTTTTTCCTGCTCTCTCATTTGTAATCCTCTGAATTTAGTTGAGTCTTGGGTTCAGTAGCTCCCCCCCTGAGGTTGGGGAAGGGTCCTTTAGCTTTAATCATAAGCAGGCATCCTGGTACCCAAATAGGTCTTCTGAAATATAGGCAGGTGCCTAGACATTCAATTAAGAACCTAATTTTAGACCCCTATGTCTCCAAGTGCCATCTCTTACTGGTGTGCTCATTTCTTGTGTCTCAAATGCATAGTCTCATGTGACAAACTCTGATCTTCCCATCTGCTAAATTCTTTTCACTACATTCTCTCATTTGGCAATCTCATGCCTTGCAGCATGACAGCCACATATCCTGAATAATAATCTCACAAACACAATATGGTAATCTTATGATTTTCTGGCACAATCCATCCCACATGTTAATTTAGCCTTTTTTTATTTTTGTGAGCTAATATACCCTTTTAAAATAACCCATAACATTTTACAAAATAATCTCATGCCCCCTCAGAATAATTCATGACCCCTGTGATTATCTCCTATTTCCCAGCAGGACAATTTCATCTCCAGTGATAAGCCCCACCTGAAATAATCAACCTCCTCTAGCCAAGCTAATGAAAGATCAGCGTTTAATAGTTTAACTGAGCATGAAAGACTATTTAAGGATAGCGCTTGTCTGCAGCTACCTGCCCCCTCACCCCACTGTCAGAAACCCACGTTCCCTGCTGTTTATCGCACACGCTGCAGAGGCGGTCCCACGCCACACACACAGCACAGACACCCCCCCCCAATCTCTTCGGCCATCAGGAGCTGCAGAGACTCACTCCAGGGGCGCAGGGCAGGCTTAGGGGTACACTGCCTGGGCCGTGCGGGAGCAGGGAGGCCCTTGCAGGCGGTACGGGGACTTTCCGGCAATTATGCGGATCCACCTTAAGGCGCTGACTCAATCCCGCATGCAGAGCCCAGGCGCGCCCCTCCCAACCCCGTGTCGGACCCAGCCCGGGAACGTGTGGTGGAGGCGAGGAGCCGTGCGTTATCGGGGCCCCCGGGCTGGGCCGACCCCCGCATTCCGGTCTGGGGGCGGGGGAAGGGGCTATACTAGCACTGCCGCCCGACCGAATTATGGGACCACAGCACTCTGGGCAGGCCAGGGCCCGCGCGGACATTCTCGGCGCCCCGCCCACTCCCCCCCCATCAGCGGTGCTAAGCGGGACTCACGTACCGTCCCGTTCCCGCTACTTCCGCCGTTCCTCAACGTTCATTGGCAAGGAAGGCTATGATGATAATTCCGAGCGCGCTCGCTGATTGATTAGCGTCCCCATCCATCAGACAGCGGGTGGCGGGGAATTCTTCCCTCCTATTGGCCAAGGACGGGGAGGAGACGGGTCAGCGCCTAGAGTACGAGGGCGCTCCGATTGGGCGACACTGATATGTCAATCAAGGGACGTGAGTCCGTGAGGTTTGGTTGCGGCGCAGGGGCAGGGCTCCGGGCTGGAGAAGGGGATGGGGAGCGGTTTGTAAATGAGGGGGCACGTCCTGCCCAGCGTGACAACTTCCGGTGACCGAAAAGAATAGGTGGGGTGTGACTGACAGGCAGGGAGGGGCGGGCGCTTTTGGCTCGGTCGGGTTGTGGCGGAATCGGTTCCTCATGCTGGTTCTTAGGTACCTACGTCAGACCCGACCTGGCCAACGGCGCGGCTGCTCAGGGGCCACGCGCGGGGTGGGCGGGGCGCGCGTGGTCCCCTGTGTGCCCGCGGCAGCGCGCTGTCTGGGCCCAGGATGGGAGTGACTCGCACCAACCTGACTGAGCGGCGCGTGAACTGGGGCTGCTGGTCACGTGGCGGTTGCAGAGTGGTTCTTTAGGGGCTGCGGTGCGAGCCCGCCTTCTCCCGATGTTTCTGCCGTCACTGTGGGAGGTGTAGGCACCCCAGGCCATCTTCCTATCTGAGCCTGTAGGGAAACCTGCACAGTGCTTTCGAAAGAGCAGCTTGTTATGCCACTAAACATTCCATACTGGAGATACTGGGTTTATGGCTTATTACAACAATCTGTAACCAATTAACTGCCCCTCTTAGCTGTTCCCTTTCCTCCCTGTGGCTGGAGCTGAGTTAACAAGCCACTGCACCTTCAATTATCCCTTGACATGCATCTTAGCTGGTTATGCTAAACAAGGGATTCTGCCTTGTTTGCAGCTGTGACACTGAGGACAGGTCTGTGCTACAAAACTGTGTTGAGCTAACTTACATGGGTATACGGCTGTCCCAGTAGTTATATCGCTTGTGCATGTCTACCTTGCTGCTTGTGTGGGTGATGTGTGTCGTGACTAGCAACCCTTGTTCCAGTTGTACTGTCAGTGTGCTGGGGCATTGTGGGTGGTTTCTGAAAGCCAGAAATAGTTTATGTAAGCATTGCAGTGTCCATATGGACATTAACATTGACTCTGTGCCTCATGTGGGGATAGAGTTGTTACATCATGGCAGAGCAGCATTGGCGGGAGTGAAATTTTAATGTCAACATTTTTGTAGCTAGGTTGACATAAGCTGCCTTGCATCAACTTTATTCCGTAGTTTAGATCAGGCTTGAGTAAATTTTTCAGTCCTGAACAAGAGTATTGTGTAAGCCACGGGCATCACTGGTGCTGGGCACAAGGGGCATGGGCTCCAAGAGTCCCAGCCAGTGCTCTGAGTCCTGAGCTGGGACTCTGGGGCTGGCGCTCAGAGCGAGAGGAGGCAGCCACCGGGGCTCGAGGCTGGCAGCAGCAGGATCCAGCCCTGGCTTGGCCAGGACCTTGAGCCGGTGGCAGCAGAAGCCGGGTGTGGCCTGGACCCAGGGCCAGCACTCGGAGCTGCCAGTAGCAGCAGCCAGGCCCGGCAGCAGCAGGAGGTGTGGTGTGTGGTTTTGGGGTGGGGGTGAGAATTTTTGGGTGTCCCTTGGTGTAAATTGGAAGGCATATTTCACCAATAGAAGTTTGTCCAATAAAAAATATTGTCTCAGCCATCTTGTCCCAGTGTTTGCCATTCATGTTGTTCATTTATCTATCAGGCTTTCTCTGACTGTCTTTCTGACTCTTTGACTTTCTGTGCTATAATCTTTGAATTCAATATAGCAGTTGACATGAAATCACATGGGAAATTATTGGTCAAACTGGATGACATGAGGGTTAGGACTGTGATTGTAAGGGAGTAGGGAACTGGGTAAAGGCAAGAAGGTAATGGGTTATGTTGAAAGGTGAATTATCAGAATGGAAGAAGGTTACTAATGGAGTTCCTCAAGGATTGATCTCGGGACCAATCTTATTTAATATATGTGCTAATAAAATTTGCTTAGTGCAGAGGAGAATTGGACCAATATACCATAAGATCTGGATCACCTTGAAGGCTAGATTGACAAAAATGGGATGAAATTCAAAGTAATACTAAGTGCAAGGTCACGCACTTAAGTATAATAAGAATTTCTGTTACAAGGTGGGGGTTCATCAGCTGAACACAACGGGGCAGGAGAGAGACGTGGGTGTATGAGTTGATCACAGGATGATTATGAACCACTAATGTCATGTGGCTGAAAAAAAGGCAAATGCAGTCCTCCATTGTATCAAGTGAATCATTTCCCATTTCTGTAAGTTCCCCATCTTCAAGCATCTGACGAAATGGGATTTTCTCCCATGAAAGCTCATGCGATAAATTTGTTAAGTCTTTAAAAGTGCCAGCAGACTCCTTGTTTATTTCCCATAGAAACAGATGTATTAATGTGAGCTGTCAAGTCTCTGGTAAGACCTCCTTTGGAATTCTGTTAACCATTCTGGTCACCAATGTTCTAGAAAGAGTAATTTAAACTGGAAAAGGTGCAGAGAAGATCTGCTAGGATGATTGGGAGAATGAAGTGCCTACCTTATGAGAGGAGACTGATAGAGCTTAGCTGTTTTAGCAAAAACAAGGCTGAGAGGGGATATGACTGGTCAGGGATGGGGGATTAAATACCAGTGAATAAATAGGTGTACTCTGGCCAGGAAATATTCTGGCTGGAAATGAAAAGAAGCTTTCTAATCATCAGAAGGGTGAGTTTTCGGAACAGCCTCCCAATAAGAGATCTGGAACAAACAGTTTTAAGAGAGAGTATGATGGGGTCTTGTGCTGATGGGGGACAGTTCTCGGCAGCCTTGGAGGTCCTTCGGTTTGTCTTATGCTCCTAAAATTTTATGTTTCAGGGCTTCAGCTGCTTGCTTGCAGAGGTCAGGGAGGAATTCCTTTCCTGCACTACCCCCATAATATATTCTTGGGGGTTTTGTGGTATGTGTTTTTTTTTTTCTTTCTTCTCTGAATCATCAGAGAGAGCCATTCACACATACACAGATTTAACTGATCACCATGTGTTGGATTGGGAAGGAATTTTCCCTCAGATCTTATTAGCAGTGACCCTGAGTAGGTTTTGTGTGTGTCTGCAGCTTGGGGTGTGAGTCATTTGCTGGGAACATCTGGGTATATCTCACTACCTAAATCATTTTGTGGATCCAGGCCAGTTTAGATCAGTCTTGGAGACTCTTTTCCAGGAGGAACGATGTTAGCCTGCCCTCTAGCTTTGTTATTAGGATGGCCTGTGTGAGGAGTTTGGGTTTATATTGCTCTCAATAGGTGCTTACTAAATTGATCTTGTGGAATCTGGTGGTAGCATTGTTAAAGACTCCCCACTGGGAGTGCTTTTCTTCTAGCCCTCATGAAGATTCTAGCTGACCACAGTTACTGCCCTGGAGTGCAAAGAGATGGTCTTTAAGAGAATATGGCTCTTGCTCATTAGTAGTTTTAACAAGAAGAGACCTGGATCTTGACATGGATTTAGAAGAGAAATTCTACAAGCTAAAAATTAATAGCATAAGACTTTCTGTAATGCACAGATTGCTATCTCCAATGTGTTCAGGGCTGTACAACAAAATAAAAATCAGATGCAGTATCAGTAATGTATCATAAAATATCATTGTCCTCTAATACAAACACCTCAGGATAAAGAAAGGTGTCCAAACCAAAGGGAGGCTAAGAATCAGAAGGGGAAAGAATTAATAGAAAGCTATTAGTAGTTCTAAAGACATCTTTATAAGGAAAAAAATAATTTCAAGTGAGCACTGGATCTGAAAAGTGACAAAATGGCATGAGACTCCATGCTATTGCCTCCATAATCCCCACATCAGATCTATTCAGTTTACTAGTAAAAGGATGTTTTCTCTAAGAGCTGGTCCTGCAAGCACGAGGTAGGATCTAAACAATTGGACTGGGTTCTTCCGGTTCATGCTTTACAGACAACAAAGATTTTGCACTGACAACTCTATTTAAAAATTCTGATGATGCATGAATGAGAATAGTATCCCACTCATTATCCCTTAGCTGTGTAGATTCTGCAGGGTGAGCAGAAATAAAAAGGCAGTTAAAAGCTTGTTTTAGTCACCTAAATTAGGAGCTATGACTGAAATCACACAGGGCGAAATTCATCTTAACAGAGGGGTAGTAGAAAGCCTGTGCCTGGTTAAATACCGCTCAAGCCCACTGCACAGGGATACATTTCACTCATAAGGAGCAGACTTTTAGAGTAAGAAAATCATTTTAATACAGTCAGGTAGAGCTGCCCTTTCAGGTATTTGTGAGCAGTAGGGATAAATGAAAAGGAGACACATTGAAGGGCAGAGTGAGGAACAGTGATCCAGTGTGGTTAGGGTTAGGGCAATGAAGCTTGAAACTTATGTGATGCAGGTTTTAAGTCCCTGTTCTGCCACAGACTTCCTGTGTGACACAATCATACACTTTACATAGTTCTAAACTATCTGTGTCACCTGGACCTCTTATAGATAGCTCAGTAAAATCTCTGCTCAAAATGTAGCTGTGGTCAGAAAATCTTATGATGTTAAGATGATAAGAAATGATATGGAGACTGGTACAGAGAATATTATAATGCCTTTATGTATCTGTGGTGTGCCCTGATTTGTTTACTGTGTGCACTACTGGTCATGCCATCTCCAAAAGGATATTGCAGAACTAAAGTGGATTCAGAGACGCATGAAGAGAATGATCTGGGTTCTGGAAAATCTCTGGCTATGTCTACACTTGCAAGTTAGTTCGAATTAAGGAAGCTTAACCCTTGGCCACATTAGGCTTTCATTAGTTCGAACTAATCAGCAGATTGACCTTCCTGCAACTGACTAATTTGAACTAAGCAAGTGCCCTGCATGGTCATGGCTAGTTCGAACTAGCATTCTAGTGTGGCCATGCTAGTTCTAATTAAGTTAATTCGAGCTAACTAAAATTAGTTCAAATTAGTTAGTTCGAATTAACTAATTTGAACTAGCTTTTGTAAGTGTAGACATAGCCTCTCATATGAAGGATTATTAGTGCTGCTTGTGGCAGGAGCCAGATCCAGGTCTGGACCTAGCCAGGGACCCAGCAGCAGTGGCAGGATCTGGCCCTGGGCTCAGCGGCAGGAGCTGGATCGGGCCTCAGCCGGGGTGTGGGAAGCATGGTTTTGGGTGGCAGGGGTTGGTTCTGGGGGTGTGCCCCATATTTTGGAGGAGGGAGGCAGCGATGCCTCTGATTATTAGGATTATTACTTTAGAAAGGAAACAGATACCAGGGGGACATGATAAAAAGTATATAAAATAATGAATGGCCTAGAGGAGGTAGTTCAGGAACTTCTGTTCTCCTTGTCTCATAACACAAGAACAAGGGGAGATTCTATTAAATTCAAATGTGGCAAATTCTAAGCTGATAAAAGGAAATACTTTTTCACATAATGCGTGATTAAACTGTGGAACTCGTTGCCACAAGAAGTCATTGAGGCCAAAAACTTAAGAGGACTCCAAAATAGACTAGACATTTATATGGTTATCAAGAATATCCAGAGTTATACTTAATAATGACAAATTCTGGAAGGGATAATAAACCTTGTGCTTCAGAGTTTCAATCAGTCTCTTAACAGTTAGGGACCAGGATGAGATCTATGTGGAGGGCAGATTAGCTCCCATGTGCCTACTATGGGATACTTATATCTCCTTCTGAAGCATCTGTTACTAGCCACTGTCAGAGGCAGAATGCTTGACTAGATGGATCTCATGTTTGAACTACTATAGAAATTCCTGTGTTCTTATATGCCCTTGGGCAAGTCACTTAGAGCCAGATTTTTAAAGAGTAGGTGTTACTCAGCTGGGCAGATCAATGTCTACCCCTAGGTGGCCCACAACCCAATTGGAATATTCATCGTTTTGTGAGGTGGCTCTGCCTACGATCCCTACCCTACAGAATGCTTGGGGATAGTTACACACCTAAGAAAGGCGTTCTCAGAAGCTGAGTGTGAAGCTGCCTACCCAAGCCAGGAATGAAATGCCAATGAGAGAGGGGTGAGTGGGGCACTTAGATGCCTAAGCAGCTGACCTGCACCTGACTGAGAAGCCAGAGGTACGTGCTTTCCTCTACTTGGAATAACAATCTGCAGATGTGAATGCTCCCCTAGAGTCAGGCACCTAAAGCAGGTCAGCTGCTCAGCTAGTTCATACCCTAGAAGCCACAGCCATCTCTGTCTGTCTCCAGCTCATGCTTGATACCTCTCCAACACTTGCCTTACGTTTCCTCCCAGCTGTCTTCCATCCACCCTCTGCCTGTGAGGCCTGACAGGTGTCAAATCTTAGTTAGGCAATCTCAGAGGACACCTACCGGAGTGGGCCCTTTCTGGCATGACAGGCATTCTCTTACCTAGTTTAAAAATCTCACCTTGAACCTTTGGCTTGAGCTAGGGTTCTGAGAGCACATTAGCTTTGGGGCAGCAGCAGCACCTAGGCTATTTTGAAAATGTCTGGTAGAACCGTAGGCACCTAGGAGGTTAGGCAGTACATGATTGGCGCGGTAGTTTGGAAAATGTCATGGCATCTACATGGTGGGTTTAGTTGACTATCTGCCTGTTTAGAAGACCAATTCCCTTTTTAAATCTGTCCGTTAGGGACTGATCCAAAGCCCACTGAAGTTGATGGAAAGACTCCATTGACTTCGGGAGGCTTTGGATCAAGTCTTTCTGTTCCCTGTCTGTGAAATGAGAATGCTAGCGCTTTCCTTCTTCACAGGGGTGTTTCGAGGAGAAATACATTAGCGATTGCAAGACACTCAGATTCCATTGGGATGGGAGCCATGTACAGATTCCAGATATATAGGCTATGTCTACACTTGCACTTTTAAGTCGACTTTAACTAAGTCGACTTAACTAAGTCGACTTAGTGGGTCTACACTTAAAATGAAAGTCGACTTAAAGGGGAACTTACAAAGTCAACCTAGAGCGTCCACACTGGATGCTCTAGGTCAACTTTGTGGGGTTAGGGGGACCTTGGGCAGGTCCACGGTGGCGGGGGGAGCACCTCCTGTGTACAATGGGGCAAAGGGGAACAGGGACCCTGGCAGGGCAGAGCCCTGTGTGTGATGCTGTCTGGATTTAGGGAAGCATTTATGATATTATTTTCTATGGATATCTCATAAATGCTATAATCCATAGGAACTATGCCATGTTTGGTATCAATAGAAAGGTAGTAATTTGCTGGGAATGATTATATAGTTTATGTCTAGGAATTCTATTTCGATAAGAAGTTAAGAATTTGATGTTATATCCATACTTTAACTTGTGTCATTCTGGACAAATGTCTTAGACGGGAGGGTGTGAACAACCATTGTCTCCTTAATGTTAAGGAATCTGCCAGGTGATGTGGTCCCAGGGACTATCCTGATGAGCCATTGAGGACATAAAGAATACAACCATTGTATCCTTAATGGCTTATCAGTTTACTCCTTGGGACCATTGTCCTGGCACATTCCTAAACATTAAGGACACAATGGTTTTAACATAAGTTAAAGTATGGATATAACACCAAATTTTAACTTCTAATCGAAATAGAATTCCTAGACATAAACTATATAATCATTCCCAGCAAATTACTACCTTTCTATTGATACCAAACATGACATAGTTCCTATGGGTTATAGAGCATTTATGAGATATCCATTGAAAATAATATCATAAATGCTTCCCTAAATCCAATTCCAAAGGGGTAGCCGTGTTAGTCTATTGTAGAAAGACAACAGAGTCTTGTGGCACTTTTAAAGACTAACAGATTTATTAATCGCATGAGCTTTCGTGGGAGAAAATCCCACTTCGTCAGACGCTTTGAAGATAGGAAAGTTACAGAGTGGGAGGAAATTAAATGCAGGGGAGTGTATGACATAGTTCACTTCATCAGACGCTTGACGCTTACAATAAATTCCCCATCTTCAAAGCGTCTGACGAAGTGGGATTTTCTCCCACGAAAGCTCATGCGATTAATAAATCTGTTAGTCTTTAAAAGTGCCACAAGACTCTGTTGTCTCCCTAAATCCAGACAGCGTCACACCCTGCCCACATGCCCTGCCAGGGTCCCTGTCCCCCGTTGCCCCATTGCACACAAGGGGTACCTCCCTGCCACCGTGGACCTACCCAAGGTCCCCCTAGCCCCACAAAGTCGACCTAGAGCATCCAGTGTGGATGCTCTAGGTCGACTTTGTACGTTCCCCTTTAAGTCGACTTTAATTTTAAGTGTAGACCCACTAAGTTGACTTAAAAGTGCAAGTGTAGACATAGCCAAGGAGTCAGGTGGCACTTTTAAAGACTAACAAATTTATTTATCACATGAGCTTTTGTGGGAGAAAATCCCACTTCGTCAGACGCTTGAAGATGGGGAATTTATTGTAAGCGTCAAGCGTCTGATGAAGTGAACTGTAAGCGTCTGATGAACTATAGTATGGTCCCCCAACAGTCTGAGGGACCGTGAACTGGCCCCGTTTAAAAAGTTTGAGGACCCCTGATCTAGACCATCTCTGACAAGTGTTTGTCTAACCTGCTCTTAAAAATCTCCAGTGATGGAGTTTTTCTATTGTTTCCATTCCATGCATCTGACAAAGTGGTGTAATATCCATGAAAGCTCATGAGATAAATTTGTTAGTCTTTAAAAGTGCCAAAGGAATCCTTGCTTGCTCCAATGATGAAGATCCCACAATCTCCCTAGGCAATTATTCCAGTGCTTAACTGCCCTGACAATTAGGAAGTTTTTCCTGATATCCAACCTAAACCATCCTTGGTGCAATTTAAACCCATTCCTTCTTGTCCTATCCTCAGAGGTTAAGGAGAACAGTTTTTCCTCCCTCCTCCTTGTAATTACTTTTTATGTATGTGAAAACGTATCATTTTCCACCTCAGTCTTCTCTTCTCTAGACTAAAGAAACCCATTTTTTTCAATCTTCCCTCATAGGACATGTTCTCTAGACCTTAAATTATTTTTGTTGCTCTTCTCTGGACTTTCTCCAATTTGTCCACATCTTTCCTGAAATGTGGCATCCAGAACTGAATACAATACTTTAGATACAATACAATACTTTTATGCCATTATCTAAACCATTTATGCAGATATTGAACAGAACTGGACCCAGAACTGATCCCTGAGGTACTCCACTTATTATGCCCTTCCAGCCTGACTGTGAACCATTGATAATTATTCTCTGGGAATGGTTTTCCAACCAGTTATGCACCCATCTTATAGTAGCTCCATCTAAACTGCATTTCCCTATTTTATTTATGAGGAAGTCATGGGAGACAGTATCAAAAGCCTTATTATAGTCAAGATATACGACATCTACTGCTTCTGCCCCATTCACAAGGTTTATTACCCTGTCAAAGAAAGCTATCGGGTGATAGGACATGATTTGTTCTTGACAAATTCATGCTGATTGTTACTTATTACCTTATTGTCTTCTAGGTGTTTTTAAATTGATTGCTTAATTATTTGCTCCATTATCTTTCTGGGTACTGAAGCTAAGCTGACTGGTCTGTAAATCCCTGAGTTGTCCTTATTCCCATTTTTATAGATGGGTGTTATATTTGGCCTTTTCATTTCCCCTGGAATCTCTCCCATCCTCCATGATTTTTCAAAGATAATTACTAATGGCTTAGATACTTCCTCAGTTAACTCCTTGAGTATTCTAGAATCCTCATTGGAGGTAGAGGACTAGAATGTCCATTCAAAATGTATAGTTTTGACTGTCCATTGATTAAAAATAGAGCTCTTAATAACTCAAACACAAATTCTTGGGCTCAACGCAGGGGTAACTTGATAAAATTCTAGGGCTTGTGACATACAGGAGGTCAAACTAGTGGTCTAATGGCCTCAAATTCTATGCATCTATTAAAACTTACATGTCTTTCTTGTATGTATGTCAAAGTTAAGGCTAAATGGTATTTTTTGAATCTGTTGGTGTGACCAGTGTATTGTGGAAGGAGGACAATAATAGGTAAGCATTGTAAAGTTTTCTCTTAGTATCAGTAGAGAAAAAGAACTGTGGTTGTTTTGAACCATTTATTTAGTAGATTTTCAGTCTTTGAGGAAAATGTTGTTAAAGTAGAACAGAGCAAACATAATTAACCTTAAAGAAAGATTTTTCTTTCTGAATTTTCCTAGTTTTAAAAGAAACTGTGTATGCTGGACATGGAAAATAAAAAGTAAATAATACAGAGCCTTGCAAAGAACAATGCCAATATAGTGAAGAATAAAGTGGCTGGCTGCAATGAGTGTTCTTACATGAGAAATGTCAAGTTTGAATAAATCAAGCCATTGCAACTGCGGTGTCACACATAAAAGACATAGGACAATATCTAGTAAAGAATGGCCTCATTATTTAATTTGTCACTTTCAAATTGGAAATGAAGTCAATGTTGATATATTAGAATCAATAATGTCCTCGTTTTTCCCCATTAAACACAAATCTCTGCTGCAAATTTTAACTTTAACTTTCGTTACCACTCCACAATAATACTACAAATTAGAGGCAGGCAAGTGAGTGGGCAAAGGTGGAGGAGGACTGACTGAAAGGAATGAGGCTTACAGAATGATTTGAAGGAGGAGCACATGGAGTCAAGGAGCACGTTTCAGGTATTGAGGATATGATGAGAAAAACAAGAAAAGAGTCCTGTGGCACTTTTAAAGACTAACAAATTCATTTATCGCATGAGCTTTTGTGGGTGAAGTCCCACTTAATCTGGCATCTGTTGAAGTGAGACTTCACCTACGAAAGCTCATGTGATAAATGAATGTGTTAGGCCATGTACTCACTACAGGAGTAATCACGCAACAAGCCCTTTGCGCTGTAAAAGTCACGTGGTTTTTGTAGCACAGTATTGCGTCCACACTGAGCTGCTTGTGACGGAACAGAGCCCCCCCCCCCCCCAATTCGTGATTTCACAAGAAACCCAATTGAATTGTGGGAACCTATCCCACAGTTCCATCCATCCTGATTCAGTGCTAAGAATCCTGGGTAGAAGGAGAGTAGCACTGAGCACCATGGGTAAAGTCTTGGTTTCCCATCGTGCATTCTGTTCCCCTTGCGTCACGAGAGTTGCTATTCGCGCCCATTTTCAACTGTACCGCGTTGCTTCCCGGAACTCCTTTTTGCAGCAACATGGATCCAGCTCTGATCTCGACTGTCGCCTTCAGCATAATGAATACATCTCGGCTGGTGGCACAGTATGCATTCAGCTCTGAATCAGACCAGGATTCGGATGACCCTGGACTGGTGACTGCCATGCAGAACAACAGCACCGCATTGCTGAGCTCCTTCACAGAGCATCTGCACATGGTGCACCGCCAGCTCTGGTCAGGAGAGACAAGCACCGAGTGGTGGGACCGCATCATTTTGCAGGTGTGGGATGATGAGCAGTGGCTATGCATCGTTTTGCAGGTGTGGGATGATGAGCAGTGGCTACAGAACTTTCGAATGCGGAAGCCACATTCATGGAACTGTCTGAGGAGCTAGCCCCTGCCCTACGACGCAAGGACACCAAAATGAGAGCTGCCCTCACCGTGGAGAAGCGTGTTGCAATCACACTGTGGAAAATGGCGACTCTAGACTGCTACCAGTCGGTCGGGAATCAGTTTGGAGTTGGCAGGTCGACCGTCAGGTTAGCCCTTTCACAAGTGTGCAGAGCCATTAATCGTGTTCTACTCTGGAGGACAGTGACGTTGGGCAATGTGCGGGAGATTGTCGATGGATTCGCGGCCATGGGATTCCCGAACTGTGGAGGGGCAATAGACGACACACACATCCCTATTCTGGCTCCGGAGCATCTTGTGACTGAGTATATTAATAGGAAGGGCTACTTCTCCATGGTGCTTCAGGCACTCATGGATCACAGGGGGCGTTTCACGGACATAAATGCGGGGTGGTCGGGTAAGGTGCATGATGCTCGCATTTTCGGAAACATGGGCCTGTACCGGAAGTTGCAGGCAGGGACCTTCTTCCCCGATGATAAAATTACTGTTGGGGATGTGGAGAAGCCCATAGTAATCATAGGAGACCCACTGATGCCTTGGCTCATGAAGCCCTATACTGGAAATTTGGATCCAAGCAAGGAGCGCTTCAATTACAGGTTAAGCCGGTGCCGAATGACCCTGGAGTGTGGCTTTGAGCTCTTAAAAGGCCGCTGGCGCTGTTTGTATGGGAAGCTGGACTTGAATGAGGAAAACATTCCAGCCATCATTGCAGCGTGCTGTGTCCTGCATAACCTCTGTGAAAATAGGGGAGAGAAATTTCTCCCTTCATGGGACGTGGAGGCTGAGCGGCTAGAGTTTGCTTTCCAGCAGCCAGCCACTAGGAGTATCAGGGTGGCACAGCTGAGAGCCGTCTGCATAAGGGAGGCACTTAGGGAGCATTTTAGTCATGGGGACTCATTGGACGCATTGCATCACTGTGCAGTAGTGTGGGGACAGAAAGTGTTGCTGGGGGTGCAGGGGGGGGGGTGAGCCTGGAGCAGCTGGGTCTTCAGACCAACCATGGTCTTCAGCAGTTGGGTCTGCTCCTGCAGGGTGCTTATGAGGGCATCCTTCTGCTTCTTCTCCTCCTCAAATTGTTTTCGTTGCACTCCTGCCAGCACTCCTGCTTCTATAGTTTAGTCTCCCTTGCTGCTGCCTCGTTGGACTGCATCAGCTCTTGGAAGATATCCTCTTTGCTCCTGCTAGGCCTCCTCCTTATCTGTCTCAGCCAGTCAGCTATTGCAGACCACCAACCAGCAAAGGTCGTTTCTAAGGAAAAATGAAACATCATAAGTAGTGCTATTGTTCTCACTTTGGTTAAAGAGCCAGTAATATGCTCTGCCGCCACATTCCTCAGTGCCCACGGGACAGGGCATTGCTGGGGACTGGAAGGGCTTTTGCAAAGGGAGGTTCGGATTGCCGAGACAAGACACACAGCTCCGTGAACTATTTCCAGTGCTTTGGGCGATTAGTTCACACACGGCACTGCCATGGAAGCCGATATCTCGCTGCTTAGAGTGCCTCTGCAAGCCAGAATGCATTTCCTGATTGTCACTGGTTAGAAGCCAGGACCGTACGCAGCAGGCTTGTGTGCAGCCATGGTTCCCACTGCCATGCTTTGCAACTGGCGAGGGAGAGTATCCCTCTGTGGGGGAGGGGACACAGTTGCTCTCCCATCAAATTAAACTAGGAGGCTGTGGAAGTACATCCAGGAGACCTTCAGTGAGCTCAACGGAGAGAATTACAGCATGCATTGATGCACTGCTCGTGTAATGCGGGATAGACCCCCCGATCCAAAAAAAAAAAAAAAAAAAAAAGGATGAAACTCAGAACTCCCATCTCCCACCCACTCTTCACTTGCCCGCAAAGCTTATCCAGCAAGCACAGAAGCCACTTCTGATGAAACTTACCAGAGCTCCCCTCTTCTGCATCCGAAGACAGTATGGAGAAGGAATCTGGGCAGCACGTGTCGGGTGGCGTGGAGAACAGCTCCTGGCTCCCTAGGTCGGCTGCACCACTTTCAGCCTCCAGGTCATCCTCCACCTCCACTTCCTCGTCGACGAATTGCTCGTCACTGCCTGCTCCGGTATCCCTTTTCATGGGGGGGTGCTGACGTGTCCACAGGAGCTTTTGGGGTGGTTGTGGGATCCCGCTCAGGATTGCTTCCAGCTCCTTGTAAAATCGGCATGTAACTGGCGCTGAGCCGGAGCGCCGGTTTGCCTCTCTGGCTCTGTGGTACATAATCCGCAACTCCTTCACCTTCGACCTGCACTGAAGAGTGTCTCTCTTGTACCCCTTCTCTGCCATGGCCCAAGAAATCTGGCCATAAATGTTGAAATTTTGCCTGCTGCCACGTAACTGTGCCTGCACAGCAGACTCTCCCCAGATGCCTATGAGATCAAGCACCTCGGCTGTGGTCCACACTGGAGCAGGTTTGCTGCGTTGAGCCACCATTGCTCTTGGAGAACACAGCTGCAGCTGCACTCCACGCCGAGCAAACAGGAAGAGTGAAGAATTCAAAAATTCCTGGGAATGATGGGAGGGCGGATACAGTCACGTCATAGCCACAGAGCGCAGGAGGAAGTGCAGAAGGGATGGAATTGGAATTCTGGGACATTTCCGGAGGCTTCATATTGCTCAGCAACCGTACATACACGAATTATCGCAGAACAGCTGTTGCGCAGTAGCCGCTAGCACCCTCGTTTTGGTGGTTTACCTGTTGCGCGGTAAAACGGCTGTTACCGCGCAACAACATGGATTTGTGTGGATGCTGTGCCTGTTATCGCTCAATAACTTTGTAGTGTGTACAAGGCCTTAGTCTTTAAAAGTGCCATAGGGCTACTTTCTTATCTTACTGAACTAGACAAACACAGCTACCCCTTTGGAACTTGTCAACAGGGTGAGAAAAGATACAGATCTGCTTGTGGAAGAAGGAAAAGAGAGTGATGAACAGGGGTGGAGTTTATATGAGACGGGAGGCAATGCCTCCTCCTAATTGGCCACTCTCTGCCTCCCCGGCTGGGGCCCACTCCTGCCTCAGCTGGAGGCGGCAGGATCTGGCCCAGGCTGGGGACCCAGAGCCACTGGTGGCAGCGCACCCTGGCCGGGGCCCAAGGTCATTGCCGGTGGCAGAAGCGGGCGTTGGCCGGGGCCCAACGTCACTGCCGGCGTCAGTATCCGGCCCTGGCTGGCGATCCGGCGCCACCGGCGGTGGTGGGAGCTGGCCCTGGCTGGGGACTGGGAGCTGCAGGTGGGATTCGGCCCCAGCCAGGGACCCAGAGCCGCCGCTGGTGGTGGGAGCTGGCCCTGGCCATCACCCGGGGCCCCTGCCTATGGCAGGTCTGTTGCTGGCGGCAGGATCCGGTCCCAGTAGCAGGAACTGGATCAGGCCAGCAGGCGTGGGGCTGGATCTTTGGAGCTGTCTTCCCCAGGGCAAGCTCCAAAATCCATCCATGGCGATGAGATAAGCTGGACGTTGAAGCTAGACAAATTCAGACTGGAAATAAGTTATAAAGTTTTAAAAGTGAGGATAATTAAGCATTAGAACAATTTACCAAGGATTGTGATGGATTCTCCATCACTGACAACTTTTAAATCTAAATTGGATTGTTTCTAAAAGATCTGCTCTAGAAATTATTTTGGGGGAAGTTCTATGGCCTATCCCATGAAAGCTCATGCGATAAATAAATCTGTTAGTCTTTAAAAGTGCCACAGGACTCTGTTGTCTTTCTAATATTCCTAACAGGGATAATGTGGCAAGCTTATTCTTAGTGCAAATACAGGTGAGGGTCTGGTCAAGATCTTGTACATAGAATAAGGTCCCTGCTGGAATGACTAGAAGACAATGGAGCTTTTCTAGATGGAAATCTTTGTATTTATTCCAGCTGTTCCTCAACTAACCACCAGATGGCAATAAATATCTATGTGAACATACATTTTCACTGGCAAGGCATATTATATATTCTGTATTTCAGCCACTTCGCTGGCTAAAAGACTCTTAGTGATCCTAACCAGAGGGGGGCCCAGGCACAGGAATAACAAAGGGTTGTTTGAGGGAAGTACTGAGGTGTGTCATCAGAGCTTTGCGAGGACCCCCCAGGCTGAAGTAGCAGAGTGGGGCTGCAGGCCAGGAGTGAAGTGCGTCGGCAAAGCTGTGTAAGGATCCCAAAGACTGGAATATCAGGTGCTGATCCCAATGGCCTCCCTAGATTCTGTCATCTAAATTAAACTCATTTGCTCCTGTATCATGAATTGTCATTTTGACCTCCAGCCAGTCAGATGACTTCACCTGTTGCCATAGCAACCAGTTTGCCCTTCCCTCTCTCCATTCACATCAAGCCCCTGGAATGCAATCTGCTCTCAGTCAAGCTTTATGTGAGCCGTCTGTCTTCTCTTCTCCTGGTATCATGTCAGCCACTACTGCTTCTGCAACAGTCCCTATTTTAGGTGCTTAATTCAGGCATTTTTGAAAATCCCCATAGGCACCAATCTGCCTCTTTAAATAGCTCAATACTTTCGTAAATCTAACCTCTGGGGATTGCCTACACAGGAAAGTCATAGCAATGTATGCAAAGGGGTCAACTTAAACAGATATATAGTTATACCAACAAAGTCTCTCTGTAGACACTCTTTCCAGAATAAAAGTGGCTTTTTCCAATTTAGCTTCCCTGGCTTTGGGAGGGTTTAAGCTAAACTGAGAAAAGGGTCTCGGATACTGGAATAAGAATTCCAAAGGGGTAGCCGTGTTAGTCTATTGTAGAAAGACAACAGAGTCTTGTGGCACTTTTAAAGACTAACAGATTTATTAATCGCATGAGCTTTCGTGGGAGAAAATCCCACTTCGTCAGACGCTTTGAAAGCTCATGCGATTAATAAATCTGTTAGTCTTTAAAAGTGCCACAAGACTCTGTTGTCTTTGGAATAAGAATGTTCATATGGGGGTTTATACTAGTCCAGGAGTCTGCAGCCTGCGTCTCTGGAGCCACATGCGGTTCTTTGACTGCCCCCTTCCGGCGCCAACCCTCTCAACCCTGCAGGCGGCCTGTGCCAGGCTCTGCACTCCCCTGACCACTGGGGGACCTTGTGGGTGGCCCACTCCTGGTTCTGTGCTACTCCCCCACCAGGGTACCCTGCAGCAGGCACCCAGCTCCCATACGATAAATAAATAAATTGGTTAGTCTTTAAAAGTGCCACAGGACTCCTTGTTTGTTTTGCTGAACTAGACTAACACAGCTCTCCCTTTGAAACTTATCTTTTGGGTTGTCGACCACTGTACTTTTATAACAACTTCAGTTTAACTCTACTAGTATAATTATATTAAACAACTGAAAATATCTCCCATGTAGACAAACCCTGAGTTTCTGTGTTCCTCGGTTCCCCATTTGTAAAAGGGAATCATAGCACTTCCTTACCACACATGGGGTGTTATAAGGAGAAATACATTAAAGACTGTGAGGTGCTCAACTGCTACGGCAATGGGGGCCTTCAACATTTAGACAGAGTTTAGACAGCAGAATAAAGAGAAGCAGGAGCATAAAGGGAGCAAATGAATAAAAGCCAAACTGAAATAAGTGAAAGAGAGAATGGAGAGATATAAAATCTGTAGGAACAAGACAAGGGGGCTAGAATGAATGAGAGAGAGAACAGATTAAAACGGGGTGAAAGATTGTAGGGGAAAATGATAAAGAGAACATAAAAACCTAGAGTTTTTGAAGGACTGTCTGGAATGTAGGTCACTGATTATCTTAATAGAGGCTCCTGTATAAAAAGAATGTTTTACTCACATAGGTTTTGACCTGATAATATGTCATTTTTCATGTTCCAGCAAAGGGTGACTGATTGGGGAGGGTCTTTCTTCTCATCCACAGATTTGACTGTAGTTGACTTAACAATTAAAGAAAGACCTAGAAAAAGCTCATTGTGCGGGGGGGAGGGGAGAGCGCAAGAGGGACTGGGAGTTTTTTTAGCATTTAGTTCATCTAGATAAGCCTCTGAAAAGTCTAAGAGTCCCAAACAATGCCACAACTAGCAAGAAACACGAGTGCTTCTCTGGATTAAGTGCCCTTGTAAGTCCTGAGCAATAGCAACAACAAGCCGCAAAAATTATCTTTTCATTCTAGGACTAGAGTAAATTCAGTAGTCTGAATGGCAGGAAAAGGATTTTTGCTGTAGAGAGATCAGTCAGATGACTGAATTTCACTGGACAAATTAACAGCTTCTCCTGAAGAACCTTCAGTCTAAACAGTTTGTCTTGTGCACTGAATGAGGCTGGGGTCCTGTCAAAAAAAAGTATCTGTCCATGTAATAAAGCCTGTATCATAATACATAAGAACGAGGGAGTAGGGTTCAGATTTGCTCTTAGAGAGGCATAAATTGAACATCATGGACTCCGACTTAATTTGAGTGGTAGAAGCAAAGACAACCTAACCAAAAAACATATTGGCTCCTGTATTTTGGGAGGGATCCCTTCCTGAAGACCAATATTTCCTCCAGCAGAGTTTTGTGATGAGGGAAATGGCTCTGGAGTTCACCAAGGCCCAGGGTCATAGAATCATAGAATAATAGGGATGGAAGGGACCTCACGAGGTCATCTAGTCCATGTGATGGTATGGTGGAGAATGCAGAGATCAAGGATTTTGTAGACTCCAAAGGGGGTTTTGGTGCAGTGACAGGGGCAGAGGGGGAGTGTTGATCAAGACAAGCAGATGTGTGCCAAATTCCACTACCCCAATGTAAAACACATGTTTAATCCTTTTTGAGCAGTGCTGGGTGAGTATAAAATACTCCCAAAAAGAGAATTCTTTAGTCACTCACAGCAAGCTGGGGTGTTGTGCAAATCTAGCCTACTCACGGTAACTATCCAGGGGGCTCCTGCGATGCACTATAACTTACCAGCAGTGTTTACCTGGATCAATTAATGCACAACTCATTAGAGTGCTTTAGATACCTCTTCACCTCTGCCCCCCAGAGTACATTACCCAACCATTTAGAGAAGACATTGTAGCAGGCTAGTGTGAGATAGATTTACTCCCGGCTTTGCCTGCACAAAGTATTCACATAGACAAGAGTTAGTCTAGTGCTTTATGTATTGCACCATACAGTCATTAATGAATGTGAGTCATGCCCAACCGGTGCTTGGTAAGAAGATATGTGTGAAGTGAGTTGGTGAGGACTGGTCCCCAGAGGGACAGACACACCCAAATCATAGAATAACTGTTAGATTTCATCATCACACTGCTTGCAATTAGCACTGTCTGGATCACTTTTGCAGCAACAAAGATAAAGAGGCAAAGGACAATGAGCTATGGAGACTGAATGTCCCTCTCACTCCTCCTCAGAGCTGGACTGAAGCATGTTGGTGGTGTGGGCAGTGCAGGGCTGTCCTGTGGGAGGAGCGGGGCCAAGTGGCCAAAGCGGGGCCCCTGGCCCCATGCTGGAGGGGAGCATGACGGCCCGACCGGCCCACTCTGCCCCCAGAGGCCGAGGCCGCCTGCTGGAGGGGGAGGGGGAAGCTGGCTCCAGCTCTGCTTCCGGCCCGGGAGGCCACCTGCTGGAGGGAGCTGGCGGCCCCGGCCCCAGAGGTCGAGGCCGCCTGCTGGGGGGAGCTGGCAGTGTGGGGCAGGCCGGCCCAGAGGCCGGGCCCCACATGCTCTGCCTCTGGGCCTGCCTGCTCCGCGCTGGGGGCGGGGAGGGCCGCCAAGGGGCCGGGCCTAGCCCTCCTGGCCGTGAGAGGAGGGGGCTGCGGCACGCGCGGGCCCCGCACTGCCCCGCTGGGAGTGGGACAGCGCGGGGCCCACGTAACCGCAGGGCCCGGGGCAATCGCCCCATTTGCCCCCCCCAGGGATGGCTCTGGGGCAGTGGGGAGATAGCTTTGCTGCTGCTTTCCCATTTTATCACAGTTTGGTAGCTCAGAGAGGATTCAGGGCCTGGGAACGGCTGCTTTTGGCAAAACAAACAAGGAGTCCTGTGGCACTTTTAAAGACTAACAAATGTATTTATCGCATGAGCTTTCGTGGGAGAAAATCCGACATCGTCAGATGCTTTGGCAGGATCAAATTCACTTCAGAGATAAGAAAAAGAGAGAAAGAGATGAAGGAGGAGAATAGGAGACAGAGAAGGAGGAAGATGAGAGGGGACCAGCTTCTGCTGGTGGAAGATACAAGCTTTTGGACACACAGAACTCTTCTTCAAGTTGAAAAGTAGGGAGGAAGTCACATGAGGGACATGATGAGGCTGGGATAGTGAGCAAGAGAGAGAGATGTACTGATTGGAATTTACGCTCCTTCAGGCATGCCTGGAATGTGCCCCTCCCACACTCATTGCATGTGCATGTGCAGGCCTGGATCACCAACTTTCCTTTTCTGATGCTGTGAACAAGCTCATCTGAATATACGGGAACTGCTTCTACACACCTCTCAGGGGCCCTTATTTCCAGCCTGGGAAGAAGAGGATTAAAATTGTGACTATTCACAATCTCCAGATGAAGGTGCATCAGGAGAGCTGTGGGGGGAAAGCAGAACTGGAACAGCAGGGGGGCTGCAGAGAAGGCTTGAGGGGTGTTGGCAGAGCTGAGTGAGGAGCCCAGGACTGGAATAAGGAGTGCACCTTCAAGCAGGATTGAGGAACATTTGGCAGAACTGTATTGGTCAAGAAGAGCACATCAGATCTTCTTATCTTATCAAAAATATTTGTGCATTTGATTGTTCTTTTCTTATGTGTAGTACATTGTATTTGTCTTTACTGAATTTCATCTTGTTGATTTCAAACCAGTTCTCCTATTCATCAAGATCATTTTGAACTCTTATCCTGTTCTACAAAGTACTTGCATCCCTTCCCAGCTTGGCGTCATCTGCAAAATTTATCAGCATATTCTCCACACTGTCTTCACTGTTACTTACCACTCTCAATCTTTGTGTCATCTGCAAATTTTACCAGCAGCTATTTGAGCGGGAGACTGATTTAAGTACCACCCATCAGTGTCTGGGGAGTTTGGCTCCCAGTTTTGCAGCTTGCCCTGATTTTTGCACGTCCAGGAGGGTATCCCAGGAGGTCCTGGTCACACTGGGCAGCAGAAGTCAGGGATGCCTTGCACTCCCACATTACAGACTTGCATGGCCCAGTGGTAGCGCGGAATAATCTTTACGATTGTGGTTGAAGTGGAGGAAGGTGAAGTGGGCTCACTGATCGGGGAAGGCTGAGATGTGTGGAGAGGGGTGTGGAATTTTAGTTCCATGCAATGAACTTAAGAATGACTTGACAACCTATGAAATGGGAAGGAGGGTTGGCATTACTCACAGTATGGATTGATGTAAGGAAGTGATTGAAGTCTGAATTGCTAAAGGTAACCATAGTGAAGGATAGTCTTTGCATACTAATTCCTAATTGTCCCTGATTGTGTGTTCACACTATGTGTATTCAAAATAATAAACGTGATGTGAAGCAGTGATAGAAATAAATTTTCTTGATTAAATAAAAAGCTGTATAAACATAAATTAGGAAAGTACAGCATTCATCCCTTTCCAGAACCCCACCAAACACCATTAACAGCAGACCCTTACAGGAAAAAACAGACACAACCAAAATCAAAGTGCGTGAAAAAGTGCAAACAGTGAAACCATGTACCAGACAGAAATCCCCTACTATGGTACGTCCCCATGCCAACTGGTCCCCTTTTCCTTCTTTTCCCGTTTGCCATCCACATGGCACTGTAGGAGGCAGGAGACATTCACAGGGGTCTAGTCAATATGGAGGGCTGCATGGGGCAAGGTTGTCCTGCCAGCCACTCATACAGTGTGTCTACTCTTGTAAATTAAGTCGACTTAAGCTTGCTTAAGTCGACTTAATTTACTCTGCGTCTACACTACACTTTCCTTAAGTCGACTTAAGCAGCTGCTTCAGTCGACTTAAGGAAAAATTAAGTCGACTTTACTAAACCTCATTTTAAGTCGACTTTGCTGGCTAAGTCGACTTTAGAAAGTCAACTTAGCCAGTGTGGACGTGCAGTAGCCCTAAGTCGATTCAGGGGGCTCCAGGGCTTCCCCACTGCCCTCCCGGCCAGGGTGGCTGGCACAGCCACAGCCTGGCATGCCCCCCCACAGGGCAGGGCAGAGCCCTGCCCACCCTGCCGCTATGCCCTGCCAGGGTCCCTGTCCCCCTTTGCCCCATTGTACTCAGGTGTATAAAGTGGATTAGGTTATTGGGAATTTATATTATTAGGGGAAACTAGTTTTAAGAGTAGTAGTTAGCATGTGTAGGCCCAAGCCTGAACCAGTTTTCAAAGGCCTAAGCATAACCGCTCACATGAACCTATGCCAAGAACTCAGACGTCATCTAATGAGCAGCTGCAGCCCTAACGAGCATCCTAACAAGCACCCTAACGAGCCTCGTATACCCAACAAGGTTGCAATCTCTTCTCGGAAGAGAACTCCCTGATAACTCTCTGATAGCTCCTCGACAACTAACTAAAAATGATCAATGGCTGACAGCTAACTAAAAATGATCAATGGCTGACAGCTAACTAAAATGATCGATGGCAATGTGGCAAAAACTGTGGGAACCCCTGTAAAAACAGGAGGGGCACAGAGGGCTAAAGCTCTATTATAACCATAAATGAAGGTCTCACTCCAACAGACATTCAATAGTTAAAAAACAAAACCAAACGCAGTACAGCCTGTGACCACGCCTCTTCTCCCCCCTTCCCCCCCTTCTCCCCCTCCCCTGGTATCAGGCTGCACCAGTTCCCTTAGAATGCCAAGTAATGTCAAAAGGCTTTTAATAAGCAAAATATAACTTAAAAAAAAAAAAAAAGGACAGGGACTCTCAATAAATTCTCCTTAGTGTCCTAAAAAGTTAAAAAGCCATAAAAAGCCTCTAACTCAAATCAAGCAGTATATAAATTAAGTAAAGTGTTTGTATTATAATTTTTTGTTCCAGTTATTTAATAATCCTTCTCAGTGAGGAATAAACCGGTATATGCAATTATATTCTGTTAAACAAATATTAATAAAAAAAAATAATTAAGGATTTTTTCTGCAAATATAATTAAATTAATATGTGTAAAACTTTCTTCTAAAATATAGTAGTAAGTATATAAAAAAAAATTATTATCAGGTAGGCGTTTGTGTTTCATGTGTTAGTTATAAAATACATGACAAAGTTTAGCCTGTTATAAAAGAATTGTTTGTAGCATCTCCTTTTATTTTCAGGCAGCATCACAATTAGTTGGTAAAGCTGCATTGGTCTCAAGCCACCCCAGGCCTACTTACAGGGAATTTAAAAACTCAGAGTATTAAAAATCATTTTTCCCTGAAACCTGTCACCCAAAACAAACTTGGTTAAAATACCAACTTACCTGCCTTCGTTTTTAAAAAAAAAAAAAAACAAATAAAGACGGTAATCCTTTATCAGTCATCCCTCCTACAAAAAGTTCACAATGCTTTGGAAGCAGCTCAGGCTTGTACAAGAGGCTTAAATTAGCTCAAAGCAAACAAAGTAAAAGCCTAAAGAGCAAAAAGCCATAAAGCTCCTCCCCCTAAAAACGGAGCAGCATTTGTTTTTCTCAAAAGTCAAGGGGCAGACCCCAAAAATCTAAAAAAAAAACAACTTGCCTTGCCACAATTGCTGGCTGTAAAACAATATAACAAATTTCCAGGTCTCACCCTTTTTTATTATAGGAACAAATCCTATTTTAATAGTTACCTTTTTTTGTAAAAGTAGATCTTTAAATTAAAAATCATTGGTTAAAAGCAGTTCCCCTAGAAACCATGAGACACTATATTCCTTGGTTCCCTGTTCCAAAAAAGGTTCCAAAACAATATCAAATAGTATGGGACGCTAGCATTATCTAAATATAATGTTTATTATTATATTTATTATTATATTTATTATATTATATTATATTATACTCATTATATTTATTATCTAAATATAATGTTTGGTCTTTAAATTTTAAGTAACTCTTGATTTAAAGGACATGTTCTATTAAACTCCAGTTCAAGACCCTCAAGATGTGTTAGGGGTCAAAATAGGCAATAAATTTAGCATTTGCCTCAAAGTTCTATGTCAAATGGACTATACCCCAAAAAAATTTAACATCAGGATTTAATGGGTACTTGCCATTAACAGTCTCCCTTTAACAGGGGCTAAACTTACTAAAAATGTAACATTAGTAAAACAGCAGCTGGGTACTACTGTGAATTATGTAAATATCAAAAATTAAATCACCTCAGGCCTCTAAGAAACTGGGTAAAACTAATTCAAATGCTTTTCTCAGTCAGGCTATTACAGCAGCGCAAAGGGTTAAAGGCTTTGCAAAATAATATTAATCAGTGTAAAACAAAACACCTAATGTGTCAAAAGTGTTAAAAAAAAAAAAAAAAAAACCTTTCAAATTACAATCACAAAAATTATGACTCTGATTGGTAAACCCCAAATTGTTATTTCAGACGGTGTTCCTCCATTTTCCTCTAATATTTTAAACCAATTTTGGGAAACTTGGGGGGTTTGTAACTTCACTTCTCCAGCTTATTCTCCACAGACTCACGGAACCGTTGAAGGATCAACGTTAAAGGAGCAATTCGTTGGTTAAAAAAAGAACCTGCATCAGCTTTAACACTGCATCTTATTACACATTGGTAACACCCAATTCCAAATAAAAAACCCTCACCTTTAATTCAAAAAGAGGGAATCTATTTTAATAAACAGGATATTATTTTTACTAGCTGTTTTCTTTAAAATTATAGCTTTAAAGTTTTTACCCCAGAATAAGCTAATTACATTTATGCTGAACTACAAAATTTAACACTTTTCACCTTACAGGGATTTCAAAAAGTTAGTCTTCTTAAAAGTAAAGTAGCTAGGTTACAGCAAATTGCAGGAATTAACATCCTTGCAATGGCAGAACACTGTATTATTTTGTAATAACCATATTTGATTTTATTATTAAGAAGGTTGTAAAAACAGTTCATTTTGGGAACGTGTGCCCACTACAACCATAGGACCAATCGTTTTCCACCTCCAGCAGAAGACATTTTAAGGCAGTATGCTGTCCTCGTTGTGCTATGCCTCCTTGGATGCATCATCGAACCCTGGGTACTCCAGTTGATCCATGCCCTCAGACGAGGCTACCATAGGGCTAAACATTTCTCATCCGCGTGCCCGAAGTTTATTCCAGTTTTCTTCTCTTTATTGTGGACTGTTAAGGACATTTCAGAGACTATGGAACTTCAGAATGCACCTCACTCTCGAACCATCAACATTAGACGTCTCATTCGTGAGCATCAACGAAAAGTTTCACATCACCCTGGCACAGAACTTTTGTTCGGGACATTCTTGTGTTTCTTTTGGCTCGGAACCACCACAGTCTCAGTCATGGACTCACTGCCTGTTATTCTGTTTTCATCTTTATTTCTTATGATTGCATGCTTTATTCTTCCATTTTTGTATCATGAAACTCTGGCCAATATGCTTGGATTGTTAGCGGTAATTGTCATTTGTTTCTTTTTTCAGTTTTATATTGTTGCCTACCAGCAAACGCCAGTTATATCACAATTGTTTAATTGTACCAAAATGTTTCAAAATGAATCCTCCACCCAACCATTCATCATCACCAACCTTGTCACGACTCCTCCCAAGTCTAAGGAATTCGTGGCACAGGGAGGTGTGGTCTTGATGGCATGGGCTTGGTCATGGTTACAAAATGTCCGTCAAGCTCGTGATACTTCCATCAGTATGTAATCTTCTTTCATATTGGTATAATGCTTTAATTCTTTTAATTGTTTTTAGGTTTTCTAAATGTTTTTTATTTAGATTTTTTTGTGTGTGTGTGTTTAATGCTAGTTTTAGGATGTAAATCCTTTAAGTTGCGATGTTGCAGCAAGCTTAAAGAATTTAGGGGCATGTATAAAGTGGATTAGGTTATTGGGAATTTATATTATTAGGGGAAACTAGTTTTAAGAGTAGTAGTTAGCATGTGTAGGCCCAAGCCTGAACCAGTTTTCAAAGGCCTAAGCATAACCGCTCACATGAACCTATGCCAAGAACTCAGACGTCATCTAATGAGCAGCTGCAGCCCTAACGAGCATCCTAACAAGCACCCTAACGAGCCTCGTATACCCAACAAGGTTGCAATCTCTTCTCGGAAGAGAACTCCCTGATAACTCTCTGATAGCTCCTCGACAACTAACTAAAAATGATCAATGGCTGACAGCTAACTAAAAATGATCAATGGCTGACAGCTAACTAAAATGATCGATGGCAATGTGGCAAAAACTGTGGGAACCCCTGTAAAAACAGGAGGGGCACAGAGGGCTAAAGCTCTATAAAAGATCAGCTCTGGGGACACTGAGGCGGACAGGGTTGGACTGACTCAAGACGCCCAGTGGCTCCGGTCACTATAGCAAGTGGGGTCAGTCCAGAGAAGAAAAGAGAAAGGTCAGGTCCTAGTCATGAAGCTGACTGGACTGGCACGTTGGCCCGAGCTCATCAAAGAAAGGTCAGCACCTGATCCCCGATGGTGGCGAAACTGACACGTTGGTAAGGAGTTCGGTGAGTATTAAGAAACCACAAGAGGCCTAGGTGAACACTGGTTCGAGAGTAGCTACAGGTATATAAGTAACAGGTATATAAGTAACTGAAACAGTAAGGGAAGTTTAGCACCCCAGCCTGGGAGTACAGGTAGATTGCCTGCCGTCCC
>ML688461.1:98484-111330 GCA_007922175.1 Pelusios castaneus
AGTGCAGAGTAATAAGAATAGTTTTAGTTATTAAATAACAAGTAATTCTGAAGCATGCTGCAGCACAAGAATATCATAGTATAACAGCAAAGATAAACCTTGCAAGTGTGTAACAGTTAAAAAGAGTGCACGAACAAAAAGATAAGCAAAAATATAAGTCTTCTTGTACCCAAGATGATCTGTAATAAACACTTTGTACTTATAATTCTTTTGATTCTATTCTATTGTTATTTGCCATGGTACTGTTAATTCCTGACACTCCACTCCCCCTTTTTCTGTTTCCCCTATGGAAACAGCACTTAATTCCTTTGGTAATTACCTGGGTTATCGGCTGGCTCGGTTTAACCCTTTATTATTCAGTTCTAGTTCCCCTGACTACTGATGTATCTGTCAGCGCCTCCCTTCCATCAGATCAAGGCCGGGCTATAATCCCGGTGGAAAAAGAACCCGGCGTCTGCCTGGTCCCCTCGATGAATAACACCCCCGAGGGGTGACGCCAAAAAGTATAAACAGTATACAGGCTCATAGATCAGGTACAATGGGGCAAAAACTGAGCCCCCTGGCACTTGGCAAGGGGTACCCCCCCCGCCACTGTGGACCTGTCCCAGATCCACCTAGCCCCTACAAGTTGACCTAGGCGTCCAGTGTGGACGCTCTAGGTCGATTTTGTAGGGTCCCCTCTAAGTCAACTTAAAATTTAAGTGTGGACATGCTAAATCGACTTAAATTAACAAGTGTAGACATAGCCATAGGGCCCAACTGCATGTGCCACCCGGCCATGGAGTCTTCCCAATCTGCATCCAGACTGCAGCGCAGGGTGGTGTGCAGGAGACTCAGGCGTGGTGTTGGTGAAAACCTGTAATCTTGCAATCACTAGTGGTAAAAGCCGCTCAAACAGCACTTTTTTGCTGAGCTCTGTCCTCCTCCCTTAGCCACCTTTCCTGTCCCACAATCTGCAAAGCAAGTGCCAGCTCCCACACTGAGACCCCAGCCTTAAACTGTGCAGCCAGCCTGAGCATTTCCTCTTGCCTTGCGGCATGCCTGTCCTCTACCTGTATGTCCATTGGTCTTTGGTGCTGGCCCTGCTTGTTGGCCCGCTCCAAAATATCAACCATAAGTTTGTCACGGAAATGCTTCTGTGATGGTCTGTTCGGCCAGGTTTCCGCTGCAGTGTGGGCAAGCTGCGGAAGTACTGCGACTGTAGAGGTCGAGGGGCCTGGAACAGGACAAAACACAGGAGGTTATTGTCTCAGATAGCTAGCTCACTGCAGGAACAGAGAAAATCCTCACAGAATTTCAAAGAGATAAAATGATACTTTTACACACTGAATTTAAATATATTATGTGAGCAATGCCTCAGACCACAGAAGCTCCCTGGACACCGCCTGGTTAATCACAGTGAAAGAACTGCAGGCACAATGTTAAGTTAAAAATGCAAAGCTGCTCTTTTGATTTTAGAAAACTGCAAAACTCTTTGGGTTTGGGCAGGGGGGTACAGGGCTGCCATGGGTGGCTGTGCTACAAAAGCTTTTTCTTTTATTTCAGGCCTTCCACATTTTGGAGGGCCTAATAGTTCTTGTGGTGCAACAACAGATATCCTCCTACAAGGGATCACTAGAGCCAAAGGCGAATCATCATTAGATGTCAACAACATAGGGCCTCTGGGGCATAGGTGAGCAGTTCTGATTCCATCCATTGGAAAGCAGTGACGTTCTCTCTCATATACTAATAGTATATTTATTGATTGATGTAGAGGACCCGTACGGGTTATACAGACACGATGCATTTACAATTTAGAAAGCTCAGTTAATAAACCATACCCTGGCTACAATTGCCAGCATTTGACTAAATCTCCCCAAATATTCAGCAGTCCTCAGCCTTAAACAAAACCAAAAACACCTTCCTCCCATCTTCCTTAGCTGATGCCTGACTTAACAGATAGCCTTATAACCAAGTCCAGAAGTCAACATAGACTATGGCTGTGTCACTCTGATAAAGAGAGAGCGGTCCAGAGTGCAGCCTCCCATCACTTTTAATGATGCAATTTCCCCCTACCCTTTTGTACATAGCCATCAGGAGAGATGTGATCTCTTGGAATGGAAACCCCTTTCCTGGTTTCTGTTAGTCAACCTGCTCAATCTCCATCATATACTGGCCTGCTGCAGCACGTCTTCAGCATGCTTTCTTGCAGTTATTTAGTCTGACCTGGTCCCTTCCTATCTAAACAAATGTTACCTGGCACTGATTTCTACCCAGAATTCTTTGCATTCATGCTTGCTCACTAAAACCTCATTATTCTGTGGTCTCTCTTCTGTGTCGTCCCCTCCCCACACACACACACACACACACACACACACACACACTCAACTTCTGTGTAATTAGCAAACCAATCTTCTCCCGGATCCCGGATCCCCCTTATCTGTGTGTAGGAGGGTGGAAAAGTCCTTTGTTATTTTACAAAAACCCATATCTTTGACTCTGAAGCAGAAATGATAAAAGCCTGGGAATGGAAAACAAGCAAAGATTAGGCACACAAAGGGGGACTTATTGAAGTGGAAAGGGCCAAATGAACCCCTTAGGACTGGAGGAAACAACACCTTGCAGATGGAAGGGAGAAGACAGGCCATGTTTGTGCCCTGCCTGGGGAGGTGGAGAGCTAGGAGCTCCATCACAAAAGAGAGGCCAATGATGAGATTTGCAGAAAGGGAATCCAGAATTTCCTGTACATTGCCCAGAGTTACACTTCATCCTAGCAGAACACAGTTAATGGCCCTGGACACTTGCATCACAGCAACCCCCCACGGTGTTATTTCCCAACTCCAAACTGATTCCTGACAGACTAGTAGCAATCTGGCACTGCAAGCTTCCATGCAGTGATTGCCACTTGCTTCTTCACCATGAGTGCAGCTCTCATTTTGGTGTCACTGCACTGGAGGCCTGGGGCAAGGTCCTCACACAGTTCTAGGAACGTGGCTTCCAACATCTGAAAGTTCAGCAGCCACTGCTCACCATCCCTTACCTGCCTAACTTGTAATCCCCCCAGTCAGTCTTGTTTCTCAGGCCCAGAACTGGTGTTCCACTCTCTGCAACTGCTCTGCGACTGCCAACAACAGCCTGCAATCGTTTCTTTCCTGGGCACACAAGAAGGCAGCCTACAGAAAGTCATTGTATTCCCTGATGCTCCGCTGCAGGCTCTTGAAATACTGAAGAAACAGGTAGGGTAAAAAGAGGGAAGAAATGAGCACTCAGCACAAAACGGAGGCCTCGAGAACAAAATTAATCAAGGAAACAAAAAACATGATGAGAAGAAATTATTTTATAGCCTAGTGGATAACAAACAAGCGGAATTGAATTTGCTCTTTTATAAGCATAAATTCGATCTAGTTGGTATTACTGAAACCTGGTGGTATGAGTCACATCAGTGGTTCCCAACCTGTGGCCCAGGAGCCAAAAGTGGCCTGCAGGGTCTTTCAAAGTTGCCTGCTACTCCCCTGCTCCTCAGTGCAGAAGGGAGCTGCTGCCTGAGGACCCAGGCAGAGTGCATGGCCGCAGGACTGCATGATCAATGCAGGCTGCTTGCTGCAGTCAAGGGGATGGGAGATCAGCGCTCCCCTCTTCTGGATGCAGACGGCATCATTGCCTAGGGACCCAGGAGGAGTGCACAGGGCTAAAGAATACATGCAGTTTCCCTGCTACAGCCATAGAGCCGAATTACTGCTTAAGTGCTGAGAGCACTCCTACCTTGCTGGCACTTGGGGTGAGTGAGGGGGTGGGGCCCCTGAGCCAGAAGGTGGGATGAGACAGGCCAGCCCCTGTTCACTTCGCCCGGAGGGACAGGGCTGGCTGGCTCACGTTGCGGCCTCTGCCACCCTGGCACAGTCTTCCAGGGCCCTGGGGGGCTGCATCAGAGGCCCCCGCGCCATGCACCAGCTGGTCCCTCCACACTCCAGACAGGGCCGGGATGGAAGCGTCCTCTGGCCCCAGGGCCAGGGCCACCCAGAGAGGGACACCACAGGGGCAACTTCCCCCAGACCCCCACCAAGGAGGGGGCCCCCTGCCCTGGCCCCTGCCTCAGCTTCTGACTCTATACGTCCTGGGGAACATTGGGGCTGGGTAAACCAACGGGGGTTGGTAATTGGGAAGGTGGCTGGAGTGAGCTGAGATAGGAGGAGACGTGGGGGTGGGCAGAGGTGGCAGAGCTGCTGGACAAGGCAAGTCTTGGGAAGGAGGAGGACTCATGGAGGAGGCAAGAGGGAATAGAAGGGAGCAGGAGCAGCTGAGCTGCATAGCGAGAGAGATGTCACTGCTGCATCTGCTATCCTGGCCACTCTGTAGCACCCTTGTGTGGTGTGGTCCCCAAGACTTGATTGAATGATGTCAGTGACCCAGGGGCAGCTGAGGGCAGGACTTCCTGTGACCTGCTTCCCTGCTCCCAGAGGCAGGAGGAAATAGGCATCAGCCCTTCACAACCTGGCTATGTTCCCTTCTCCTTGTGGAAAAGAAAATGAAGCACACATATCAGTCTGGGGCAGAAAAAGAAAGGAGACAAAGAAGCAAAGATCTGTGGGTGAAAAGGGGAAACAGACTCTAGATCAGTGTGGTTGGGTGGTGGAGAGGAGAACCGAGAGAGAACGTGGAATAAGCGAAGCAGCTGGTGATGGTGCAAGTGGGAGTGACATAAGGCTTTGTGACAACATCACAGAGGAAGCCTGCAGTGAGAATGCAGCAGAAAATTGTGAACATGAGTCAGGTTTGGTGGTGCAAGCTGAAGGGGATAGAACACCAGGCAAGAAAAACAATCTGGTTTCCAAATATGCTTCTCCAACGCATCACCAAATAATGGTCTTTGTTTACCCAGTCACCTGGGGTCACATCGATAAACCGGAAAGGGATCTAATTGTTTCCAGGGGACCTCCTCCCAGCCCTGAAAGTTTTCCTCATGATTCGTCCAAATGTTCATTCCCTACATCTGTTTTCTGCAAGACTCTGCCTAATGGTGAGAGTGTGAAAAGGGACTGGCTCATTTGGAGCCACAAGGCGTCTGGCCTGTTCTGCTTTCCATGCTGTCTCTTTTGAGACCAAAAATCAATCCCTGTATAATTCCAGATTCTGCCTTGGGGGTGTAAATGGTAACTAGAGGAAACTGTATGACAAAATAAAGAGTCATGAGGTCAAATCTAGTCACTTTCAATGTTACTTACAATGGAAAGATCTTGCAAATGCTCTTTCTGGAAAAGGAGCCATTGATAATGCTCTTGAAAAGGAAGGAGAAGTGGCATAAAGTGTTGCAAGGCTTGACTGACGTTACCCTGTTTCTGGCAGAGCAAAATTTGGCCTTTCAGGGATCACATTCGACCCTACGGCATGATGACTGTGGGCTGTTCCTTTCCACTGTAAAGTTGATCTCTAAATATAACCAAGATCCGAAGTGTCACCTTGAAACTGTTATGGAACATCAAATGGCTGAGAAGAGACAGAGAAAGCAAGCACACTGGCATAGCCAGAATGAGTTTTTGGAGGTGTTTGCTAAGAAAATGCTGCATACACTTCTTGAAGAGGTAAGAAATGCTCAGTACTATGGACTTATTGTGGATGGGACACCTGATGTCTCTCATACTGAACACTTGATATTTGTCTTGAGATATGTAAACGAGAAAGACGGGAAATGGGTTGTGCAGGAATGATTCATTAAAATGGTGGACTGCAATAAAAAGAAAGGAGACGATATTACAGAACAGATCAAGAAAGTGAAAATAAGATAGAGCTGCAGAACAGTAGGGGCCAAGGATGTGATAATGCTTCAAATATGTCTGGGAATTAACAGGGTGTGAAAACTAGGATACAAGCTAAAAATCCTCAGGCGTTGTTTTCACCCTGCACAGCTCACTCTCTGAATCTATGTGGTACTTATGGCATGGAGAAGAGTCCTGAAGTCAAAATGTATTTTGGGAATGTACGGTAGCTGTACAATGTATTTGCCTGCAATCCTGCAAGATGGGAAATTCTTCAAGAAACTGCAAAACTCTTTCTCCACTCCATTTCAACAACTAGATGGAGCTCTAGAATTGATGCTATTCACCCCCTTGTGAAAAATTACAAAAGGGTGCTAGATTCTCTTTTCAAAATTGAGGAAGAATTGGACTTGACAGCAGAAACTCAGGCTGAAGTTTCAGGTCTCACTGAGTGGCTGCAATACTTTGAGTTCATCCTTCTCACAACAGTGTGGTACAAGATATTGCAGTCTATTGATATTCAAAGCAAACTTGTCCAAGGATCTAAGCTCACCATGGAAAAAGAAGTGCAACATATGAAAAGCCTCTTGGAAGAAATCCAACAGTTGAATAATTCCTGGCCAAGTCTTCTCAGGGAAGCTAAGGTCATCGTTGAAGGACTAGGTCTCACCACTGAATTCAAGAAAACATGCAGAAGAATCTGAAGGAGGAAGCATTTCCATGATGAACCAGCCATAACAGAACATACATTTTATTCCCTTGAGGATAAATTCAGAACTGAAGTGTTCATCACAGCCATGGTTATGCTCCTCTCGGATCTGTGAAATCTAGCAGGAACCATGGAGAAACTCTCAAGCTTGTTCTCACCTATCCTTGATCCGCCAGCAGTCACAGAGGAAGTAGCAAAAGTTTGCGAAGTCACTGTCTACCACGTACCCACAGGATCTAAACAAGGCTAAAGTCGACCTTCAGAGGCGGTGTTATTAAGTCGACTTAAGCTGATATTAAGTCTACTTAATAAAAGTCCAATGTGGACGCGGCTTTGTGTAGATCGACTTCAGCGTCCTTAATTCGACCTAAGTTGCCAGTGTAGATGCACCCTTTATGCCAAGAGCCTAGAATCTGTGTTCCGTCAGATATGCATTTGCTTGAGAATGCTCATTGCCTTGTCAGTCTCTGTTGCATCTGGGGAACGCAATTTTAGTAAGCTTAAGCTTATTAAGAACTGCTTGCGATCAGCAACTGGGGAGAATAGGCTGAGCCATTTGATCCTCCTCTCAGTGGAGAACAAACTTGCAAAGCAAATAAATTATGATGATGTCATTGATGACTTTGCAGCCTTGAAAGCGAGAAAGAAATACTTTGCATAGAGATTATAATTGAGAAGCTTAACTGAAAAGTGTAGGATGGTGGTTTTAAGCACTGTGACTTTAAGGCAGACGTGTCACGGGAGGGGAGGGATCAGACTACTGTGGACATTCTAACTGGCTGGGTGCAGGGTGATGATGAGAGCTTTGGCAGGCTCACATTATATATGTGTGATCATTTTAGATTGTAAGCCTGAGGGCAGGGTCTGTCTTAATTTTATTATTTTGGAAGCTGCTATGGGAGCTTTTTGATGGAAAGCGGGGTATAAATACATTAAATAAATAATAATACATTTCTGCATGTACATGTCAAGTTAACTGAAGAATAAAGAAATCTGGTTTATTGCACTTCTGGAGACTCTTCAGTTCAGGTCCACTGAAAAGGCAAATGGCTGTGGCCTGGTAACAGAGGACTTGCAGAGAACAAAATATAAATGTCTTGGTGGCAGGTGACAGCTGGGGTGGCTGCCATCCAAGCTCACTGGCAATCTGCTATAGTATATAAATGTATGAATTGTATGTATGGAACAGTGAGGGGGGCACCTCACATCAAATCTGCTTCAGCCCCCTAAGTCCTCTGGGGGGCCCTGCCCAGTGCCCCCTGTTTCTGAGTTACTGATAACTTGGATGAAAATGATCTTGAATGCTTATGGATCAATGTCCTATTAGAATAGGTAAACCACAAGACGGGGTATTGGTGGTATAGGTTACCAAATCACTTTATGAAACAGGATGATTGGATCTGTAAGTACCTCTCTATAATATGCTGAGGAAAAAAGAGCATGATCATGGTGGACTTCATTTTGAATGACATATGATGGAAGTCATGTGCTGCCAATACTAAAACATCCTTGGAATTTTAAAATACTATAGAAGACAGTTTCATAATTCAAAAAGAGTTGCATCCAACATGGGAACTCTTTATTAGACCTTGTTTTATCAGATAAAGAAGAACTAATCACAGAATTAAAAGTTAATGGTAGCTTAGATATAAATGATCATGACTTGATCACATTTGTAAAGTGCAAACAGTATAAAGTTCAGATCTGTAATATATATGCTTGGTGTTTTAAATGGGCAAATTTCACAAAATTCAAAAAAATTATGAGCCAGATCAGCTGTGAGGAAGAATTTAAACAGAAAAATATGAATGATAATTGGAAATTATTTAAGAATACTTTACTAGATTCTCAAAAGGCCACAATCCCACAATCAAGAAAGAAGGCTGTACTGGTTTAAAAACTAACCTGATTTAGAGGAGAAGTGAAGGGAGCTATTCAAAATTATATGGAAGAAGGGATGAATAAATCGGAAGCTAGGAACTATAGAAAATGTAGAAGAGAAGCAAAGGGACACAAGGATAACTATAGCCAGCAGAGGTAAGGACAATAAGAGATTTTTAAGTATATTAGGAACAAAAAAGAATCCTAACAATGATTTTTGTACAATGATTTTTGTACACTACTAAATGAAAACAGTAGAATGATCAGTAATGGCAGAAGTGTTTAATAAATATTTCTGTCCTGTATTTGGGAAGAAAATATATAATGCAATATATCATATGATGATAATTACACCCTTTCCATTCCAGTAATAACTCAGGAGAATGTTAAACAATAGCTACTAAAATTAGACCTGTTAAAATCAGCAGGTCTGGATTACTTGCATCCAAGGGTATTAAAAGAGGCCTTGCTGAGGAACTTGCTGCTAGAGCATTGATGTTGCTTTTCAATAAGTCTAGGAATACTGAGGAAGTTCCAGAACTCTGGATGAAAGCTAATGTTGTACCTATATTTAAAAAAAAATTAATGGGATGACCTGAGTAATCTTAGACCTATGAGTCTCACACCAATCTTGCCAAGATAATGGAGCAGCTGATATGGGGCTCGATTAATAAAGAATTAAAGATGGCCAATATAATTAATGACAATCAGCATGGGTTGTCAAACTAACTTATCTTTTTTTATGAGATTACAGGTTTGTTGGAGAAGGTAATAGTGTTGATATAATATACTTAGATTTCTTAAACCCACTTGAGACTAGTTACTATATGACATTTTGATTAAAAAAACTAGAATGATACAAAAATAACATGGAAACATTAAAAGGCTTAAAAACTGGTTAACTATAGGTCTCAAAATGTGGTTGTAAATGGGGAATCATTATTGAACAGATGTGTCTCTAGTCAAATAGGATCTTGCAGAGATCATTCTTGACGCTACACTGTTTAATGTTTTTATCAATGACTCAAAAGAAAATATAAAATCACTACTGATAAAGGTTTTAGACAACAAGAAAATTGGGGGAGTGGTAAATACTGAAGAGGATGGGTCATTGGTACAGATCAATCTGGATCATGTGGTAAGATAGGTGCAAACAAATAATATATGTTTTAATATGGCTAAATGTAAATGTATATATTTAGGAATAAAGAATGTCAGCCATAGTTATAGGATGAGGGACTCTAATCCTGGGAAACAGCGATTCTGAAAATGATTTGGAGAGTGTGGTGGATAATCAGCTGAATATGAACTCCCAGCAGGCCCATCTTTTGGGGCAGCATGAGGGGGTGACCGTCCCAGGCTCCGCGGTTCCATGGGCCTCCCCACTATCGTGCTGCCCCCCACGCTTGCCCCGCAGCCTTCGGTGGCAAGCCAAAGCCAAGGGTTTGGGAGGGGAAGCAGAGCCCAGCCTCTGAGCCAGGCCTCCCCACCCCCTGGGGCGGATCAGCCTCTGGATTGACCATCCCCATCCCCATATGTGGCAAGGGCCCCACAGAGGCCAATTGGTCCTGTGCCCCGCCTCCCCCTAGGGATGGCACTGAATCCCAATTCAAAGTTGTGTCTAAAATGGTCCAGTATGATCCTTGGATGCATAAACCAGAGAATCTTGAGTAGAAGTAGAGAGGCTATTTTACCACTGTATTTGGCACTGAAGAAACTACTATAAGAATACTGTGTCCAATTTTGGTGTCCACAACTGAAGAGGTAGGTTGATCAATTGGAGAGGGCTCAGAAACAAGCTATGAGAATGATTAAAAAATTAGAAAATCTGCCTTAAGAACATAAGAACAACCATACTGGGTCAAACCAATCGAGCATCTAGTCCAGTATCCTATCTTCCTACAGTGGCCAATGCCAGGTGCTTCAAAGGTAATGAACGGAACAGGTAATAAGTGATCCATCCCGTTGACCACTCCCAGACTGTGGCAAACAGCAATCCCTGCCAATCCTGGCTAATAGCCATTGATGGACGTAACCTCCATGAATTTATCTAGCTCCTTTTTGAAGTCCTTTATAGTTTTGGCCTTCAGAACAACCTCTGCCAAGGAGTTCCACAGGTTCACTGCACATTGTGTGAAGAACTATTTCCTTTTGTTCATTTTAAACCTGTTGCCTATTAATTTAATTTGATGACCATAGTTTTTTGTGTTATGAGGGGTATATAACACTTCCTTATTTACTTTCTCCACATGAATCATGATTTTATAGACCTCTATCTTATCCTCCCTTAGTAGTCTCATTTCCAAGCTAAAAAGTCTTACTAATCTCTCCTCATATGGAAACTGTTCCATATCCCTATTAATATTTGTTGCCCTTTTTGTACTTTTTCCAATTCCACTGGGCATACCATGATTTTATATAAAGAAAATATGATATTTTCTGTCTTCTTATAATGATTCCCAACATTTTTTTAGCTTTTTTGACTGCTGGTGCCCATTGAGTATGTGTTTTCAAAGAGCTATCCACAGTGACTCCAAGGGTATGTCTACACTAGATTTTCATTAAGTCGACTTAAGAACCTCCTTACGTTGACTTAATGAAAGCTTAAGTTGACCTAATAAGAACCAGCCATTAGGTCGACTTAAGCCTTAAGTCGACTCCTTAAGTCGACTTAAGGATGGTGTGGATGGGGAGTAACCCTTAAGTTGACTTTATTAAGTCGACTTAAGGGTGGTTAGATCGACTTAACAAAGGGACTAAGTCGACTTAACTTTAAGTCGACTTAGTCCACTTTGTTAAGTCGACTTAATAAGGTCGGCTTTAAGTTGACTTAAAGTCGACCTTATTGAGTCGACTTAACAAAGTTGACTTAACTTTTTCTAGTGTAGATATAGTCCAAGATCTATTTCTTGAGCGGTAATAGCTAATTTAGAACCCATCATTTTGTATATCTAGTTTTCCAGTGTGTGTTACTTTGCATTTATCAACATTGAATTTCATCTGCCATTTTGTTGCCCAATCACGCAGTTTTGTAAGACCACTTTGAAACTCTTCACAGTCTGTTTTGGACTTAATTATCTTGAGTAGTTTCTATCATCTATATATTTTACTGTTTACCCCCTTTCCCCCACTGTTTACCACTTTTTCTAGGTCATTTATGAATATGTTGAACAATACTGATCCCAATACAGACTCCTGGGGGGCACCACTATTTACCTCTCTCCATTCTTAAACCAACCATTTATTCCTACCAATTGTCTTCCTATCTGGCACTGATCCAGGAGATGACCTTCCTTCTTATCTCATGACAGCTTACTTTGCTTAAGAGCCTTTGGTAAAGGACCTTGGCAAAGGCTTTCTGGAAATCTAAGTACACAACATTGACTAGATTACTTTTGTCCATATACTTGCTGACCTCCTCACAGATTGTTCCCCAACAAGTCATATTCATCTATGTCCCTGACAATTCTGTTCTTTATGATAGTTTCAACCAATTTGCCTGGTACTTGAAGCTAGACATACTACCTGTAATTGGTGGGATTGCCTCTGGAGCCTTTTTTAAAAATTGGCATCATGTTCCGGTCATTTGGTACAAAAGTTGATTTAAATTTTAGGTTACATGCCACAATTAGTAGCTCTGCAATTTTGTATTTGAGTTCCTTCAGAACTCTTGGGTAGATTCCCTCTAGACCTGGTGACTTATTACTGTTTAATTTATCAGTTTGTTCCAAAATCTCCTCTAATTATATCTCAATCTGGGACAGTTCCTCATATGTTGACAAGTTCCAAAAGGGTAGCTGTGTTAGTTTTAGCCATGTTAATCTAAATCACCAAAACAAACAAGGAGTCTTGTTTGTTTTCCTCATATGTGTCATCTAAAAAGAATGGCTGAGGTTTGGGAATCTTCCTCACATCCTGAGCCATGAAGACCAATGCATAGAATTCATTTAGGCTATGTCTACACTTGCACTTTTAAATCGACTTTAACTAAGTCGACTTAGTTAAGTCGACTTAGTGTGTCTACACTTAAAATTAAAGTCGACTTAAAGGGGAATTTACAAAGTCGACCTAGAGCGTCCACACTGGATGCTCTAGGTCGACTTTGTGGGGCTAGGGGGACCTTGGGCAGGTCCACGGTGGTGGTGGGGGGGAGTACCCCCTGTGTACAATGGGGCAAAGGGGGACAGGGACCCTGGCAGGGCAGAGTCCTGTGTGTGACTCTGTCTGGATTTAGGGAAGCATTTATGATATTATTTTCAATGGGTATCTCATAAACGCTATAATCCATAGGAACTATGTCATGTTTGGTATCAATAGAAAGGCAGTAATTTGTTGGAAATGATTATATAGTTTATGTCTAGGAATTCTATTTTGATTAGAAGTTAAGAATTTGATGTTATATCCATACTTTAACTTGTGTCATTAGACGGGAGGGTGTGAACAACCATTGTCTCCTTAATGTTTAGGAATTTTCCAGGTAGAATGGTCTCAGGGAGTATCCTGATGAGCCATTGAGGACATAAA
>ML688461.1:111730-152067 GCA_007922175.1 Pelusios castaneus
TTTATGAGATATCCATAGAAAATAATATCATAAATGCTTCCCTAAATCCAGACAGTGTCACACTGTGCCCACATGCCCTGCCCTTTGGGGGGCATGCCAGGCTCCCCCTGTGCCCCCCCCCCCACCAGGGAGGGCATTGGTGTAGTCCTGGGATAGCCCTAAGTCGACATAGGGCTACCCCAGGGCTACACTGGCTTAATTCTACTTTAGAAAGTCGAAATAAGCCTTAGGTCGAATAGAAAGGAGGTTTAATAAAGTCGACTTAATTTTCATTAAATTGACTGTATTTTGCTTAAGTCGACTTAAGGAAAGTGTAGTGTAGACGCAGGGCACATTAAGTCGACTTAAGCCAAGCTTAAGTCGACTTAATTTACAAGTGTAGACGCACCCTTAGTTTCTCCTCAGTAGTTTTCTTGTCTTCCTTGAGTGCTCTTTTATCATCTTGATCTTTCAGTGGTTCCACTGGTTGTTTAGCAGGCTTCCTACTTCTGATGTAATAAAATATTTTTTTGCTGTTATTTTTTTAATCTAGCTAGCAGTTCTTCAGATTCTCTTTTGGCCTTTTAATTATATTTTAACACTTCACTTTCCAGAGTTTATGTTCCTTTCTATTTTCTTCAATAAGATTTAACTTGCAGTTAATAAAGAATACATTTTTGCCTCTAACTACTATCTTTACTTTGTGTTTAGCCATGATAACTCTTTTTTGTCCACTTACTATGTACTTTAATTTGGGGTATACATTTAAACCAAGCCTCTATTATAATGTCTTTAAAAGTTTTGTGATAGAGCACTGAGGATTAAACCACACCCTTGCCACGGGAGCCTTAATTAAGAGAGGAACCAGTTGGACGAGCCTGCAGGATTGGGGCTGGTGAGGAGTAGCTGGTAGGGTCACTCAGCCAAGACTTATAAAGGCTCATGGGAGCATGGTGGCAGAAGGGGGAGCTGCAGGGGCAGGGGCAAGTATTCAGACTGTAAGGGGCAAAGCTGCAGTTTTGTGCTAAACTTCCCTGATTAGCACTTGAGGCTGCATGGCCCTAACCTGGGTTTGTTGCTGTATATAGTTGGTGCTGGGAAGCCTATAAATAAAGAGCACTGATGAAAGCACAAAATGGAGGACTGTGTGTGGTTTGTAGGTACAGAGGACCTGATTGTAGGGGAAGACCTGCATGAATCTGTCACAAGTTTCCATTCAGCTTGCAAGGATTTCGCTTTTGACACTGTACTGTTTAATTTCTGTTTAACTAACTTCCTCATTGTATGTAGTTTTCTTTTCTGAAACTAAACACTACCATGGTGGACTGCTTTGGTGTTCCCTTTTCACCCCCTCCCCCCCCGACCCACAAGGTGATGAAATGTTATTAAGTTTTGGTTACTGTTATCAAGCGGTTCAGTTCATTTGAACTCTTGGACCAGATTCTGTGCTCCATTTAGGACTAACTAAAAAATTCCCTCTCCTTTTGTGGATTCCAGGAGTAGCTGCTCCAAGAAGCAGTCATTCAAGGTATCGAGAAACTTTATCCTGTCCTGAGGTGACATGTACCCAGGCAATTTAGGGATAGTTGAAATCCCACATTATTATTGAGTTCTTTATTTTGTGTAGTCTTTCCTAATTTCCCTGAGCATTTCACAGTCACTATCTCTGTTCTGGTCAGGTGGGTGGTAGTATAGTCCTACTGTTATATTTGATTAGTTGAGCATGGAATTACTATCCATAGAGATTCTATGGCACAGTTTGTTTCATTTAAGATTTTTATTTCATTTAAATTTCTTTCACATATAGTGCCACTCCCCCACCAATGCAACCTATTGTGTCTTTCCAATATATTTTATACCCTGGTTTTACTGTGTCCCATTGATGAGCTCATTCCACCAAGTGTCTGTGCTGCCAATTATATAAATATCCTCATTTAATGTGAGACACTTAAGTTCATCCATCTTAGAATTTTACACTTCTAGTATTTGTTTATAAGCACTTTTGAAAAATTGTCGATTTTTAGCTGTCAGACGTGTGATGTAATTAAATGGGATTCTTTCATTTCACTGTTTCTCATCAGATCCTACCCCTTTTCTTATCTTCTTCCATAGTTTCCTCCTTACTAAGATATAGAGAGTCTCCATTAATAGATCCTCCCTTAAGGGATGTCTCTGTTGGAAACATGTGCTCCTCAGTAACTGTTATCTTACCCCCAGCTTGCTATGACCTTTTTCATTGTATGTGCCATCAATCCAGTTCCATTCTGGTTTAGGTGGGGCCCATCCTTCCTGTATAGGCTCCACCTTTCCTAAAAGGTTTCCCGGTTCCTAATAAATCTAAACCCCTCCTCCCTGCTCCATCATTTCATCCACGCATTCACACCCTGCAGTTCAACCTGTCTAAATGGCCCTGTGCATTGGAACTGGAATGTTACTATGGACTTCAATCTTTCATCTAGAAGGCTAAATTTGGCCTGTAGGACCTCTCTCTTATCCTTCCCTATGTCACTGATACCTACGTGGACTATGACCACCAGCTGTTCCTTTGCATTACATATAACTCCATCTAGATGTCTTGAGAGATCCACACAACCTTAGCACCCAGCAGGCAAGTCATCATGTGGTTCCCTCAGTCATCACAAAGCCAGCTATCTGTGTTCCTAATGATCGAATCCCCCCAACACTATTACTTGTGATTTTCTACTAACTGAAGTTCCCTCCCCTGGAGATATATCCTCAGTGCAATAGTGGTAGGTAGTCTTATAATGGTAGACTCACAGAGCTCAGTCTACTTAGCTTAACAAAGAGAGGGTGACTTGATTATAGTCTATAAGTACCTACTTGGGGAACAAATATTTGATAATGGACTCTTCAATCTAGTAAAGAAAGTTACAAACTGAGGCAATGTTGAAATTAGACAAATTCAGACTGGAAATATTAAGAGGTGATTTTTATTTATTTTTTAATAGTGAGGGTAATTAATCACTGGAACACTTTACCATGGGTCGTGGTGGATTCTCTATCACTGGTAATTTTTTAATCAAGATTGAATGATTTTTAAAAAATGTTCTAATTAAAAAAAAAGTTACTTGGGGGTAGTTCTATGGTCTGTGTTAAAAAGAAGGTCAAAGTTGGTAATCACAATGGTCCCTTCTGCCATTGGAATCTGTGAATTATGTACAGTGATTATCACAATGGAGTCCTGGTCTGTGGTGCCACAGTAATACACATAAGAAATAATTAAAAAGGGGTTATTCTTCTGCATGATGATCATCCAGGGGCATTAGCGTCCAAATCACTGATTGAAACAAAGCAAAATGATGCAGAGACTGAAAAGAAATGCTGGGAATTGTTTTGTTTGAGAGCAGTTTTATGAATATATTGGGTAGTAATCAGCCAATCTGGAAACAGAACGTTGACCGGTGGAAGGCACATTACAGAAACGATAGTGCATAGCACCATTTGCACTTCAGGAAGGAATCACGTAATTGCAGAAGTGCTTGTTAGAAGGGAAGTGCAGGCCTGGTAAGAGATTCTTGTAACAGATCTGCTTTCAAGACCACTCATTGTGAAAGCAAGAAGCTCCAGGAAGAAGAATTTGATGTAATTATCACTCAAGGGTCACCCATTTCTGAAACAAAGTTTGATGCACTCAGTCAAAAGCAAAATGATTCAATACACTACAAAAGAACCACTGAAACCACTGGAGTTTCTTGATCAGACTTCATCCAAGGTTGATACAGATCTGTGTGAATTAAACAGAAAATATTCCCTCTTACGATTGCACTAACACTCATTTTTTCCCCACATGAAAAATTGTTCAATTTAATAATAATAGTAATAACTAGAGCTGGATAAATAATTATTTTTTTTTTTTTTTTGGTAAAGTTTGGTGGCATTTCCAAAAGAAAAAAAAAATTAGTTTCGGTTGATTCAAATCTTCCATTTTTCAGAATTTTTAGTGAATCAAAAAGTCTGTTCCCTCCACCCCAACCCCCACCCCCAGATCAGGAATGTCTCTCACAGCCCAGGTGAGTGCCCTATTTACTGGGCAAAAAGTTATGGGGGGAAGAGGAGAAAGTGGCACTGAACCACCTTTTCCTCTTTCACCAGCCTTTTTGTGAACGTCTGAAACTATTTGTATCAAATTTGCACATAGTTTCAGTTTGATTGCAGCTTCATGTTTCATCAGATACACTATTAGTTTGAAAAACTTTTCCCAGCTCTAGTAATAACACATTTAAAATAGCAGTTTGCTTGCTATAAGGATGATAATAGAAAAAGTCCCACAAACTATAGTAGATCATTTAGGCATTTGTTTGCTATCTCTTTAAACAGAAATAAATCACCTGGACCAGATGGTGTTCACCCAAGTGTTCTGAAGGAACTCATGTGAAATTGGAGAACTACTAACTGTGGTATGTAAACTATCATTTAAATCAGCTTCTGTACCAGATGAATGGAGCTAATGTGATGCCAATTTTTAAAAAAGCCTTCAGAAGCGAGCCCAAGAGACCAGTAATCCTAACTTCAGTACCAGGCAGACTGGTTGAAACTATACTAAAGAACAGAATTATCAGACACATAAATGAACATGATTTGTTGGAGAAGAGTCTATATGATTATAAAGGGAAATCATGCCTCACCAATCCACTAGAATTCTGTGACAGGGTCAACAAGCATGTGAACAATATAGTGTACTTAGATTTTCAGAGGGGTAGCCGTGTTAGTCTGTGTACAGCAAAAGCAACGAGAGTCTTGTGGCACCTCAAAAACTAACACATTTCTTTGGGCATGAGCTTTTGTGGGCTCCAACCCACTTCATCAGATGCATGTTGCAGGTTGCATCTGATGAAGTGGGTTGGAGCCCACAAAAGCTTATGCCTGAAGAAATCTGTTAGTCTTTAAGGTGCCACAGAACTCTCGTTGTTTTAGATTTTCAGAACACCCTTGAAAAGATCCATCACCAAAGGCTCTTAAGCAAAATAAGCTGTCATGAGATAAGAGGGAACATGATCTCCTAGATCAGAACCTGGTAAAAAAAGATAGGAAACAAAGGGTAGGAAAAAATGATCAGTTTTCAGAATGAAGAGAGGTAAATAGTGGTGTACCCCAGGGGTCTGTACGGGGACCAGTACTGTTCAGCATATTCATAAATGATTTGCAAAAAGGGGTAAGCAGTGAGATAGCTAAAGCAGACTGCAAAGAGTTATAAAGGGATCTCACAAAACTGGATGACTTGCAACAAAATGGCTGATTAGTTCCAGAGGGATAGCCGTGTTTGTCTGGTTCAGCAAAACAAACAAGGAGTCCTGTGGCACTTTTGAAGACTAACAAATTTATAAATCACATGAGCTTTCATGGGAGAAATCCCACTTCGTCCATTTTCAAAATGACTGGTGAAATTCAGTGCTGATAAATGCAAAGTAATGCATATTGGAAAATGTAATCCCAACTATACATGCAAAATGATGGTTTATAAATTATCTGTTACGACTCAAGTAAAAGATCTCTGGGTTGCTGTGGGTAGTATTCTGAAAACATCCATCCAATGGACAGTGGTAGCCAAAAAAGCTAACAGAATGTTGGGAATCACTTAGAAATATATATATATATATATATATATATATATATATATATATATATATAGTGGAATTGGAAAAGGTACAGAAAAGAGCAGTTAAAATGATTTGGGGTATGGAACAGCAGCTTCCATATGAGGAGAGATTAATAAGATTGGAACTTCTCAGTTTGGAAAAGAAATAAGTAAGCAAAGATATGATAGAGGTCTATAAAATCATAGTGGAAAACGTAAATAAGGAAATGTTATTACTCTTCTCATAACACAAAAACTAGAGGTCATCAAATGAAATTAATAGGTAGCAGGTTTAAAATGAACAAAAGGAAATATTTTTTTCACACAACGCACAATCAACCTGTGGAACTCTTTGCCAGTGATTGTTGTGAAGGAGAAGACAGTAACAGGGTTAAGAAAAGGACCAGATAAGTTCATGGAGGTAGGTCCATCAATGACTATTAGCCAAGATGGACAAGGATGCAAAACCATGTTCTGAAGTCTCCCTAGCATGTGTTTGGCAGAAGCTGGTAACAGGGAGTGAATCACTTGATGATTACCTGTTATGTTCGTTCCCTCTGAAGCACCTTGCATTGGCCACTGTCAGAAAAGAGGATACTGGCCTAGAGGAATCATTGGTATGATCTAATAGGACGATTTTCATGTTCTTATCTCAGTTCAAGCACCCTATATTAATCCCTAAGTAGGTCAAATGGATTACCAGACAAGTTAGTACAATAGCAAAGAATGTGATAAATGAAAACCCTGGAAGAGTCAAGGGACCCACACTTTGCTTATTAGAGCAGTACAGAAGACCTTATCATGCTTTAGTGGAGTCAGGGGCAGGACCAGACTCGTGAAGTTATTATGGGAATTAGGTGTCCACATACCTTTGAGAACCTAAGCCAAAAACCTGAGTTCTAACATTTAAGAAAGTCCATGAGCCAAAGAGCCACTTTGAAGTAGTTACAAATGCATCACATGCCTGGAAACTAGAACAAAAGAAAGCAGAATCCTCAAAACCATCTGACTGCCTCAGTCTGGAGGGGTGGGGACTTGGCAGGCAAGGGGAGGAGGTAGCTGCAGTGCTTCCTCATTTTCCAGGAGGCATGGTGTTTCAGAGAAACCAGATGGGGTGAAATGCTTCTCATGGCTTCAGGTGACTGGTCTAGAGGTGCTGGAGGCATATAGTGCACTTGGGTGGCTCTTCTCAGAGCCAGGACCAGCCTTACTTCTGCTTTCACCATTGTGGGAGTGGGGCAGGAAACCACAGTAGCATCAACATGCAAAAACAATCTCAGCAGATGTCCAATTGCTGGTCTCACACCACTTATCCAGTCTTTTCCCATCATTTGGTTACTATGACAGCACTGTCTCTATGGTAACCCCTCAGATGAGGCCTCCCATGGGGGATGTGGGTAGGGGAGAAGAAAACGTACATGAGAGAGAGGGTGTGGGACTGAAAGAGGAGAGATAGAGGAAGCTGAGAATTCATCCCTGATTACAGCTGAGATCCAGAAGCTGAAGGATGTGCCAAGGCCTGGGTCACTCCAGTCCTTTCTCTTATTTACACTGCAGCACCATTGCAGCCCCAAAACATTTCATAAGCAAGAAAGGAGGTCTAGTACAATCTCCCTTCCGGGCAGGACTCCCAGGACAGTGACCTGGGATCATGCGTTCAATCACTTATCGGACCTCTTTCTCTCTTGGAAATGGGGATAATGTCTCTGAGGCCTGGTCTTCCTTCATCTTAGGGGAACAGTTGTAGAAAGAGGTGGCCAAGGAGGTGTCATGGTGGGCTCCTTGCTCCTACAGCCTACCGGGCTGGGAGAAGAACTTGTGGAAGGAAAGCACTCCAAGATACTGTGGCTGGCTCTGCTGGTGTGGAGGTAGTGATGTGTGTACTGGTTTCCCCCACTGTCCAGATTTCCTGGCAGAGAAGTGGCCAAGGCAAGACAGAGATGGGCTATTTGGAGGTGGGATGAGTGAGCACTCAAGTTCTGAGGGGACCTCAGCATTACATTTGCTGGGCCTGGGGGAGCCAGGGATTCCAGTGTGGGAGGGGGTTGAGGATGAAGATTTAGTGTGCTTCATTGTGAGGCAGGGGGCAGTGTTCCATTACGGAAGGGTTAAGGGGAATATTTGGGGCGCATCATGAAAATGGGTACATCAGACAGAGAAAAGCATGTGGAGGAGGTTTGTATCAAAGAAGAGCTCAGGGGAACAGCCTTGCTTGGAAGGTCAAGGCAGATTGGGAAGGGATCAAAAGTGCATCAGGAAAGCATCAGAAAAAGGGTGAACTAGCAAGGGAATGGTATTAGGGAATGCACCAGAGGAAGCCAGGGGATCACTAGTGGGAGATAGGGGGCATCAGATGTGGCAGGGGGAATAGGACATTTATCAGGGAGAGTTGCAGGAACACCAGATAGAGAAATAGGGATGCAGTAATCTTGCCTACCCTACCTTCCTTTCATCCCTCCATAACTTTGGTATTCCACCGTGGATTCAAAGATTTCCCCTGCAGTCTATACCGGCCTCACATTCCCCTCCCTAGAAGCTGACCCTGTGCCCAGGCATGTGTCTGAGGAGAAGGTGTCCCCATCAAATCTTTTGTTTCTGTCTCTATAAAGTTACCCTGGCGTGGATCCCTTGGCCTCTCTCACCTATATCCAGCAGGACTGGAAACGGCTTCACATCAGCCAGTCATTTGATGTAAGGGACTAAAAGGATGGAATCGGAGAAGCTGGAGGAAAGGCTGATGACTGCCAGGGAACATGAACACAGGTTGCTGCCAAGGGACTGTGTGCATCTGCCAATTATTTCCGTGTGGAAATGTGTGTGTATCTCAGTAGCCCTTTCTAAATTAGGGAAACCAACAAGGGATCAAGGGGGCCTGTTCTCCTTCGTTGGCAATGTTAATAGCTGGTGTCACATTGGAGCAAGTTAAGGTCAATGCTGATGTAGCACAGGCTGCTGAGCATCTGGAAGGATGACGTGGCTGTTCTACAAAGGTTATTGGACTCAGATAACCCTGCCCCCAGACAACTATATTCAGCAGTTCTTGAAGAGGGGCCAGGAGGGAGCCAAAATTAGAGATAGAAAGCATCTAGAGCATTTGATCACATCTTCTCCATTAACCCCACCCCTGAAATCAAGACTGGATTTTTTGTTCCCTATAATCCATCAGCCAAAGCTTTGTCCAGGCTTAATTCTGAAAGGGGCTTTCACTCTGTCCTTAAGGGAGATTAGGCCATAGTCTAATAGATCCTTACCAACAGGATACTGTCTGATATACTTTCCCCTCCCCAGTTTCAATCTATTACTCCTTGTTGTCACCCATCATCAACAACAACAGTAGATGGGTTATAACACACAGTTGAGCAGTTCTGATTCCATACAGTAAAAAACAGTAGTACATACACTAGCCCATTCCAGTCTCCATTATGCTATGCCTGTCTTTATTTTATGAATGTCTCCAGCCCACACAGACTTTCCATCAGTTTCCTTCCCATCTATCTATCTAGTCTGATTGGTATATTAGTAGACACCAGCCCCCCCCCCCCCCCCCCCCACTATAATAACTAGGCACAAATGTGCACTATGCTTTTTATAGTCATTTCTTGCTTCTGCTGTGCCCATAGAATGGCTGTAGAGTGGACAGGGTATGACATGTTTATATTCCACTCATTGCAAACCGTGCACACCTCTGACAGGCAAGCTGAGGTCCATTATCTGAAACTACCCTTTTGGGGCATCCAACCAATTATCCTTTGAAGCATTCAATGTTAGCCGTTGCTGTTGTTGCAAGTAAGGGAACTTGGGGCTTAGACAGAGTGGGAGCCACATTCAAAATACCCATGATAGGTGTATTTCCTTGTAACTTCAATAGTCGTCACCCGAGAGAAGACTGACTGCTCACTGTACAGAGGAGCATTAAAGCTGGCTTGTGGGTATGTCATTGATCTATCCCTCAGGAGAACTGGGTTCAGTTCCTAGCTCTAGTACAGACTTTGTGATCCTTTGCAAACGACTGAATCTATCTGAGCCTTAGGTCAATTTCTGCATAACAAGTATAATTATACTTCTGTTCCCTTGTTGATTGAAGTTGCAATCTCCTCAGGGCAGGGACTATGTGTCTATATGGTGCCTATTACAATGTGATGTTGAATGCTGAATGCAGCTGGGGACTCTAGGAGCTACTGTAATGCTATTGATAATCCATGCCCAGCTTGGTCCAAGGTCAATGAGATAGGTCAGGAATGGTTCCATGTGTTGAACGGTGCAATGTCCTCAGGAAAGATCTCCTTCAGCTTCCTGGGGAAAAAACTTGGGAACAAATAAAGGAGCAGCTGCCTCAGAGAATCTATCCCAGATCTTACATTGCAGATCCTGCACTCATTTATGGAGTCTTTGTCTTTGCTGCTTTTGCTAAACAAATACCGCACTCTTTGGGCCCTCACATGGTAGACAGACTTCAGGTCCTGTGTGGCCACAGTGCACATAGGTTTGCCTTTCAGGACACACAGCTTTAAGAATTATGGCTTTATTGCCTTTATAGAGATGACCATTTTGCACTTTCAGCTCTTCTCTCAATGTCCACTATTCATAAAAGATCGCTGGCACCCTTTCTTCAAAGATTCCATAAATAGTACAGGATCTGCAGTATAAGATCTGGGATAGATTCTCTAAGGCAGCTGCTTCTTTGTTTGTTCCCAAGGTTTTTTCCAGAAAGTTGAAGGGGATCCTTCCCCAGGATATTACACCAAAAAGAGGGAGAAGGTGTTACCTTGTATATCAAATTTAGACTGAGGTTGAGAAAGAAATAGGAAACAGACTTGTTGAAAGTCTCTGCATAATGATAAAAGGGATAAAAAAAACCCAAGGGTGATGTCATGATAGGGGTTTATTGCAGACCACCTAACCAGGAAGAAGAGGTGGATGAGGCTTTTTTAAAACAACTAACAAAATCATCCAAAGCACAGGACTTGGTAGTGATGAGGGACTTCAACTACTCAAATGTATGTTGGGAAATAACACAACAGGGCAAAGATTATCCAACACATTCCTGGAATGCATGGAGACAATAGTTATTTCAGAAGGTGGAGAAAGCAAATAGAGGAGAGGCTGCTCTAGATTTGATTTCACAAATAGGGAAGAACTGGTTGAGAACTTGAAAATGGAAGGCAGCTTAGGTAAAAGTGATCATGAAATGGTAGAGTTAATGATTTTAAGGAGTGGTAGAAAGGAAAGCAGCAGAATAAAGACAATGGATTTCGAGAAGGCAGACTTCAACTCAGGGAGTTAGTAGGTAAAAGCCCATGGGAAGCAAGTCTAAGGGGAAAAACAATTCAAGAGAGTTGGCAGTTTTTCAAAGAGACATTATTAAGGACGCTCTCCCTTGGTGTAGGAATAACAGGCAGTATGGCAAGAGACCACCCGGACTTACCGAGGAGATCTTCAGTGATCTGAAACTTAGAAAAGAGTCCTATAAAAAGTGGAAACTTGTTCAAATTAAGAAGAATGAGTAGAGCAAACAACACAAGCATGTAGGGACAAAATAAGAAAAGCCAAGCACAAAATAAGAAAAAAACTAGCTAGGCTTCGTCTATATGGCCAGCAGAGTTTGGTGGCAGTCGACAAGCGATACACAAGCTACATAGAGTAACTTTCATATTTCCTGTCAATTTAAACTTCTAGGGTAGGTCTGCACTGGAGTGACTTAAAGTCAACCTTCTTAAGTCGACTTAGAGCGTCCACACTGAAAACCCCTGTCGACTGCCTGTGTCCACACTGGCAGGTGCTAGGTCGACGGAAGAGTGGTGTGTTGTGGGTAGTTGGTAGGGGGCATGGAGGCCAATTAGTTCAACTTAAGGGCTTTCCCCGTCTGCACTGGCTTAAGTCAACTTAATAAGGTTGACTTAACTGTTAAGTCGACTGTAAGAGGTGGTGTTATTAAGTCGACTTAAGGAAGTGCTTAAGTCGACTTAATAAAAGCCCAATGTGGACGCAGCAGTCTGTAGGTCAACTTAACCTTCCTTAAGTCAACCTAAGGCTCCAGTGTAGACATACCCCTATATACTGTGGCATCCCCGCTGAGCTACACCAATGGGAAATGCCCTCCAGTTGACACAGTGTTATTCTTCTTGTGAGGGTGGATTAAGAGCATCAACTTCTGGGTTCAATTAAGCGGATCTCCACTGCCACTCAGTTGATCCCGCAGAATCAATCCTGCACTGCCGACAATACTGCTGCTAGCGTAGGCATGTCCCCAGAGACATAAAGGGTAACAGGAATGGTCTAGTTCAATGGTTGTCAAACTTAGGGTTGGGACCCTGGGTCACAGACCCTGAGGCACTAGGTTTCGGCACCCGTTGCTGCCCCCACCAAAAGACTGGAATGCATTGCTCAAAGATGTAATAGTTGGGCTGCGGGCATAAATGATTTTTCTCAAATCGGTTCTGAGAAAAAAAGTTTGAAAATCACTGACCTAGTTACTACATAGTCCTGCTTTGAGTGCAGGGGACTGCACAAGATAACCTCTCAAGGTCCCACCCAGTCCTACACTTCTATGGTTTTCCAGGTCTGATCATCCTGACAGAATGATTCTTCTGAGAGATTGAAGCAGGTGTCCATCAGGATATATCTATTGAAGTCACTTTTTTGTCCCTTTAAGAACCTCTGCTTGCTTAATGTGATCAAATTCCCAATGAAACGTGTCCTCTTGTGGCACAGGCAGCAAATCCTATATCTGAGGGTGGCTGTAGCCTTATCAGTTGTGGAACTGATATTCTGGACAGAAAAACGGCAGTGAACATCAGGGAACCTTTTGATGTTATACACCCAAATGATGCTTTCCAGTGTTCTTCAGAGGAGTTTTGGGGCGAACAGAGACTTTTTGAAGGTCTGTAAATAAATGTCACAGAAGTTATAAATACAAAAGATGTACTATAATTGAAAAAGCACATGCTACTCTTCCCCTCCTTGAAGCACTGCTCTAATTGCTTCACTTCCCTCAATGGCTGTTTGAGCATCCTTTTTTGAGTTCCAGCTAACACCCTTGAGTAAACTGGTGAGAGAGAATAGAGAACCCACGAGCCTCTTCCAGGAAGTGAGGTGGATATCATCAGTTGCAACAGGGGCTTGCATTTCTACATCAGTTCTCCTTTTCCCCTCTCTTATTTTCAGTTTCTTCAGTACTTATTTTTCTCCGTCTCTTTGTCATTCTCTCTTTCCCACACACCTTTCTTTTCCTTTCCCTCATTTGCTTCCTTTTTCAGCATCTCTTAATATCTCCCCTTTTTCTTCTCTTTCATGTCTGCTTTTTGTTATTTTTTCTGTTCTTGCCTCCTTTTTCTTCTTTTTATGTTTCTCCTTCCCTCATTCTTTTTTCCTTCAATCTCTCTCCCTCTGTTTCTAGTGTCTAACTCCCAGTCACTGCCTGCTCACATGAGGGAAATCTACAAACACAACAGCTGAACCACAGAGAGACAGGAAGGATTGTCCAGTGATTACAGTGCTAGTCTGCAATTTGGGGAAACCTTGACTCAAGTCACTGCCCTATGCCTCAGTCTTCTTGTGTGTCACTGGGCAAATCTCTAGGCCTCAGTTCCATATCTGTACAATGGGGATAATAGCACTGCCCTAGTTCACAGGGGTGTTGTGAGGCAAAATACAATAAAGATTTTGAGGTGGGCTCAGCTATGGTAATGAAAGTGGGAGGCATAAGTGTGATGAGTGGAAGTGAAATGGTAAATCCTAGAGCTCCACAAACAATTCTGCTTCCTCACATGTTGGCTGGACTTGAGACTTTTAGGGTTGCTATCTCCCTTCTTGGCAGCCAGGAACCCTGGCTGCAATTATCCAATCCCCAGGTGTCACTTAACTAAGCTATACAGATATAACTCCTTTTGCCTGTTCCCATACATCAGTCTTTCCAGCTTCCCTAATCACTTTTGCTGGAAAGTGAAGAGGGTGTTCCTACATCTCCTCCATTTTTATTCCCTACATTTTATTTCACTTTGTAGTTGAAAGAAAGGCTGAAAAAAATTGCCTCCCTACCCTCATCTCCTCCTTCCCCAGAGCACGTTTGATTCTGTGGTTGGGAAAAGATGTTTCAGGCTGACCAATTTCTCTCTCCTCCTCCCTCCTGCTCTTGACTGTGTTCTTCTTGTTGCAAAATCTCATTTGTGGTCTGGTCTCTCCCCACAGCATCGTTGCTGCAAAAGGACTGGCCCCCTGTCAGTTTCTCAGCAAGGTCATCCCTCAAATTCACCTTGCTGGGGTGGCTGATGCTTTAGCACTCTAGGCGTGGGAAGTCCAGAACTGGAATAGAAGACAGCTGCAGGGTAAGGCTGGGGGGCATTGGCAGAGCTGTATGGGAACCCAGGACTGGAATAGGGGGGGCTGCAGGTGAGGGTGGAAGAAGCACTTGTACAGCTAGGGAGGAGGAGTTTGGGCAGAACTGGACTAGCACAGGGGAGGGACATCAGTCAAGACTCAGGTGCAACAGCAGAGCTCTGAGGGGCCCCAAGGCTGGTGGTACCAGGATGTACTGCAAAGCAGGACTGAGGTGCCTCAGCAGAGCGATGACGAATGGAGGCCTTGAAGCAGAATGAGCTGCACTTTCTTTCTTTGTCATTTAATAAGAAGTAATAATTCACCGCATTGATTCCATGCAACTCTCCATCCTCCTCTGAGAGCCACATGTCGTTAAATCTCTCTGCCCTGCTCCCAGTCTTTACTTGCATACTTCCCCTCCCCCGAGTTCAGATACAGGCCTGCGGGCTGCAGCAAGAACGCTGTCCTTGTGCTTCTGAGGACGTGTGTGACAGCACGCAGCCTCAGAGCTCCATTTCCCTCTGCCAACTACTGTCTCACCACAAGGAGGTGAATGAGTCTAGGACAACCCCATTCTCTCCCCTTTGATCCCATCCTGATCATTAGGACCTCCTTCCGCCACAGCTCCTGGGCAAGCACAGAGGGATTAAATAAGGACACTGATAGAATGATGGGTAAGGGCAGGAGAGGGAAACTGATGGAGGGGAGGCGGGGAAGCACTGGGGACGGAGGATGTAGAAAAAGATGGATGGAAAGAACACGGGGAAATAGAGATTTTTGAGGATAGAGAAAACAAGAGAAGTGAGAGAGTAAGTTAGTTGGAGAGAAAGTGAAGGATGGAGGGAAGAGGAGAAGGCTAGTGACAGAGAACAGAGTAGTTGGGTAGAGAGAGACTGATCTTGTCCACATTGGGTGCTTTTTAAAACCTGTGTAGGTGATGTTTTAAAACCATAGTGTGGAGAGGACACATTAAAACTTTCACGTGCATCAGCACATGGGGGTGACCGGTAAACACCTTGTCAGGGATCGCCTCAACCAGCAAACTTGGCAGAAATACAGCTTAGGCTGTCTACACTAGGATTTTAAAACATTAATTACTGCATTTTTTTAAAAAGCTGTTTCTAGTGTGGACAAGTCCACTGGCTGAAGGGGAAAGGGGCATTGAAGAGAAGGTAATGGAGCAGGCTCTGCACAGATTGTGTAGGGCTAGGGGCAGTCGTAAAAAAGATGTGGGTAAAAGCCGTTCATCTTCAGAAACCAAACTCCTATTTGTCGAGGAAACATTCTGTTGATTCCCCAAAAATAAAAGAGTGTTTGATTGCTGACACTTCATTTCTACAAAATAGAAACAAAAATTTATAACATTGTAAAAATAAATGTCATATGCTTTTCAGTGGTCAGAAAATGTCTCAGTTAGTCCATACTGACAGTAGCACAAGAAGGCTTGTTGCAGATTTTTATAGGCCACATTTTCCGCAATTGATCTGTTGCTGAGCGTAAGCAGATGGTAGATAATGCACACGTCAAATTGTGGTGGTTGTGCAGCCAGGATTTGCTTATCACAGGAGAAGAGGAATGAGGAAACGCTTTATTCCTTAGGTGAGAAGGGGATAAATGCCATATTCCCCAAATGAGAAATGAGTAAACTGTTTACCCGGATTTACCCTTGACTACACTACTGTGTAGGACATTGTCTGTGGTTCTTTCCATCTTTGTTTGCAATTTTCCTTCTGTTAGTTGCCATGCTAACGGGCGGGCAGTTTCACCAATGGCAGCCCCAGTACTGACTGGACTCCTGCATTTGCCAGCGTTTAACCTGTGTCATATTCCCCTGCTCAGCACACACCTACCCCTTCATTTCTTTATTTTAATATGCTTCAGGGAATGGGCAGCATCCAGCTTGTCTGGATCATGGGGAAGGAGAGCTGCACCCTACTTCTCCCATACAGTATCAGCTTCTCCATCCCTATTCCCCTGCACTTGATTTGTTAGCAGAGAGATAAGGGCTTGGCCCTGAGAGCTAGCACAGAAGTATAATCTTCCTCAAACAAAGTGCATGCAGAAGTATGGGTAGTTCCTCTCTTTTAAAATAAACTTGAAATGTCCTCCTGTAAAGAAATGGGTCCTGCAGTTGTGAGAGCTTCAGCAACATGCACCACCTCATCCCTGCGCTGGGCTGGTGAAAGAGGAGCTCTGTCTCCGTGGGTCATTTCATTCCTCAGCCCCTCTGCTGAGGGTGATAGCAACAGGATCACTTCTGCCCATTTGTGATGGTGGTTTTTGTAACTTAAACACCTGTCCCACTAAGAACTCGTTGGGGACACCCCCATCTCATTAGAGAGAGCCCACCAAACAGCCACTGGGTAGGAACAAATTTGAGTGTCTAATGAAGGAATTCAGATTGAAATGAATTAGCACTTGCTGGTGTCCAGGGTTGGATTGGACAAGGTGTCTTTGAGGTAAAAGGCTTTTTAACTTGTAAGGCATCCACTTCCCTCTGACCTAGGGCTATATTGCAACCGGCATCTTAAAGGGTTATTTAGATGTGTATAAAGATCACTGAAAGGGATGGACTGGGCTCAAACTGAAACCCAGAACTCTACTGGTGTGTGTTCACTGTTTTAACACGTCTGCTCTAGACTGGTCCATCACCTGTAATATTTCTGCGAGTTCAGCTTCAGACTTTTGTAACATTCAAAATCTTGGAATCATAGAAAAGTGGGGATGAAAGGGACTTCATGAGGTCATCTAATCCAGCTCCCTGTACTGAGGCAGGAACAAGTGAACCTAGACCGTCCCTGACAAGTGTTTGTCCAATCCAGGGGTCTGCAACCTGCAGCTCCGGAGCCACATGCAGCTCTTTGGCTGCCCCCTTGCAGCTCCAGGCCCTCCCTGCCACTAGGGGACACTGTGAGCAGCCCATGCCTGGCTCCAGCCTGCCCCCCCCCCCCACCTCACTACCAGGGTAGGCTCCAGGGCGCCCCCCCCACCACCACCAGGGAACCTTGCGGCAGGCACCCTGGCCCAGTTCCCCCCACCAGGAGGCTACACCCATTGCGGCTCTCAAAACACTCGATTATTGAAGGAATTTTTTTAAATGGCTCTTCTTATCTTTTGGGTTGCTGATCCCGGCGAAACCTGTTCTTTTAAAACCTCCAATTATGGGAATGCCACAGCCTCCCTTGGAAGTCTATTCCAGACCTTAACTATCCTTACAGTTAGAAAGTTTTTCCTAATATCTAACTTAAATCCCCCTTGCTGTTGCTGATTAACCCTATTATTTCTTGTTCTACCTTCGATGGACATGGGTCACAATTGATCACCAGCCTTTTAATAACAGCCGTTATTGGATTTGAAGACAGTTATCAGATCTCCTGTCAGTCCTCTTTTCTCAAGTTTATACATTCCCAGTTTATTAACTTTTCCTCATTGGTCAGATTTTCTAAATGTTTTACCACTTTTGTTGTTCTCCTCTGGACTCTCCCATTTGCCCACATCTGTCCTAAAGTGTGGCATCAAGAACTGGACACAATACTCCAGTGGAGGCTTTACCAGTGCCAAAAAGAGTAGGACAATTATATTTTGTGTTTTACATGCAACACTGCAATATATCCTAGAAAGATATTGCCCCTTTTTTGCAGCTGCATCACATTCTTGCCTTATATTCAGTTGGTGATCCACTATAACCACGAAGCACTTTTCAGCAGTACCAATACCTAGTCAGTTATACCCAATTTTGTAATTGTGTGTTTGCTTTTTCCATCCTTGGACTTGTTTTTATTGAATTTCATCTTGCTAATTTCAGATTTCTCTCTCCAATTTGTCAAGGCCGTTTTGAATTCTAATCCTATTCTCCAAAGTGCTAGCTACCATCCCAGTTTGATGTCATTTGCAAATTGTATAAGTATGTTCCAAAGGGGTAGCCGTGTCAGTCTATTGCAGAAAAACAACAGAGTCCTGTGGCGCTTTTAAAGACCAACAGATTTATTTATCACATGAGTTTTCGTGGGAGAAAATTCCACTTCGTCAGATGCTTTGAAGATGGGAAACTTACAGAATGGGAGGAAATTAAATGCAGAGGAGTATATGACATAGGATCAGGTCAGGCTGTAACAGCAAATCAAAATAGATGTTAGGATTCAAACACTGGGGAACAGCACATAGAGGAAGGTGAGGTCAAATCACCTGTTGTAATGAGAGAAAAATCCGTAGTCCCTGTTTAACCCCAAAGGCAACTGAGTCAAATTTGCATATAAATTCGAGTTCTGCAGTTTCTCTTTGAAGCTGTGATTTGTTATTCATCTGTATAAGTATGTTCTCCACTCCATTATCCAAGCCATTAATTAACATATTGAAGAGCACCAGACCCAGAACTGAGCCCTGCAGAACTTGATACCCCTTCCCAGTTTGGCAGCAAAATATTACTCTTTGAATATGGTCTTTCAAGCAGTTTTGCATCCATCATACAGTATTTTCATCTAGACTCTATTTCCCTAGTTTGCTTATGAGAATGTCATGTGGGACTGTGTGAAAAACCTTACTGAAATCAAGATATATCATGTCTACAGCTTTCCAGGAATTTGATGTTATATCCATACTTTAACTTGTGTCATTCTGAAGGAATGTCTTAGATGGGAGGGTGTGAACAACCATTGTCTCCTTAATGTTTAGGAATTTTCCAGGTAGAATGGTCCCAGGGAGTATCCTGATGAGGACATAAAGAATACAACCATTGTATCCTTAATGGATCATCAGTTTACTCCCTGGGACCATATCACCTGGCAAATTCCTTAACATTAAGGAGACAATGGTTGTTCACACCCTCCCATCTAAGACATTCCTTCAGAATGACACAAGTTAAAGTATGGATATAACATCAAATTCTTAACTTCTAATCAAAATAGAATTCCTAGACATAAACTATATAATCATTCCCAGCAAATAACTACCTTTCTATTGATACCAAACATGACATAGTTCCTATGGATTATAGCATTTATGAGATATCCATAGAAAATAATATCATAAATGCTTCCTTAAATCCAGACAGTGTCACACTGTGCCCACATGCCCTGCCCTTTGGGGGGCATGCCAGGCTCCCCCTGTGCCCCCCCCCCGGCAGGGAGGGCATTGGTGTAGTCCTGGGGTAGCCCTAAGTCGACTTAGGGCTACCCCAGGGCTACACTGGCTTAATTCGACTTTAGAAAGTCAAATTAAGCCCTAGGTCGAGTAGAAAGGTGGTTTAATAAAGTCGACTTAATTTTCATTAAGTCGACTGTATTTTGCTTAAGTCGACTTAAGGAAAGTGTAGTGTAGACGCAGGGCACATTAAGTCGACTTAAGCCAAGCTTAAGTCGACTTAATTTACCAGTGTAGACACAGCCTAAGTGCCATGAATGGCACTTGCTTAGTTTGAATTAGCGAATTTCATTGAGTTCAATGGGCCGGTTAGTTCGAACTAAGCAATTAGTTCGAACTAACATGGCCACATTGGTTAATTCAAACTAACTAGTTCGAATTAACCCTTAGTTTGAATAGCATAGTTGAATTTATTAGTTCGAATTAAGGAAGCCCTTAATTCGAACTAATGAAAGCCTAGTGTAGCGATGGCTTTAGTTAGTTTGAATTAAGCTTCCTTAATTCGAACTAACTTGCCAGTGTAGACATCTGGAGCCCATCCATCCTCTATGAGTTCTCAAATCACTCAGAATCACTAAGGTTCTGAGATGGCTTCGGTTTGATCCTTAAATACCCTAAGGCAAATTTCATCAGCTCCTACTGACTAGAATAGATCTAACTTATCTAAATATTCTTTAACCTGTTCCTTCCCTGTGTATACCTTTTAATAATTTAAACCTTCAAAATATTTAAATCTTCTCTAACTCTATGTTATTGAAGGAGGCCCTGAACTCATAGCTAGTTCTCCTGCACTGTTCCCTATTGAGCCTCCTGCTGGGCCATGAGCTGTGAGCTCCCTACAGCCAGGGCTCCAGACAGCAACTCTTACTGGAGGTAACAGGGAGCTACTAATGCAGCCAGTATTCCTGCACCTTTTGTGTCCAGAAGTTTCGTTTGGGAGAGGCCAGGACTGGCATGGCTGGCTGCACTCAGCCAGAGTTCCTGTACTGTTTCCTACAGCACACTCTGCTGGGAAATAAGTGTGGAGTAGCTAGGCACTCTTTATGCATTGTGCCCCAGTCCTACTTTCTAGCATTTCTCCTGCTGAGAGAGGCTAGGACTGGAACATGCTAGGTCTAGAGTAGTCTAGATCTCCCCATGAGGCTAGCATTCTTTCTACACTTTTTATAGTGTCTCCTCCTCTAAGATGCCAAGTCAGGAATAGCTGTGAATTTCCATGCCAGTGCTCCCTTCCTGTTCCTTAAAGTGGCCTTTGAGAATGATAAAGCTACTTTCTCACTCTTTCCTTCACTTTACCTGCCCCAGTTTCCACCCAGGCCTGTGCTACACTTTTAAGGAAACAGTGCCCGTAGCATCACTTGCAAACACTGCTTCCAAATGGGAAAGATACCTTATTTTCCATGATGACATTAATGTTTACTTGTGTTCATTCTCTCTCACATGTTACTGAAAATGAACTAGATTTTTTTTTTAAAGCCTTGGTCATGTTCTGCTGAACTCTTATCTCTCTCATCCAGTTGCTGTTTTCCTTCCGGCTTCTGAGACCTCATTCCTGCCAAAGGAATAGTGCACCAAAATGCAAATAACTTTACTAGCAACAAAAGCGTCTATGCATTTGTATTGTTTTGCTTGATTTTTGTGCATAAAAACTCTGTCCTTGGACAAAATGTACATGAGACAAAGGAAAACACTCATTTCCCCAAAGCATTCTTTTGCACAGATACACATACAAATACTAGAATGTGGCTAGCACAAAGAGGGCGCTACCATAAATGAATAAAAATAATAAAATATAAACCTGCAATAGATAGATAAATACAGTCAGACAAACACAGGTGCATACAGACATATAGACATGTATGTAGACAGGAAAACACAGACATACACAAACACGGATACACATATATAGGCATGCTCATATACATACAAAGAACACAGCCATGTAAAGATGCATGCACATATACATCAGCACAAGCCTATAGATGTGTACACACATATATAATGATATAGTCATAAATATGAACACACATACAACCAATGCAGGCATATAGATAGGTGTGCACACATATATAATGATACAGGCATATAAACATGCATGCACTCATATACTGATACAGGCATACAGACTTGCACACTTATATGCCAATAACAGGCATGTAGATCCCAGGCCTCCACAAAAAACTGGAGCACCGTAAATGCCGGCACTCCAGCTTGCAGCCCCCAGAGGCAATGGCCGGCACGGTGGCGCTCCAGCCAGAAGGGAGCCGCAGAGCTCTGTTTTGGCCAGGACCTCTGGGGTCCCGGCAGAAAGGAGACCACACTCCCTTCTAGCCGGACCCCCGTGGGTCCCAGCAAGAAGGAAGCAGCGGCTCCTTTTCTGCCGGAACCCACGGGGGTCCCAGGCAGAGGGGAGCAGCCGGCTTCCTTCTTCCTGGGACCACTGGGTCCCAGCTAGAAGGGCTCCCTTCTGCCCGAGACCTGAGCAGTCCTGACCAGAAGGGAGCCGAGTGGTCCAGGGCAGAAGGGAGCTCCACGCTCCCTTTGCCCCTGGACTGCTCCGGGGCTTGCTGTCTAGGGGAGAGCCAGCCCGTGTGGGGCTGGCTCTTCCTGGACCTAACTAGTCTACTTAGAGAATCTAGTATAGACTCTCTAAGTCGACTTAGTAAGGCCCACTTTAAGTTGACTTAGGAGTCCTGTGTGGACTCTCTAAGTCGACTTAATAAGGTCGACTTAAAGTCGACTTATTAAAGTCAACTTATTTAAGTCGACCTAAATCCGTAAGTGGTGACATAGCCATTGAGACTAATAGAGGCATACAGACATGTGCACACGTATAGACCATTACAGACCTATGAACAGGTTTACAAAGAGATAAGTACCGGCATATAGACATGTACACATACATTCACAAATACAGGCATATAGACATGAATATGCATACACACACAGAAGGATATACAAATGCACACACACATGGAATTTGATTCCCACATGGATAAACAGAGATACACCAATACTTGCATGCTGAAATGCAAACACATGATAGATAGATAGATAGATAGATAGATAGATAGATAGATAGATAGATAGATAGATAGATAGATAGATAGATAGATAGATAGAATTACACCATCTTATCCATATACAAATGAAAATACAGATAGTTATACATACCCAAAACATGCACAGAGTTACATAGGCATAAAACATGCACTCTTGTTTGCAAAACACACATCCACAGGGCTATAGGCAGGCACACACAATTTAATGAGAATGGAGAGGATCTGTGAAGGGCTGAGGACCAAACAAGCACAGGAATACAAAGAGACATTCCAGGAGAGCTGAATCCATGGAGTAGTGAGAAAGCAAGGCAGACAGCATGGAAAATGCACTTATATGTGCAGAAAAAAACCAGTATGGGTGAAAAGAGAGAGTTAATAAACACAGTAAGTATGTGGTTCTGTCTATAAAGAAGAGAGGGAGAAGGGAGACAAATCCCGGCAGATGGAGGAATTCCTATTGTCTGAGAGGAAATGCTCAGGGGACTTAGCATCCCTTTTTGACTGATGCTCCGCACGTACACACCATCTTGGCCTGCCCCCTTACGCACATTCACACTGTCATACAGAAAAGGACCCGAGATGGAGATGAAGACAAACAATTTTGTGCTTCTAGGGCCCGCTCCATGCAAACTGCTATCCCACACAGAAAAAAGGACATAAGCCTGCCATAGCCCAGTGCCTGCCCAGGGGTTGGTGAGGTGATGTAACGGTTTTACCTTTTGCATCAGAAACCAATGGAGCTGCGTCTCTGCTTCCAATAGTGTGGGGCTTATCCCCAGTGCTGACACTGCAGGATTAGGGGTCGCGTTGCTGCACTGTTGGAGAGGCCATCCTCTTGAGGAGTTTCATTCTTTAAAGGGGTGGCCTGAACTGCTGGTGCCAGAGGCCAGCAAGGGGACGAAGAGTGCGACAGCATTACAGGGGCAGAGCACTCGGGGAGACATTGACTCAAGCTCTCCTTTGTGTCCTATCTCTGACTCGAAACCTGAGGGTGACATTACAAGGCTGGGTGGGGACGAAGCTGCAGACGTGCTGGAAGGGCTATCTGAAAGGGAGACGGTAGCCTGAGCTCCTTGCTGCCCCATCTCTGGTGGGTGCTGGCACCAGGAGCCAATCCTGGTGGGGACTGGGCGCTTTGAGGCACTGTCTGTCAGAGGTGGCAAACCTGGGATCCTTTCTTCTCTTTGGGTATTGTTTAGTGATGAGTCCCAAAGTTGGCACTGGGGGGCAGGGTGCTGCAGCACCTCCTTCAGATCACCCCAGTTCTGATTTTCCCTATAAATAATACAAGGGGTGATCCTGGACCCTCCATTGTTGAAGGACAGAGGCGTTGGAGGTCACTGGAAGGAGAGTGCTCCCTGCTAGGAAGGGCCTCACAAACTCTTGGCTATTATTAACCTGCCCTGAGCCAAGCCCTCTTGACGGGAAGAGGGGGGCAGCTGAAATCCTGGCACTTCTGGGTGTCATCCACTCATCTGCAGCTAATTTTAGACTTCAGTAGAAAGGGAGCTGGACTGGGGGGAGAGGGGGGCGGCTCAACCAGAGGCTTTGTGTTTCTCTCCAATGACTTTTGCTGCTGTAATCACACATAGGCTGGGACTCCTCCCACTCCTCCCCGCACCCAAAATAATCCCTTCTCCTCTCCTCTCCTCTCCCTGCAGCAGCTGCTGCAAAAGGCAATGGGATCTAGGCCAGGCAGCTGGGAGCGGAACATGTCGATAGACATGTCTGCTTAGGCATTCCTGCATGAGTGTGTGTCCACATAGCTGTCGGTATATGTCTATATATGCATGTCTAGTAGGAGTACATACATGAGTGTGTTTGCATGTCTGGTGCCTGTGTTTGTCTCTGTATAGTGCTGTGTGTGTGTAGCCATTTCAGATATGAGTATATGTGAATAATGGATGGATGTGTGCATACGCTGCGGGGACACTGCAGTAAGGAACCTCAAACTACTGAAGCACCCCCCACTCCGTCCCAGTTGGGCACTGCTATGAGAGAGCGCACATGCTGTGGGATGTCATTCTGGGTTGGCCGGGATTCCCAGACACACTGCTAGAGGCTGCCCCACTGGGACAGTAGTTCTCTGAAAACAGCCTCCTCTGCATAGAGCACTCTTGCTAGGCATTGCCAGGGCACTGCTGAGAGGAAGCTCACATCCCAAGAGCTCTCCATGGCACAGCACTAAGTGGAGAGGCTGTGGAGAGGCTCATGTCTCCAAATCACAGCTGGATGATTACTGCCTTGTTTGGGCTGCGTGAGAGGAATTTCCGTGTCAGTAGATTCACTTGCCACCATCCCGTGTCTTGCTGGCCTCGTGCCCTGCACGTACAAGAAAGAGCTTTCTTAGTGTTTTTCAGGGCAACTATATTACTGCTAACAACACAGGAAGCCACATCTCAGTTTATTTTTCTTCCCAAGAATATATTTTTCTAGTGAAATACTGTGTTCTTGTAAAGACTCATATTACACGTTCCCCACTGGGACCCTGCCCAGTGCTTCAGGAGAATTACAGGAGAATTCAGTATTTATAGACCTTGGCTCCCAAGCCTCTTCTCTGCTCACGTCTCCTCAGCTCCCCTATTGGAACCCCAAACCAATTAGGAGGGATCCCCTTGAAGTGTCATTATCTTTGTATTGCAGTGGCATCTCAGTCAGACTCAGGAACCTGGAGAAACAGTCCCTTATTAAAAGTTATTCCTTAGTACTGATCGCTCTCTTTGTGATCCAGTGTTTTTAAAATGAACATAATTTGCCAGGCTGTTATCATCCAATGTCCTTCAGTTTAGATGTGTTGCTCATGGTGGATAAAGCCAGAGAGAGAAGAAGCAACTGATGTGTAAGCATAATCCACCATTGCAAACAGCTCCCCCGGGGACCCTCGCTTCTGCTCTGCAGCCCCCTGCTATTCCAGACCTAGGTTCCCTGCACAGCTGCTTTGCCAAAGACCCTCAGTCCTCTCCAGCAGTCCCCTGATGCTCCAGTCCTGGGGACCGAATCTTGGCGTGGAATCCCTGCCATGATTTACCTATTGCCACACCTGTCAAAACCTATCGCTCTCATCTCCGTGATAACCACTCATGCCACCTTTTCTGCTGCCAATTGACCCTTCCTCAGATGCATTATCTGCAGCTCTCCTTTCCCATCGGTCCTTCTGTGCAGCTCCTTTGCTGTTCACCTCTTAACACCAACCCGTGATCAACAGAACTGTAACTAGGCATGTCAGGCATGGGGTGGAGGTGGAGCAAGCATATTTGTGCCCCCTCCTTGGTTTTTTTTCCATCATTTTTTAGGCTGACCATAGTTCCCTAACGTGAAAACAGGACACTGGGTAAGCAGCAACACCATTTACCCAAGACCCATTTTTCTACTTCTGTGGCTTTGTGCCATGGACAGCTGCCCTGCCCACCCCGCCCTGGTTAGGTCATGCTGAACAGGGTCTTCAACTCACAGGGGCTGCACTTCTTGCTTTAAATTAAATGATGGAGAGAAAAAGGCGGAAACAAATAGAAAAAGATGTGGAAAGAAACAGAGAGACTGTAGCAGAATGCTGCAAAACCAACACCCCCCCCCCCCCCACACACACACACACACCAGGAAAGGGGCCCATATAAAAATAACACTACAATATTCTCCGGTAATTACCCCCAAACATTACAGCATTGCGTTGTGAGATGGAGTGGTGTGGGCCAGTACTGGATAGGCTGTAGTACTTTTTACAAGGGATGGATGGATGGATGCAAATAAAGAGGGAGGGAGGGAAGGAGAGAGTGAGGATGAGAGGCACTCATGTGAGAGATATCAGCATGCAGCGCACTCTTGCTGCTTCCAGGCCTCCCCTTCTCTTTTTGTTACGAGGCCTGGTTGCCCTGGCAACATCAATCAGGAAAAATTAGGCTTGTGCACTAGATGTTGAGAAGGAGCCTTTTCCAGTCAAGAAGAAGAGGCCTGAAGAGTTGGGGGGGGGGAGGAGTGGCCTCAAATGACTGGCTAGGCAATGTCACGTCTCCCTCGTAGCACAGGGTGGCATTCGGAAAGTGGTCGGCTTCATCATTCTCACTTTAACTGCGGTTTCCTGCCCAGTCCTGTGCAGGGGTCTGTAGACTGCATGCTTGTCTACATATTGCTGGGAGCTCCCTTTCCTCATACATGCAGCCTCAATTCACTGTAAATGCTTTTTGGGTTTAGGTCTCCTGCTAATTCACTTTGTCTATCAACTGAGAGAGCTATCCCTCCCTCTGTTTCATGCTGTCTTCATCCTTTCCTCTCTCATCCTTCTTTAACCTCCATCCCCTTTCTTTGCATATTTTACATATTTTATTTTACCTGGGATTGAAAGCCTATCTCTCCCTCTCTCTCCAATGGCAGCATGGCGTCCATCTTATTATGGCTTGCTTTATTTGGCGGGGCTTTCTCTCCTCTCTTATCACTCTTCCACTCCACTTCCACACCCTCTCTTCTCTTTTATTTCTCCTTTTCCTCCGCTGCTTCCCTCTCACTCTCCTATTTTTGTTTCTTCTTTATCTTTTTTCTTCCATACTATCTGTCTTCCCCTCTTTTGTTTTTTCTTCCTTATATCTCTCTACTATTCTATCTTCCTTTTCTCTTCTGCTTCCCTGCTCTCTCACTCTCCCTGTCTCTATTCACCATGTTATCTGGGTGCAGGCTCTTTTCCATCTCCTCATTTTGTTTCTTTCCATTTTCCTTTCTCTTCTTTTACCCTCTTTCCTGTCCTACCTCAACAATGTAACTCTGATCTTGCAAGGGAAGCATAGATCTCTGGGCACACTCTTTATCTCTCAATACTCTTTTGCTGACCTGGATAAAATTAAGCCACAAAATCAAAACCCTAGACAAATGTGCTACATAACTGTTTCATTTGTCCCTGCCCCTTTCCCTGAAGAATTTGTCCGTCAGGCAAAATAGAAATATGAGTAAGGAATTCCCAAATTCAAAGGAAATTAGCTGATGGAGGAAGAGGTTTTCTGAGTAATATGGGTGTGGGTAGGAGGGAAAGGAGAGAGATTGCAGAAATAGCTTCATGATATGAGGTAGCACCTGCTAAATTGGAAATGTGACAGTAATGCAGAAATGGTTGTATGTATGTATGTATGTATGTATGTATGTATGTAAGGAGTTAGAAGCAGAGTGATGGGAGCAGATAGATAGATGAATTGTAGTAATGTCACTTAGGGGTGTATTTTTAAGTCATTTTATATTGACAAAAGCCCTAATGTAGACACAGTTACACCCACTATCAAGTGCTTTTACTGACACAGCTTATTTTCTTTGAGAACTGGTATAGGACATCCTGCCCAAAACACTCTTTTTCTGTTATAAGCTACATCTACGCTAGGAGGATTTTCCAGTATAGATTTACTGGCAAACCCTTTCTAGGGGTATATTTTTCCAAGGAATGGGCTCATAACCAAACTCTAGGTCCATACACCTCTGACTTGTGGAGGTATTTGGATCTGGATCATAATTTTGCATTTGGCCCTCTCACAAAATGGTGGATCTATTTTCCACGTCTCTTTTGGAGAGTTTGGATTTCTATTAGTATTTTAGATTTATGTCTAATTATTATTCCCTGCAAAGCCCATTAAGTTATACAATTTGCAAGCTAGAGTTGATTCTGCCTCATGTATAACTGGTGGACTTGCTAACTAAATTCCTGTGGCAGTAATATTAATACTGGTTGAGCTGGTTTGAAACTGCAGATTTTGTATCTAAATCTAGGCTCAGATTATGGATTTCCCAGCACTTCCAGTGGGCTGGGTGAGAATAGGGAGGCGGAGTACGGGGAGACACGAGGTTGTGGAGATCCTATATCCCATTATGGAGATAGGGGTTAGCTGTGAAATTTGGAGTGCTGCAGAGCAAGCTATAGCAGTGTTTCTTTGGGGTCCCTTTCTAGTTAGTGCCGGTGCTCATGCCAGAGGTTTTCAAATCCAAGCTGGACTTTGTGATGCTGGCAGGTTCAGGAAGGAAGCTTTAGTTTTCTATAATATATCAACATGAGCTGGACATGGCAAGCGAGGATAAATGCATAGCCTCACCATGTCCTTTTCACAGAGCCACCTTTTTTTTACTGTAATCACATTCTAAATCCAACTCATACACTCTAGAGATGGTCCTAAAGTAAACTCCAGATTTGAAAAACTTGTGAATTATGGAAATGTTCAAATTCTGATCTGAACATCCCATTGGGAACCTGTGTTTCATTCACAGGGCTTTGCATGCATTAACTCTATCAACACTTGTGATCATGGTAGGAGAGTTACTTAAATGGAATTAAAATTGAATTGTTTGAAATCAGATAGGAAAAGGCAATGGAGAGCCATTAAACAACCTTTCTAAGAATAAGACAGGGATTACTATTCTCCATCAACTTTGAACCTTTGCTACATTCTCATACTGAAACGTTCGCAGATTCTGAACTAGACAGTGTACTTTATTGTTTATCCGTGTTTTTTATTAAGTATTTTATTCTAGCTGGGATTGAAAGCTTCTTTCTCTCTCTCTAATGAGAGCATGGCATCCATTTTGTTATGGCTTTGTTTATGGAGAGGCTGCAAGGAGCATGAAAGGAGAACCTCTCTGCATGGCTGAAAGGGCATATATTTATTTGTGGACAGGAATGCATTCCTATTGCAGATCCCCAGTTTATACAGCAGAATCAACCATCAGCCTCTGCCCCCAAGGTCTCTGGCTTCATATGGAGAATGAGTGTTATGTTAAAAAGACCACTCTCCAAATCACATGCAGCTTTTGGGCTCTGTGTTTCCGTTCCATATGTCTTGATGAGAGAGGGGCTATAGGACCACAATTGCTGACCATACCTCTCTCTCTCTGTCTCTCTAGCCCTCTCTCATCTGGAATCTCTGAACACAATACAACTGTCTTTTATATAGGATCTTTTACACAAATCATTATTTTTGCATGCTATATATTTGCTTGGCACCGGTAGCATGCGAAATACTCATCTCCACAATCACAGCCTTTCCAAAATGCTGTCTGGAGCTAAATAATATAAGCCCTCAGAACTGGAACAAATGGGAAGTCCCGTTAGTTGCCCTTCTGAGCATGTTTTCAGGGTTTGTAATCTCTGTGAAACATAAGAAGGGCTGTGCTCAGACACACACAAATGCCTTTTAAGGGAATACGGAAAAGGCTTGTCCAAATTTCAAGTGATGAAACATTGAAGTCACAAACTTGTGAGGGTCATGAGAGTGTATTTGTTTTTTTTTGCTTATTACGGGACGGGGCGGGGTCTTGGCTTGATCAGTTCGTCCCTCCCTAATATCCAGCCCCCAGCAGAAGCGATAAATAGACTGCTATAAGGCAGCTCCTAAGTAGAGAGATATTGAATATTGCACAGAGCAAAAAATTACAGAGACTGTTCCAGATATTCTATTGCGTGGGAAGCTAATACACGACATCTAAGAGATCTTCAAGGACTACATTAAGAAGGGGCAGTGGATGTGTGGTAGCTTGACATTCTAAGGCATTTGCCAAGGACCATGGAGAGCAAAAAGGTAACGATAGCAGATCTGTTTCTCCTGGCCTTTATATTCTTTAGCCTGTTCATAAATGGTTTCATTGTTCAGTGTTTGCCTTGGCTTGAATGTGGTTGTGTGTGTTCATCCAGGAGCCAGCATTTTTACATTCTGCGTTAATACCACCCAATTTTCCTTCAGCCTGGCTTGGTGTAAATATTTTGAATCCTTGTGCACCCTCTGACATGAGGTATCTTTATAGATAATATCCTGGTGTTTGATTATTATTATTACCTCTTTTACTCTTTCATTTGTGTGCCTTTTGTGAAGATGAACGCTCTAAAATCAGCCACCAAAAAATAAAAGTGCCTGAGGGTGAGCTTGTATTATAATTATTTAAGGATGACTTTGAGAAAGTGGGAAGCACAGTAGGGGAAGATGTTTATGTAGGGTTGTTGCAAGTCATGGCTTTTGGTTGTTTACATTTATGTGGTTATAGTTTTTCAAAATATTGCTTTCTTTGCCATGGTGTTATATAACATAAGATCTATTTTGCTGGGCAAATGACAGCCATTTGGCTTTAGATTAACCAAGATGACAATATGCTTGTGATAAGAAAAGGCCTATTCCTCTTAAAGGTTTTTTAACATCACTTTTGAATGAAAAACGAGTCGCCTGCAGATTTCAACCCGGAAAACATGGCAGATTCACTCCCCCTCATGACACTGAGCTAGAGGGCTAGAGAGCCTCTGTGTGCAGCATTTCTAATGTGCGCCCATGTGTGTGGCGCACATTAGTGAGTGAACTAATTAACTGCATGTGTTTGAGTGTATCAAGGATAAAAAGCAGGCAACAGTGGCAAGTGAAGAGACAATAGTGGAGGGAGAAGGGCAGCAAATAACTGACTGATGCTGGTGCTTATTAAAGGATACCTGGTGTTTATTGTTAATGTAGGGATATTCAGATATAGCCATCAGCTTATCAAACCAAGCCTTTCTTTCCCTTTTCTCTGGGAGAAGAAAACAGTGTGAGGGCATGCGAAAGGTGCTCCAAAAAGCATCCCAGTCAAGGTCATTTAGAGGAGAGCAAAGAAGCTGCCTGAGTTGAGTTCAATGAGTGCTACTCCTCCAGGTTTCCAGCCAATGAAAAGAGAAAACCGGTGGGAAATGTTTCCCCCGATAATATACATGCAGGCAGATACCATTGACACCGGTTGGGAGAGGGAGGGGCATGGGCGGTATTTTGAATTCCCCGCCAGTGTCTAAGCCTCAAGTATGTCGCTGTGGTTTGTGTAGATCTCACCCTGATATTTCTGAGCTCCATGGATATGCTGCTGGGGGGAAAGAATATACATTAGCTAATAGTACTGCTCACTTCAGGGTAGAGGGAAAATATGTCACGTGTACTGGAGTGTGAGACTGGGTGTGTAATAAAAGAAATGGATTAGAAAAAGCAGGGGGCAGGAAACAAAGTGTAGAATATATAAGAACTACATATAGTGTGTGTTTGCATTCTATACTTTCCTATCTTCAAAGCGTCTGACGAAGTGGGATTTTCTCCCACGAAAGCTCATGCGATTAATAAATCTGTTAGTCTTTAAAAGTGCCACAAGACTCTTTTGTCTATGTGAGCAAAGTATGCCTATGTTATATAGTGCCCTGGTGGGTCCTGTGGAGCCGGTGACCAGAACTGGACATTGAGTGAGCCATGACAATGCAGAATGCATTTTGGTTAAGGCCCTGAAATGAAAAATGGGAGATGCACTGTGACCTGGGCCACTTAGTCTCTCTGTTTCTCACCTGTCGAATGGAGGGAATAATAATTCCTTCCTCATAAGCGTGTGTTGTGAGGATAAATCCGTTAGTATCTGTGAGGGATTTGGGTGCTAACCGGCACCACCTGAAAGCCACTGCAGCCAACACGTTTCTAAGTGGCACTACCCTTGGCCTTCTCCAAACCCATTGGCCCTAAGGAAATAAGGGAGCCAAATCTGAATCTTTTACATGGGCAGAGAAAACTAGGTCTGATTTTGTAGTTCTCCCCATCTCTGTTGGCCCCGGGCGAGGGAATGAGAGATTGGGAATGGAGGTACTGCCTCAGATCTCCACAGTATTCCCAGTCTTCACTTAGAGAGTGAAAACTAAGGCTGGAAACGCACATGGTTAACAACTTTGGAATTGCTCCCAGCCCCTACTGAATGTGCAACTCGGGTAGGGTGTTAAGGATGAAACTTCTTGGTGTTGCCAACTCGAAGCATTAAAAAATCATACATCAGCACCCCAAAATACTGAGCTTTTAAAAATATGAAAAGAGTTGCACATATTTTATTTGGTTTTTGGTTTTGGAGCCTTTAGAGTTCACATGGGTCACGTTTTCCAGCTTTTATCAGCAGCCATGAGGGCTAGAAACATACTTTTGACTTTAATTAAAGCTGAGGTTATCATGAAGTCACTTGACTCCAGGAGCTGGGACTTTAAGAAATAGAGGAAATATTGTAAGACTTGTAAAAAAATCACCAGAGTTGGCAATACTTCTTTCTGCTCTGCAATGCAGTGTTCTAACACCATCTGCCCTTGGTTCAGAGAGTCAAATCACAGGATGGGGAAAGAAATCTAGATCTCCTGCATAGCAGTGCAGAGAGCTAATCCTCTGGACACTAGATCTGGCCTCCACTGTAATAAAGGTGTTAATCCTAAGAGTGCTGAAATTAATTTTTATTTGGTGGCCCCAATCATATGACATGGAGAATGTCAACAAAATACCCTAGGGGTCAGCATCTACTTCTAAATAAAGCATATCAACCAAAAATAACAGCCACTGGCTAGTACAACCAATTAAGATGATGGAAATGGAGGATGGAAGTCAGGGTGTATAACTGGAACCCCTGACAAGTGAGATAACATCCTACCTCTAATTCAATAGCTACTAATTACTGCCTGTGAACCCCAGTGGATCTCTGACCTTCTTGTTCTCAGAACAGTTCCTCCTACAGTGGCTTGTTGAGCTGCGATGTGGATCCATCACATCATGTTTGCTGCCCCTAATCTCCATTATCACTGACTAGGTGGGCATGTGTTCTATCTGTTGGCACAGGACCATTTTCAGTGGTATTTAGGGTATCCTCAAGAAATGCAGTCCCAGTGTTCTGCTTGGATTTGTTGAGAAGTTTTCTGTTCCTCTAGTAGGACTGATCCTTGAAATGTCTGGGCTATATGATCTTTGTGTGGATAGCATCGCTGTTACCTTGGCAGTTTCCTCGCTGATTTTAGTTTATTTCTGACCCCATGCAATGAGAATGTGACACACGTGGGTGCCCTGTCTCATGACAGGGGCTGAGTGTACAAAGGCTGCCATGACTAGCATTATATCCACAGTGTTCCCGGCCCATGTTGGCTCCAGAGAAATGAGAAACAGTCTGGGGATGGAATCCTATTCCCCTGCATGACCCACTAGGGGGCACTAGACATGGCTTCTGAGGAACTCTTCACTGTGATTGTTTGTGTTAAACAGAAGAATGATTTGTTTGGAAAACATGAAAAAATTAATTAAATGAATGATTTTTCCCCTTTCTCTCCTCAGAAAATTACTTTTCCTCTTATTTGTGCTGTTTCCGTTGCGGCTATTGGATCACTCCAATTTGGGTACAACACAGGTGTCATCAATGCTCCTGAGAAGGTGAGAGAGAGCCTTCTGGGTTTTGATGTGTCTGGGTGGTCTCATGCCATCCATAGAGCTCATCCTGCCTCGGAAGATGGAGCTGAGGATCAGCGATGGGGGGAGGAGTAGCGAGGATTAGTCCCCATGTTTTTTTGAGAGTTGGAAGCGGCAAGGGGGATGGAGGGTGTGTAGAGTAGCAAGGATCTGTTTATGGAGGTGGTGGAGGAGCTAGTGTGTGAGCAGTTTGTCTCTCCTATTGGAAGTTCAAAGGGAGGCAGGGCTTCAGAGGCACCATCCTCTTGTTGCAGGGGAAGAGGATCACCGTTATATTTTGGTGGGGAGAGATGGAATAAAGAGGGTAATTGTCCCACTTCAGGTGAAGAGGAGGATAAGAGGGGAGAGGGAAGTTAGCATTTCAGGTGGGTAGAGGGTGATGGGGTCCTCCCATGGGAGTGTGAGTGTGGATGGGATCACTGTCCCATCTAGAGGTCCAAAGAGAGTATTATGAAGGAGCATCATCTTCTTTGGGGCAGCTGCAAGACTTGTCCTTGCATATTATGGTGGGAAAGCATGAGGATGGGATATCCCATTCTTCTGAAGTGCTCAGGAATATGGGAGTGAAGTTGCTCCCTTCCTTTTGGTGCAGCAGAGGGCAAAGGAAAGGGAAGGGAAGGAAACTTGGAATATTGGCATAGAAGAGACATTAGAACCAAGGTAGGGGAGGGACTGGGCACATGAAGAGTTTGGGGGGAATCTATAACCCTCCTGCTAGTCTAGTTTTCTATCCATATTCCACCCCCTTAAAATAATTTAGCTAGGGGAATATCCCCTCCAAATGATGTGTCCCTGCTGCCAGTCTGCCTTCAAACCACAGAAACCTTCTCACCCCCTCATAGATTCGGGGAAGGCACACCAGCAGGAGTGGGGGCTGTTTTGAATCACAGAACAGACCTTTCAGGGATTGGAGGGTACAACAAAGAGCTGAAAGAGGGCTGCTTAGTTGCCTCCATTGATTATCTAGCTAGCTAGCTAGCTATCTCAGAGTGGGGGGTTGGTGGAGGATCTGACTGCCTGGGGAAATTCCGACCAAGTCATCTGCAAATTACACTACAAAGTAAAAAAAATAGAAAGAAATGAAAAATGTAGGTTTTTTTTCTTGTAAACCAGATGAGCTAAACCCCATGCAAAAAGTGAGTCATGTCTACCACATCCACCCTGTCTCCCGGAATACAGCTGTCATAACTAGAGGGGAAGGCGGGGGAGGGTCTGACAAGCTAGCATTTTGCTGCCACCTGCTGGGGGCACATGGCCACTCATTATCATCCAACCTTGCAACACTGAAATCAGCAGAGCATCTATCCTAAATATTAGCAACCAATAAAGCCCTCTTACATCCCATCTCATCCATCCTAGGAGACAATGCGAGGTAGTTCCCTACACAGCTTCAGGATTTTATGCAGTTCCTTGGGGAAACTATTTCACAGTCTCATACACACCTCACCACTTTGGAATGTTTCCTGATACCAGAAACGTTTTCCTGTGTGAGAGAACATTTCCCTTTGCTCATTTTAGTCTCATTTCTGCTATTTCACCTCACTCAGATCTACTATCTCCCTGAAATACTCTCCTTGCTGTCTACATCCTTCTGCTACTTACAGAGAGTTCCTCTACCTCCTTAAAACACCCCCAATCTCATCATACTCAATAAGACAGTCTCTCCATCCTCTTAACCACTTCTTACTGCTCTTCTGTGAGCTACTTTCCCACTGAAACTTTGGTCTCCTCTTCCCATCCTAGCTTGTCTACTGCCAAATTTCTAGGCTCTCTCCCCACCCCCTGAGTTTGTGACCAAAGAACCCCTGACCCCATACAGAACTCCCCTCTCCAACAGTACAATATATCTGATTGTATCTCCCTCCCTCCTCCTCTTTCTCAGTGGTGTTTTTTCTCATGCAGATTATTCAGTCATTCTTCAATAGAACATTGGAGTCACGGAGAAATATCGCAACCTCCTCTGAGCTCCTAACCTCATTATGGTCCCTCTCCGTCGCCATCTTCTCCGTGGGAGGGATGATCGGCTCCTTCTCGGTTGGACTTTTCGTCAACCGATTTGGAAGGTACGTTGGGAAGGGGGGCTAAGCTGCCAGGGGAGTTGTCCCTCAGTTATGGGGTAGTGGAAGGAATTAAGATAAATTATTTCTCTCCAAAAAATTGGACCAAAGGGGAAAGGGGACCAATTCCTGCAACATCAAGAGAGCGGGAGAGAGTGAGAGGAAAAGAAACAAACAAGAGGAGTGAGGCACAAGGGAAGGCTGAGTGGGAAACCATGCCTCTAGGAAGGAGACTGTGGCTCGGGATATTACCACTACAGTTTCCTCCATATCACTTCTCATCAATAACCTCTGGCCTATGTTGATGTCTCTCTCCTGGGCAGGCGGAACTCTATGCTAATGGTGAACATCCTGGCCATTGTGGGTGGCATCCTGATGGGCTTCTCCAAGATGGCAGGCGCAGTAGAGATGCTGATCATCGGCCGCTTCATCATTGGCCTATTTTGTGGTCTAAGCACTGGCTTTGTGCCCATGTACATTAGCGAGATCTCACCCACCGCCCTGCGTGGTGCCTTTGGCACACTCAACCAGCTGGGCATTGTTGTGGGCATCTTAGTGGCACAGGTAACCCTGACACTACCTTTCTCAGTGGCTGGTGGGGTGGGCATTGTGAGTTTTGTGAGCTAAAGGACTGCTCCACTGGTATCATTAGAGATGGAAGAGACCTAATGGACCATTCTGTAGTCACCATAGGGAGGGGGGGGGCTTGAATAGCTAACTGACCATACTACTGTAATTTTTGAGTGGGAGAAAGGGTAAAGACCTAATTTTCAACATGGGAATATTTTGTAATATTTCTTTCTCTTCCTGTTTGCTTTATTAGATTTTTGGCCTGAAGGAGATCATGGGGACTGAGAGCCTCTGGCCACTACTTTTGGCATTCACTATCATCCCAGCCATCCTACAGTGTGCCGCCCTGCCCTTCTGTCCTGAGAGTCCCCGTTTCCTGCTGATCAACAAGATGGAGGAAGAGAAAGCACAAACAGGTGGGTGGACACTTCTAAATGGCATCACGGGTCAGCTACTGCCCAGTTCAGACACCACAGCTATGTCTACACTGGCAAGTTAGGTCGATTTAAGGAGGCTTAAGTCGACCTAACTTAAGCCCTGTCCACACTAGGCTTTCATTAGGTCGACTTAAGAAAATCCTTAAGTCGATCTAATGAAAGCTTAGGTCGACTCAATAAGAACTGCAGGGTGTTCGAATTAACCCTGAGTAGGTCAAACTAACTCTTCTTTAGGTCAGTGTGGACACATAAGTCCACTTTCATAGGTCGACCTAAGGGAAGTTAGGTTGACTTACTAAGTCCCGGTTCCCGGTAACCACTTTGTTAAGTTGACTTAATAAGGTCGACTTTAAGTTGACTTAAAGTAGACCTTATTAAGTTGACTTAACCAAGTCGACCTACCTTTTCCTACTGTAGACATCGCCCACATGTCCCCAGTCTGCCCTAAACCTGGGGGCGTGGAAGACTAACAGTGATATGGGAACCTGTATATCCTGCATGGCAGTGTAGAGAGCTGATCCCTAGATGTCACTGAGGTACTATGCCCTCCCTACTACCCCCAGCCTGCACCTGATCCAGGATGCGTGAGAGACCTCGAACTGATCTGGGGTCTCCTCTATGGCAGTGCAGAATCATAGAAATGTAGGATTGGAAGGGACCTTGAGACGTCAGCCAGCTTCCCTCTTGCTCTACGGCAGAACCAAATATTCCTTGACCATCCCTGACATGTGTTAGCCCAACTTGTTCTTAAAAGCCTCCAGTGATAGTGATTCTACAACCTCCCTTGGAAGCCCATTCCAGAACTTGCCTACCCTCTCATTGATTGGGGCATGCAAATTGATGACATCTCATGTATTTGCGGTTCCTCCCTTTAGTTCTCCAGAAGCTCCGTGGTACACAGGATGTGGCCCAAGACATCCAGGAGATGAAAGAGGAGAGTGCCAAGATGTCCCAGGAGAAGAAAGCAACAGTGCTAGAGCTCTTCCGCTCACCGAATTACCGCCAGCCCATCATCATTGCCATTGTACTTCAGCTCTCACAGCAGCTCTCAGGCATCAATGCTGTAAGTCATCTTCCCGTTTCACTTCTTGGGCTCAATTCTCTTGCGGTTGTACATGAGTGACTAAGTCCATGGCCGTCACCCAGATACAACAGCAAGACAATCTGGCCCCTTGCCTCCATTTCCTGTCTTCAATGTTTATGACACACTCCCTGCCAAAAAGACTCCCTTGAAATATTCAGCTGCCCTATGACCTCATCAGGCACTAAAGAAACGTTATAGGTCACCCTAGAACAAGGTCACTTGGAGTTGCGGGAGATTTACGAAACCTTCAGTGACCTCAGGAGCTCATCAGATAATGCGTCAGAGCCTAGCTATAGAGGTCACTCAGCATATCAAAGGAGCTGTGTAGTTAGGAACTAACTATATGCATAATAAAGAACAAACATTATTTTAAAGATACACTTTCCTCCAATGGTTTTTTAATGGAAAAATGTTATACCTGTGTGTCACTATCTACATATGCCCTTGCATGAGCAGTGATTGGAAATACATCTTTTAGTCTGATCATATACTTCTGAGCTCTTATAAGACACATGGAAAGTTAGGTATGAAAATAAGGGGCACCCCTTCAGCTACAGGAACTGTAACCACAGTCAACCACTTCTTCTGCTCCCAGGTCTTTTATTACTCCACGGGGATTTTTGAAAAAGCTGGTGTCAAAGAACCTGTTTATGCCACCATTGGTGCCGGTGTGGTTAACACTGTCTTCACCGTTGTATCGGTAAGTAGCACTGGGAGGTGCAGTTGGTGAGACAATGGCTGGTGTAGATTTGCATGGAGGGAGACTCTGGAAGAAATAGTTGAAATTAAGTACTCTGGATTCAGTATTTTCTCTTTGGGAGCTATGGTTGAGATTTGTAGAAAAGAGAGAGGGGAGGCACAAAGGGAAGTATGAAAGAGAAGAAGAAGAGAGCAAGGCAGAAGGAGGGAACATGAGCACACTAGAAGAAGGAAAGGAGGGGGAAAGAGAATGGCATAGAAGAGATGTGCACAAAGGTAAAAGTCAGAGGAAGACAAGCGGGAGGAAAGAGTGGGGAAAGCGAGAGAAAAACCCTGGGTGAAGGGGCAGGGACAGACATAATATCTTGCGCCCCCACACATTTAGGCTGCAACTGAGCACATGAGCATTGGAGAGGTGGAGGTGAAAGGAAGATAAAGCCCTGGGAGATGGGGATGCAGAGCTCGTCATGACATGAAGCTTTCTGATCTAATGTTTCTTGCTCTTTCCACTTTTGCAGCTGTTCCTAGTAGAGCGTGCAGGGCGCCGGACCCTTCATTTGGTCGGTTTGGGTGGCATGGCTCTTTGTGCCGTCCTCATGACCATAGCTTTGACACTTAAGGTGAGTTGACAGCAACCAAACTGTCCAGGCTTGTCCAGGGGATCTCAGCAGAGTTGAGATGCTATTAGGGGACCCAAAAGTAAAGGAAGGGGCATCTTCAGAAGGACTGGGGTAAGAATGGAGACTGGAGACTCTTGAGTGTAAAGAAAGGAGCATCTCTAGGGAGGATACAGCTGGGATCAAGGAAATATACATTCCCATACAGCAGGAACTATAAAACATCATTAAAGACATAGAGATATTGAGCACATATTCTGCTGTCCCATGTTTGCTTGTCACAATATAACTGCTCGTGTTTCCCTCCCTTGCAGGATACTGTAGCATGGATTAGCTATATCAGCATCGTTTCCATCTTTGGCTTTGTGGCCTTCTTTGAAATTGGCCCTGGTCCTATCCCCTGGTTCATCGTGGCTGAACTCTTCAGTCAAGGTCCCCGTCCTGCAGCTGTGGCAGTGGCTGGTTGCTCCAACTGGACCTCCAATTTCTTGGTGGGAATGCTCTTCCCCTATGCAGCGGTAAGGACCTAATCTGGAAAGCCTTGTGTTGATCTGATCAATCTTAAGAGAGTATCACCGTTTAAACAACATCCCCACTCCTTTGCTATCACTTAATTCATGTTTAGAAACCACAGACAGCTGGACACTGTTGTAGCCTTCATAGCTAGTTCACATTCACCTTATAAGACCCAGAATTTTTGTCAGTCATGATATCATTCAAGGTTCAGAATCAGGCTTTAAGACACCCTTCAATGGTCTGTGGTGCTCCTTCTAAAAATGCTAGATTCAAAACAATTATGTTCATATTTTGAGGAAAGTGTTGTGATTCTGAGCCTAGGAAATAATGACCATACCTTAATTTTAGGCCTATGAGTTTTTCAAATTATAACCTTTCCCTTCTTTCTCTCCCACAGAACTTTTGTGGTCCCTATGTCTTCATCATCTTCATTGTTTTCCTGGTCATCTTCTTCATCTTCACCTTCTTCAAAGTCCCAGAGACCAGGGGCAGGACTTTTGAAGACATTTCCAGGGCCTTTGAAGGACAAGCAGAAGGAAGTGGCCCCATAGCATCAGTGGAGAAAAGCCCCATGGTGGAACTGAAGAGTGTAGAGTCTGCTAACAATGTTAACTCAAATATTTAATGCACCCCCTCCTTGAGCCTTTTTCTTTGCTAAAGAAATAAGTGGAGAGTCTTTAAAGGGTTGGGCAGAGCTATACATCAGGAGAAAAACTAAAAGAATTCTAAAATTGCTGCTATTTTATGCTTCCCCTCGCACCACCTCTCTCCACATTTCTGCTGAGCCCTGCAAGCGTTAAGATGGTCTGAAATGCGGATATGGCATCTGCTTTCAACATTGGAGGGCAGCAGGCGCTACTGTAAAAATAAACTTGTCTCCACCTGCTATGCACATGGGGAGAACAGAGAACATAAGGGCACTATTTTTGTTGATCTCACCTTTAATTTCTATTAGCTAAAGCAACCAAACAGCTCCCATGTCCCTTCCCACTTTTAATTCAGTTCCACTGTGTGTGTGTGTGTGTGTGTGTGTGTGTGTGTGTGTGTGTGTGTGT